>OY747716.1:735000-1152500 GCA_963556495.2 Valencia hispanica | reverse complement strand
TTGTATGGAGTTAGTCTGGACTGAGTTGGTTTTCAATGGTTTTATTATATTATCTTTATAATTTTCAGTAGTGAAGTTGCTGTTTTAAAAGACCAAAAGAAGATGAAAGAATTTTGTACTGCTAAACAGTGCTAACAACTCAAACCCTGTTTACCCCCTCTTAGAGACTGAAGCTATATCCTCCTGGAACCTGGGTCGAGTTGGGTAACCCTGGCCTATTGTGTTCTCCTCGAGCCTAGGCTGGACAGCCTGGGCGTGCTGCATTTTCCTCAGCCTGAGCTAAGTAGCTTGGGCCTGCTACATCCTCATGTAACCTAGGATTGGGTTGCTAGCTTAGCCTATTGCACTCTCCACAGCCTGAGCTAAGTAACTTGGGCCTGTAACATTCCTTGAAGACAGAGCCTGCTACACCTTCCTGTAGCTTGAGTTGACTGCTGAGGCTTGTGGCTCACAAACTTTATTCTTCTAATACTCTGCAAGATGAAGATGTATTTTTTATAACATTACCATACTTATTGTCTGTGTGGGTCTTGAGACCAAGTAATGACCCCTGGGTGAGTACTAACACACTCAGCAATTCATTTTAGAGGCTCTAAGTGCAGCTTCAGAAGAATAAAAAAATGTATGTGACTACAAATCTTTCCCAGTTGATAACACTACAAGGCCTAATTCTAAGGGTCATGATAAGTCCACTTTGATTGATTTAATTTTAACAAATGTTCCTCATAAAGTTATGTCTATGGGTGTCTTCTGCAAAGATTTAAGTGATCATTGCATTGTTGCTACGTGCAGGAGCACTAAAATGGCCAAATATAAACCACGTATTATTTACAAGAGAAATCTAAAAAGAAATTTAATGAACAAGCTTTTCATCATGATTTGTCTTTGGTTACTTGGGGGCAAATAAGTCTGCTACCAGATGTTGACCTGGCTTGGACATTTTTTAAAGACAATTTTATGAAAATTGTTAATAAACATGCTCCTATTAGGAAACTTAGAGTGAAAGGGCAAGAAAACCCCTGGTTCTACCCAGAGTTAACAGAAGCTATTCATGAGCGTAACTTGGCATGGGGCATAGCCAGAAAAGGAGATCTCTCCTGTGATTGGACTACCTTTAGGTAGTTAAGGAATAAATGCACTACACTTTTCAAAAAGGCGAAATCAGAATACTATTTTTCTGTTACAACTGAGAACCTAAATAACCCGCAGCAATTTTTGAAAGTGATTAAGTCCTTACGTGTAAATAAAAGCTCTCAGGCTCTTCCTACTTTTGTTTTAAAAGATTCGGTCCCGGTGTATGAAAAACTGAAGTTTTAAACTGTTTTAACAACCATTTTATTTCATCTGGGTTTATATTTTACTGGGAAAGAGTAGTCCCTGTAACTCCTAACAATGTTTCCCCAATGTTCATGCATGGTTCTTTCAATTTTACTCCATTTGCTGAGAAACAAGTGCTTAAAACTCTCAAAACCATGGATCACAGAAAACCTTCTGGACCAGATTTGATACAGCCTTACTTTTTAAAAATTGCTGCTGGTTTTGTAGCACAGCCTCTTGCAGTCCTTTTTAATCTTTCTATCCAAAACAATAAAATACCTTCAGTTTGGAGGTCCGCTTTCATGACCCCTTTACTAAAAGGAGGTGATCCATCTTTTTTAACTAATTATAGACCAATATCCAATTTGTGTGTCTTGGCGAAAATTTTAGAAACTCTAGTTGGCGAGCAATTAAAGGAGTTTCGATACTCAAATAATCTTCTTTCAAACCTGCAGTCAGGTTTCAGGAAAAAAAACAGCACTATCACTGCAGCAACAAAAGTGATCAACGATATACTTGTTGCTCTTGATAAAAGGCAATACTGTGCTTCGCTTTTTATTGACTCGTCAAAAACCTTTGACACTGTGAATCATGCTGTTTTTTGTTTGGGACTATCAGAGCATGTGATCTCCTGGTTCTCAAATTATTTGAGTGGTAGGACCCAATGTGTTAAATGTGATGGGTTGTGTTCAATTTTTTTGAGTGTCCACAAGGGGGTGCCACAGGGTTCAGTCTTGGAACCTCTTCTGTTTATTATGTATATTAATGAGCTTGAACAGAACATGTCAGATGCTAATATGTATTTTTATGCTGATGACAATTATTTACTGCTGCGAACCATCACCTGCTATTTCTGTTGAATTTTTACAGAAAGCTTTTGAAGCTGGTCCTGAACTCTGACAAGACAAAATTGATGTTTTTGAATGCCAGGAAGGGACCTCAAAGTATCCCCTCAATGACCACTCTTGAAGGAAATATCACAGAGGTTGTTCACAAATATAAATACCTTGGTGTCTTGCTAGATGATTCCCTCAACTTTAAACCCCATATAGACAATCTTGTCAAGAAACTTAAACTTAGATTGTTTTTTTTCTTTTGAGGTCAAAAACGGCTAGTCACTGCAACATTTTTATCTTTTAGATTATGGGAACATTTTGTGTATGTATGCCCCAGCTCAAAGTTTTCATAAGATTGACACCGTTTATCATTCCTCTCTGAGGTTTATTACTAATTGTAGAGCCTTGACCCATAATTGTGAGTTATATTCTCGTGTGGGTTGGCCATCTTTATCCACAAGGAGGTTGGGACATTGGTACACTTTTATTTATTAGGGCCATGCTTGGATTATCGCCCACCTACATTTGTAATTTAATCTCAGGGACAAGTGTTTTTTCCTACAGTTTGCGAGCTAATGACCAATTGTCACTTTGTGTTCCATTAGCCCGCACAGAATTGGGAAAAAGGGCTTTTGTTTTTCTTCCTCCTGCTGCATGGAACAAGTTACAAAAGCAATGGAAATTAACTGATCTTATTTATTTGAATGTTTTTAAATCCAGACTGAGAGCACTGGAGTCAGCCTTCCTGTACTGTAACTGTTTTTCATAATTTTGTTTGTAATTTTATGTATGTAACTTATATGAGTAATTGTAGTTTTTGCTGCCTCTTGGTCAGGACTCCCTTGAAAAAGAGGTTTTTAATTTCAATGGGATTTTTCCCCCCTGATTAAATAAAGATTAATAAATAAATAAATAAAAACATTTGCTTTAGTGTCTGAATTTGAATCTGAAACTAAACAGATCTTTAAATTTAGGAAAGTGCATAAAATGAAAGTGGGAGAAAAGAGTGCATATTGTGACACAGTCACAGTATTGGCCAGTTTTACTAGTTTCAGTAATTTAGAATTTGTTTATTATTTGTTCCCTTGAGTTTCTTACCACTCCACAGTAAGGTCCAACAGGCGATGAGGAGGTATCTGGTCCATCATATAATTTCAAGAAGTTTATTTCACAATCTCCTGGGTCATCAATAGTGATCTGGGCAAAGGTGATGGTAACCACACGACCTCTAGGTGCATTGATGCTCCATTCACAGTGAGTATTGTTAGGGTAGCTTCCTGGGTAGTTGGGGCTTGAGAATGAACCATGGTCTCCATACAGGATACCGCCACACCCTATACACGGAAAAAAGAGAGAACCAACATATTACAATGACAGACACCAAGTATGACAAGTTTAATCATTAAAAAAAGAGTCTTGAGGCTGAAACATTTACAAGACCATGACAGCAAACTATTTTTTTTTTTTAATTCAGCTCTGACCATGTGGAGAAGATGTCCATGTGGCATCAAATCCATCTCGGGAGGTGGAGAAGTCACTCTTGAAGCGTAAGTACAGCTGGTTGAATTGTGGGAAGATGGGACTGGGCAGCGTTTGACCACAGAATTTACCAATCAGCTGTGAGTCTGCTGTACTTCCATTACGGATCTACACAGAGCATTGACATTCATAAAAAAGGATCATACAGAAAGACACATGCACGAAATGGTCTGAGAGATTACACACAAAAGAACAAATTCGAGCCAAGACTAATTTTCAACATATCTCTAAAAAGTGCAATGCAGGTAGTGTACAGCTTAATGTTACTATTCTAGCTGGTAACGAAACCTCAACTGTTTTGAATATTCAATTCAATTTATTTTCATAGCTCCAATTTACAACACATCATCTCAGAGCACTTTACAAGTAAAGTCCTTTCAATTTGATCATACATACAGTGGGACAAAAAAGTATTTGGCATCCACTGATTGTGCAAGTTGTCTCACTTAAAAAGATGAGAAAGGTCTGTCATTTTCATCATTGGTACACTTCAACTGTGAGAGACAAAATCTAAGAAAATTCCAGGAAATCACATTGCACAATTTTTAAAGAATTTATTTATATAATGTTGCAGAAAATAAGTATTTGGCCAATATCAATAGTTCACCTAAATACTTTGTAATGTAAACTTGGTTGGCAATGACAGAGGTCAAAGGTTTACTCAACTCAACATTCTTCCCCCTCCAAACACGACGAGTGGCGTTAATACCAAAGAGTTTTATTTTGGTCTCATCTGACCACATGACATTCTCCCAATACTCCTCTGGATCATCCAGATGCTCTCTGGCAAACTTTAGACGGGCCCGGACATGTGCTGGCTTAAAGCAGGGGGACCTTTCGAGTGAAGCAGGATTTTAATCCATGAATTACCCCTGTGTAGTTTTGGGGAGTTTCTTCATCGTTCAAGTTTGTGTGTATCCCACGAGGTGAGATCTTGCATGGAGCCCCAGGTTGAGGGAGACTGTCAGTGGATCTCTTCTCAACAAGCTGTTTGCCTATTGTAAATTGGCTCATCCCAGTCTCGAGCAGGTCTACAATCTTGTCCCTAGTGTCCTTGGACAGCTCTCTGGTCTTGGCCATGATGGAGGTTGGAGTCTGACTGTTTGGTGGTGTAGACAGGTGTCTTTTATGCAGATAATGAGTTCAACCAGGTGCGATTGTTACAGGTAACGAGTGGAGGATAAAAGTGCTTCTTAAAGAAGAAGTAACAGGTCTGAGGGCCAGAATTCTTGCTTGTTTGTAGGTGCTAAATACATATTTTCTACATCATTATAAAAATACATTCTTTAAGAATCATACAATGTGATTTCCTGGATTTCTTTTCACATTCTCCTCACAGTTGAAGTGTACCTATGATGGAAATTAAAGACCTCTCTCATCTTTTTAAGTGGGAGAACTTAGACAATCATCCATCCATCCATCCATTTTCTTCCGCTTATCCGGGGTCGGGTCGCGGGGGCAGCAGCCTAAGCAAAGAGACCCAGACTTCCCTCTCCCCAGCTACTTGTTCCAGCTCCTCGGGAGGAACCCCAAGGCGCTCCCAGGCCAGCCGAGAAACATAGTCCCTCCAGCGTGTCCTGGGCCTTCCCCTGGGCCTCCTCCCGGTGGGACGTGCCTGAAACACCTCACCAGGGAGGCGTCCAGGAGGCATCCTGACCAGATGCCCGAGCCACCTCAACTGACTCCTCTCGATGTGGAGAAGCAGCGGCTCTACTCTGAGCCCCCTCCGGATGACTGAGCTTCTCACCCTATCTCTAAGGGAGAGCCCAGACACTCTGCGGAGGAAACTCATTTCAGCCGCTTGTATCCGTGATCTCGTTCTTTCGGTCACCACCCAGAGTTCGTGACCATAGATGAGGGTAGGAACGTAGATCGACCGGTAAATCGAGAGCTTCGCCTTTTGGCTCAGCTCTCTCTTCACCACGACAGACCGGTAGAGCACCCGCATAACTGCAGATGCCCCACCAATCTGTCTATCGATCTCCCGCTCCATTTTTCCCTCATTCGTGAACAAGACCCCCAGATACTTAAACTCCTCCACTTGGGGAAGGACCCCATCCCTGACCCGGAGGAGGCACCCCACCCTTTTCCGGCTCAAGACCATGGCCTCGTATTTGGAGGTGCTGATTCTCATCCCAGCCGCTTCACACTCGGCTGCGAACAGCTCCAGCAAAAGCTGTAGATCACGCTCCGATGAAGCAAACAGGACCACGTCATCTGCAAAAAGCAGAGACCCGATCCTGAGGCCACCAAAACGGATCCCCGCAACGCCTTGGCTGCGCCTAGAAATCCTGTCCATAAAAGTTAGGAACAGGATCGGTGACAAAGGGCAACCTTGGCGGAGTCCAACTCTCACCAGAAACAAGCCCGACTTACTGCCGGCAATGCGAACCAAACTCTGGCACCGGTCGTACAGGGACCTAACAGCCCGTATCAAGGGGCCCTGTACCCCATACTCCCGGAGCACCCCCCACAGGGCCCCCCGAGGGACACGGTCGAACGCCTTCTCCAAGTCCACAAAACACATGTAGACCGGTTGGGCGAACTCCCACGCACCCTCCAGGACCCTGCTGAGGGTGTAGAGCTGGTCCAGTGTTCCACGGCCAGGACGAAAACCGCATTGTTCCTCCTGGATCCGAGGTTCGACTATCCGTCGGACCCTCCTCTCCAGAACCCCTGAATAGACCTTACCAGGGAGGCTCAGAAGTGTGATCCCCCTGTAGTTGGAACACACCCTGTGGTCCCCCTTTTTAAACAGGGGGACCACCACCCCGGTCTGCCAATCCAAGGGAACTGCCCCCGATGTCCACGCAATATTGCAGAGCCGCGTTAACCAACACAGCCCCACAACATCCAGAGCCTTGAGGAACTCCGGTCGAATCTCATCCACCCCCGGAGCCTTGCCACCGAGGAGCTTTTTAACGACCTCGGTGACCTCAAGTCCCCAAACCCTGCTTCCAGATTGGAAGGCGTGCCGGTGGGATTGAGGAGGTCTTCGAAGTATTCCATCCACCGACCCAAAACGTCCCGCGTCGAGGTCAGCAGCACACCATCCCCACTGTAAACAGTGTTGGTGGCAGACCGCTTTCCCCCCCTGAGACGCCGGATGGTGGACCAGAATCGTTTCGAAGCCGTACGGAAGTCGTTTTCCATGGTCTCTCCAAACTCCTCCCACGCCCGAGTTTTTGCCTCAGCAACCATCCGAGCCGCATCCCGCTTGGCCTGTCGGTACCTATCAGCTGCTTCAGGGGTCCCACAAGCCAAAAAGACCCGGTAGGACTCCTTCTTCAGCCTGACAGCATCCCTTACCGCCGGTGTCCACCACCGGGTTCGGGGGTTGCCGCCGCGACAGGCACCGACCACCTTGCGGCCACAGCTTCGGTCAGCCGCCTCGGCAATGGAGGCGCGGAACATGGTCCACTCGGACTCGATGTCCCCCGCCTCCCCCGGGACGTGTTCAAAGTTCTGCCGGAGGTGTGAGTTAAAGCTCCTTCTGACAGGAGACTCTGCCAGACGTTCCCAGCAGACCCTCACAACACGTTTAGGCCTTCCAGGTCTGTCCGGCGTCCTCCCCCACCATCGGAGCCGACTCACCACCAGGTAGTGGTCAGTGGACAGCTCTGCCCCTCTCTTCACTCGAGTGTCCAAAACATGCGGCCGCAGATCAGATGAGACGACAACCAAGTCGATCATTGAGCTGCGGCCTAAGGTGTCCTGGTGCCAAGTGCACATATGGACACCTTTATGCTTGAACATGGTGTTTGTTATGGACAATCCATGACGAGCACAGAAGTCCAATAACAAGACACCACTCGGGTTTAGATTGGGGGGGCCATTCCGCCCAACCACACCCCTCCAGGTCTCACTGTCACCCTAACCCTTAGACAATCAGTGGCTGCCAAATATTTTTTTGCCCCACTGTACATTCCAATTAATCCTTCAGTTCATTACACCAATTAGTTAAAAGTTTTCTATCTAAGGAATCCCAGCAGGTTGAAACGAGTCATTGACTTGAAGCATTCACTTTTCCTGGACCAATATACAGGTCCTTCTAAAAAAATTAGCATATTGTGATAAAGTTAATTCTTTTCCATAATGTAATGATAAAAATTAAACTTTCATATATTTTAGATTCATTGCACACCAACTGAAATATTTCAGGTCTTTTATTGTTTTAAAACTGATGATTTTGGCATACAGCTCATGAAAACCCAAAATTCCTATCTCAATTCGGACCTCCAACATTGACAACCTCACACACATTATCCCACCCACTCCTCTTGCACTTAGAGCAAATGGTAAAGTACAGAGGGTCTTATGATTTATTTGTTTCTCTAACTCTTATTCAGAAGTTGCTGTTTTTCCTTTATATTCTCCTACAGAGTTGCATAGTTCCACACATTTGCATATTTAAGAAGAGGCGCAATAAAAGAGATGTTCATTATTTCCTCATGTGTGCTCAGTTCTACACTGATTGTGATGTACAAAGTAAATGCGCTTGGATCCACTTGTAGGAGCCATGTTTCTGGTTTTTTTTACCACCACTAGGGGGTTGTATTTCATTATGCTGTATTGGTTATGCCAGGATGGGATGGGCTTATTTAAGGTCAAGTGTCATTCTGTTCAGGTGTTGCTGATTAGGGAGCTGTGGTTACCCTAGTTACCTGCGTTCTTTGTTTAAATGGAAAATAGAAAGGTAAAGGGACATTGCAAAGGAAATAAACAACTCTTGTAAATGGAAAGAAAATCAGCATGATGAAGTTTAAGCACACGTAAAAACAAAGCCTACCAACGTGACTTAGTGATTTAGTCATTACAACACTATTTTTCCCATCTGGATTTATCTAGAAATAGTTCTTACCAGACTACATTCATTGGTGCAAAGAATGCGATATCAGGTGCTGATCAGTAGAGCACTGTCAAGATGTACAGTTGCTGGTCTGATAAAACAACTAACATACTTGTCATTGAGCCTTGACCTAATTTGACCTAGTTCCAATTGCTCTTATAGATCACCAATTGCTAAAACATGCTTTTGATGATAAAAAAAACCCATGTCTACCGTTAGAGGTTGGACTAAAGGACAGCACTCTGGCCCCTCGGGTCAGGGATTCCATTCCTTCTAATCATACATCTTTTGAAGATCATATCAATACCCACATGGGCATTGAAGTTCCCCAGGTGAACAATAGAGCTTCTCCATAACAAGACACTATCCAGAGTCTTCAAGAAAGTCTATTAATCGGAGCCAGAAAAAGCTTTAGCAACATCACTCCTGATGGCGCTGAAGGGTAACCATCTTGCTCATCAGAGAGAACCTAACACAGATCTACGGAACATGTGGAGGGGGGCTTCATGTGGAGGTGACATAATTTAACAGTTCTGGACGGTTTCCTGCTAGGCAACACATAGCCAGATATGAGTCTGTTGATCATTTGTCTCTGGTAGGTGCAGTATTTGTTTTTACATCTTTAGCAGTTTCCTAGCATTCTCAATAAGTTTTACCAATGGGCAACTAACCATAGAAATGTTTACACCAGCCATGAACTTGGCTGGGGCTGTTCATTTTACTACAGTGACTTCGTTATTGTTACAGCTGGAGGTTTTCAAGGGAAAATGGAATGCAGTACATTTGAAGGCATATACAGTACACTTTTTGTAAGAGCAGTCATCCTACATTTAAAAAATTGTGAAGTGAAGTGATGACACTGCTTAGCCTTCCTAAGAAAGTTTACCATAAGGTGACAAGGAACAAGGTGACAAGACAAGGAACAAGATGGAGTCTTATCACATCCTTGCATCCATACTTAAAAACCAAAACAATCTGAAGAAGATTGCAGGTCCATAATTATGAATGAACTTTTGGAAAATGTTTACCTCCAGGTAGTCAAAACTACAGCTGCTATGGCTCTCCACATCAAAGTTGTTAAAGAAGAAAGAGATTGAGCTGTTTTGTGGTGCCTTCAGGATTATGATACAATCCACGTTGTGGGGGTAGATGTCTGGCCATCCTGGACTCCTGAGGTAGCCATATTCCTGTTCATATAGTCGACTACAGCCTGAAAACCAACAAAAGCAGCTTAGAGCACAGATCAGAAAGAAAGTCTTACTAGAATGAAAATGTTGTGAATTATTGAAATGTTTTGGGTTTTTTTTAAATAAAGACAAAGCAAGAAATTGACAAACACACTTTACATGCACTGGAGTAAATCAATTTGAAAGACATGTTGTAAAGGTAGCGGGACAAAGCCCAGGTTTACCCTCAAAAATGGGCTCATTGAACACTCAGGTAGGTGTTAAAGGTGAGCTGGCTACTCCATATATTCTGATACAAGTTTAAACAGAAACAGTTCAAGAACATTTTGGTTCTGATACCCACTGGCAATTTCATAGCTCAGACTGAGACCATTTCCGGGCAGGAAGGCATCAGATTTGAAGTGCATAAGGACTGTCCTGCTGTTACTGTAAAAGTCTGGTGGATGGTCATCTGAAGCGCAGAACTTATGTGATTGTCCATAGTCTCCCTGGAAACACAAAAAGCTTGGTTCAGCTGGACAGTACAATAACTCAGAAGTGCAAGTCTAGTTGGGGCTGCTGGTGTAAACACTGTCAGTAAAATCCAAACAGCTCAACTTTAACAGGAGCAGGTTTAATACATCTGTACAAAGGTTTCTGTTTTATGCAAAACTATCAAAAACTGTTTTTTAGTAGTCTACGTTTTGTAGTAATAACCTCTGCACACGGAAAAACAAACGATGTAATATACCCCCATTGATTTTTGCTAATCATATATCCACAGGGCTGCGATGGACTGGCGACCTCACCAGGGTGAACCCCGCCTCTTGTCCAATGAATACTGGAGATAGGCACCAGCCCCCCCGCAGCCCTGCAGAGGATGGACAGGTATAAGATGATGGATGGATGGTTGATCATAGGGTTCCTATGTAGTCTCAAAATGTTTTCATTTACATTTAAAGTTTTCCAGGTTTGGATACACATGGACAAAAACAAACTTAAGTGTGGAAAAAACTTTGATGTTTCAGACTTTTCCCCTTCTTAAATTTTCTTCCATTTTCTTTTAAAAGAAAAGGTTTAATAACACTTAATAATTTGTTGCTTTTCACATTGATTTCACATTGACATGTGACAGGAGGAACCTGGAATTGAATCTATGACCTTTCGATTGCAAGACAACTACTGTACTGACTGAGGCACAATGCCCCCGTAGAACCAAACCCACAGTTGAACACAGAGCCAGAGTGATAGAGAATCTGAGGAGGGAGATAAAGATTAGGGTGATGAAAGGAGCTGTTCTAATCTCAGAGACCTGGAGCTCATCACCGATATGAAGTTGACAAACTGCAAATGCTGCTTAATAATTAAATGAGTTTGATTGCTGTAACGCTAATAAAGATCCTTGAGAAGGAAATAAATCATTTTCGACATGCCATTTTTATCTATAAGATGTAAATAAAAATGAATGACATCTGTCCCATTTCCTATCAGAAACAAACTTCTAAGTTGAATTAAACAACTTCAAATCTAAATCTGTAAGGGGTGTGAATAATTTTTGGCTTAACTGTTTATGTTA
Organism: Valencia hispanica; assembly: GCA_963556495.2. Classification (NCBI taxonomy): domain Eukaryota; kingdom Metazoa; phylum Chordata; class Actinopteri; order Cyprinodontiformes; family Valenciidae; genus Valencia; species Valencia hispanica. The sequence continues at coordinate 1,141,217 of OY747716.1, read as the reverse complement.
TACCATCCACAGCTGCATCCATCCCGGAATAAACTCTTTTAGAATCTAAACAAATAGGCAGAGACCTGTTTGTCCTCATTAGCATGGTAGTGATTTGATTAGGACAATGTCTACACACAGTCAGATCTGAAAGGCTGAAAGGTAAACTAAGGATTTAAAAAATATGTTACATGTATTTTTTTCTATTTTTTTATTCATATTTGTAAAAGTAGGAATTTTTCTCTATACTATATGTAATTTCTTTATTTTTGTACAAAGAGTAAATTCCTTGTAAACAAATCCCATGCTGTTGATTTTCTGTAGTCCAGCTCATTCTAGTCTTGCTCGGTTTCTATACCAGACCATACCAAGTTTATTTATATAGCACATTTACACACAGCATGAGAGCCGACCAAAGCGCTGAACAAAAACACCCTGTAATAAAAAAACTTAAAAAGTTAATAAGACAAACATCAGAAGAAAAAGAGAAGAAAACAAAAGAAACAAAACCAACCAAAGGCCAATCTTTCATCTCCAGGTAGTTGGCAGAGCAACTTTGGCTTGGGTTGAGGACAAACGTCTGGACTGACACTTTGATGGTTTCCAGTGGTGGAGCGTCAAGGATCCAGCGACAGGAGATGTACGGAGGATAGGCGCCCGGGTAGGACGGTGAGGTCAGGGTCTGCGGTGCAGCTGTAGCATTCAGAGTCCCACCACAAAGCACTGAGGAGAGGCAGACACAGATGAACATCAAGCAGTGTACAATAACAGCAAAAATAAAACAGTTTTACTCATATTTTACTGGAATAATCAAGAATCATTTTTTAAATGATTATTTCCTTAAATTGGTTTTCTTCCCCAACAAACCAAATAATCCAAATTAAATCCTGTTTAATGTGAAATAATGCTGCTGCAAATAAAAAGGTGAATTTATTTAAGGGGTAAGAGCAGTGGCGTCGCCAGTCGATTTCCCCCCACATGTTTGAATAGAAACCAATGGATCACACGCTGCTTAATCACACAGAACAGCTGGCTTTGCTCTACACTGATCAGCGCTGCCGCTAACTTGACTTGTGTCAGGTTACAGTCAGTTATGTAAAGCCATCGGTATCAAAAATATGGCGCCTTATTAACTTATTCACCCCCAAGGCATATGTAAACCCTTTTTCATAGTCAGTATGTCGCTACGTGGGCACACGGCCCCTCCACTCTCCTAACAGGCTGCTTTGTACAAGCAAAAAACTGCATAGCGCCAAACCAGACGATATATTACAATTAGTCATATTTTTAAGACTAACAGAAACCAATAGATCATAGAAGAATTCTGAAAAGAAAGTTGCAACTCTTCAGTTCTTTCAAGAGAGAAACCAAAAAGTAAAGTGGAATGATTCACAAAGACAAACACTGAATAATGCATCATTTTCTTCAGCTGTCCTGTTGGTGGCAAACTAGTTATCCTTAAGTACTTGGAATAAGGAAATTCAGGAATAATTACTAATATAAAAGTAACAAAATAACTTTTGAATTACAGAGCAGGCAAAGTAAAATAAAACAACAAGAAAAAATGTGCATATAAAATAGCACTGTTGCCTATAAAGTTGGATTAATTTTGTTCTTTCTGTTGATTTTTTTTTCATTTTATAACTCTGATCATTTCTTTAAGCACCTCCTGCAGAACTCCACAGTATTCCCCATTTGAGCAGTGCTGCTTTAGACAGGTAGGCTGAATGCTTCCATTCTTGTTGTTGAACTTGTTGATTTGGTTTTATTGTCTACTGGTTTGTGTTAAAATATGTGTTACTTATTTTCTGTAGGTTTGTTGCACAGTTTGATAGGATTTAATCATTATGTAGAAGGAAGCAAATATGAGCTACAGACAGAAAAGGAGCCAGCAGCAGCAGAACTGTTCCAATCAATCATTGGTTCCAGTTATTTGAACAGAATGATTTTGTGATAACCAAGTAAACACTTTTGTAACTATCTTGATACATCATGAATGGATGTTGCCCATGTTTACATGAGGTTATTTAGTTTGTATTTTGTATTATTAGTTTGTAATAATCATACTTTGCATACTTAATTTGGACGTCATGATTTTGTAGAGAGTAGGAGAGATGACATAAAGAAAGGAACCTGCAGGAGCTGGAGCTGCAGCACCAGCATCATCATTAGTTAGCCCTGTGAACTGGTAACATTTAATTATTTTAACATTGTGTTATAGATAATGAATCAGAGGAGGTCTTAATTCCACTGATCATAATTACCTAAGAGGCTACCTATTAAAATATAGATAGAAGCTAATTCGAAACGGGTCAATAACAGTGCATCATTGAAAACATAATAAATGAAATAAATAAAACCTTGCTTCACCTTATATGCTCATTTGTCATTATGGCATTATTGACAGACAGACATTAACTAAGACAGCACCAATGATTGGAGAAGACCAAGAGATGAGAGGGAGAAGAGGAGAGGAGAGATAAAGACAGAGTGAGACAGACAGCAATAGGCGAATAGAGAGTTTGTTAGCAATCTAATGCTAAATAACAACATTTACGGTAGTTAGCTGGTGGAAGGACAGAGATGGAAAAAGCAAAGGCAGGTGAAGGAAGACTGGCACCCTTTTTTTCCCTTATAAAAAATATCCCATCTTGTCAGGGCTAAGCCCAGATGCTTCTTGAAGGCTGGAGACGCCCCTGGGTCAGAGGTGTAACAGGGGCAGTTTGGAGAGACAAGGGATATCCTTACATGGTACTGCTTTGTAGGTGGCGTTGAATCCCTGCCTCTGGACTGAGCTATCAGTGACAAAGTGAATCGTCAAGAAGTTACCACTTGACAAAAAGTAAGCAGGGATGGAGCCTCCACAATAGGTCCCGACCAGGGGAAAGTTCATGTTATCTCCGTCGTATATCTGGTGGAGATAAGGACATCATAACATAACAAGCCCTGGTTGCATTACATCAAACTGAGATTTATTGGCATTTTGATATAATGAAGCTTCTTCAACACAAAAGTCAGTATCTAGAAATAAAAATTAAAAACAAAGAATGCATTTTTTAATTATATTTATCGAGTGAAAGAATAAATGTAGCTGTGCACTTATATATGTGTATATATATATATATATATATATATATATATATATATATATATGTATGTATACATATATATATATATGTATGTATACATATATATATATATATGTATAATATATATATATATGTATGTATACATATATATATATATATATGTATGTATACATATATATATATATATATATACATACATATATATATATATATTATGTATACATATATATATATATATATATGTATGTATACATATATATATATATATATATGTATACATATATATATATATATATGTATGTATACATATATATATATATATATATATGTATGTATATATATATATATATATATATATATATATATATATATATATATATATATATATATATATATATATATATATATATATATATATATATATATATATATATATATACACATATATATATATATATATATATATATATGTATATAATATATATATATATATATATATATATATATATATATATATATATATATATATATATATATATATATAAGATATATACAACACACACACACACACACACACACACTATTCCATTTAAAATGTTAAACTTCCATGGACGGGTTTAAACGATTGGGTACCAGAGCATAAAACCCACGAAAAGAGAATTTCGAAAAATCAGAAGCAGAAATCAGCCCAAATTTTACAGGGCATCAATGTTTTAAGTGTCACTCACTACTCATCTACTAAACTCAAAGCCCCTGCACGGGTTTTCCCAAGTGTCATTAAATTGCTTCACTTTGGTTCAATTGTCTAAGTTAGGTTCAATATGTGGAAGACTGGAGACTTAATAACTGGCCAGAAGACCATCATTGATCCCTTCCATAGGATGGGTAAGCCACAAAAGTTCATAGCTAAGGAGGCTGGCTGTTCACAGAGTGCTGTGTCCAAGCATATCAATGGATGGTCTAGTGGAAGGATAAAATGTAGCAGGAGAAGATGCACCAGCAGAAGAGCTGACCGTGGGCTTCAGCGGATTATCAAACAGAGAAGATTCATGAATCTGGTAGAGATCCTGAAAGAGTGGAATGAGGTGGGAGTCACAGCTTCAAAAACCACCACATTCAGACAAGGAGTTGAAGGACTGGACTGTTGGCCAGTGGTCCAAGGTCCTCTTTTGCTATGAAAGTAAAGTGTCCCTTTCATTTGGGAATCAAGGTCCAAGGGTTTGGAGGAAGACGGATGAAGAACAGAACCCAAGCTGCTTGAGGTCCAGTGTGAAATATCCAGTCAGTCATGATTTGGGGATCAAAGTCCGGTGCAGGTGTTGGTAAACTCTGCTTCCTTAAATCCAAGGTCACCGCATCAGTCTACCAGAATGTTTTAGAGGACTTCATGATTCCTTCTGCTGAGGATCTGTATGGAGATGCAGATTTCATCTTCCAGCAGGACCTGGCCCCTGCCCATAACGCCAGAAGCACCAAAACCTTGTTTGATGTCAATGGTGCCATCACAGTGCTTGACTGGCCAGCCAACTCACCGAACCTAAGAGGTATTGTCAAGAGGAAAATGAGGGGCACCATACCCAAAAACAAAGAAGAGCTGACAGCAAGCATCAAGGAAATCATCCTTTCATAACTCCCAGGTAATGCCACAGGCTGATGGCCCCAATGCCACGAGGAAGTGATTAAGGCAAAGGGATTCCCTACCAAGTATTGAAGATTGGCATATTGTTTTGAAAGTACCATATTTTGATTGATTTGATGTGATGAATTTCTTTTTTGTTTATTCTGCAAAAACTGAGAAGTAAATGGTGATTTCTTCACAGTATTCTAATTTTTTGAATTCCTGTTTTCATGGGTTTTATGAGATGGTAGTCCAAATTATGTACAAATAAACAACTAAATACTTGAAATCATTTAGGTTATGGGCCTTAAATCTATAATCTATGTAAGTCTAACGTTTTGAATGGTATTGTGGAAATAAATAAACTTTTCCATTATATTCCAATTTATATATATATAAAGTTATATATATATATATATAAAAGAGCTGACAGCAAGCATCAAATATATATATATATATATATATATATATATATATATATATATATATATATATATATATATATATATATATATATATATATATATATATATATATATATATGCTAAGAGCTGACAGCAAGCATCAAATAAGTCCGGGCATATTTATACACCTGGTAAATTTAGATGCAAGTCATTTCTTTATTTCTCAACTGAGCCAGGCTTCTCTCAAAATATCAAACAGCAATTCTTTTGGGAAAAAAGTATTTACACTTTATTTTACAAATTAGATATAAAAAAAATATTTACATTGTTCTCAATAATGAACGGAAAAGTCTTCATTCACATTAGAGCAATCATTACCGTCATCCTAATATTTAGCTCCTTCCAAACATGACTTGTCAGGTTACAACCAAGTCTCTGGCTGAGTCGCTCCAATACACAGGAAAAAAATTTAAATATTACATTTATGCCTAAATCTGCCAGGATGAATCATTATGGGATTAACTATGCATTTTATCCAGCATAGTTTGTTGAAGAGGCTAATTAATACTGAAGTCATTCCTTACTTTGACATAGTCATAGCGACAAGTAGATGAGGACTCAAGGTCAAAGGAGCTGAAGGTGAGATTGATGGCTTTGTTCACTGGCATCTCAATGGTCCATACACAGTTCATCCTGGGCTCATAACGTCCATCCAGGTTCGGGTCTGGTGAGCCAAGCATGCCCATTGGCATGGAGAGGTAGCCCCCACATCCTTGTGCTGGACCTGCAGAATTTCACAATATATTACTGATATAGCAGAGTCAAATGACTTATATTGGTCATGTCCAAATGTATTATTGTGCAGTATCTGAAACCGAAATCTGTTGTGGTCCAACAACGACGAGAGGGGATAATGCTAGAGCAAGCAGGGTCTCGGCCAATGAGAGCCCTGCTTCCAAAAACAGCAACTGGGCTAAATGAGCTAGCAATGAACATGGTGGTGAAACAGCTCAGTAAGAGGGAACGTTTATTTAATAATTAATATCAGCTTGATGTCACCATGAAGTTTCTGCAGAGCTGATTTGCATGTTGGATTTGAGACGTATCTATGTCCAGTCAGCAACCTTTATTTGGTCTGATGAATATAAAGTGGAACTATTTGGCCATAATGACCATCACATGGAAACACCATCCCTACTGTGAAGTATGTAGGTGGCAGCATCATGATCTGGGGCTGTTTTACTGAAGGAGGAACTGCTGCAATTCATAAATAGATCGCATCATGAGGAAAGATCATTATGTAGAAATATTGCAGCAACATCTAAAGACATCAACCAGGAAGGTAAAGCTCAGGTCCAAATGGGTCGTCTAGATGGACAATGACCCTCAGCATCCAGCCAGAGTGCTTCCAGAGGTTCTGAAAGACAACAGAGTTCATGTTCTGGAGCAGCCATCACAACGTCCTGATCTCAGTCCTAGAGAGAATGTGTGGGCAGATCTGAAAGGTGTGTGTGAGTGTGAGGCGGCCTACAGACCTGATCCAGTTTTACTGGTTCTGTCAGGAGGAATGGGCCAGAACTCCAGCAAACTATAGAGAGAAGCTGGTGGAAGGAAACCCAGAACATTTGACCCAAGTCATCCAATCCAAAGGCAACGCTACCAGATACTGAGGAGATGGATGTAAACTTTAAAAAATAAATCGGACATCTACGGAATACATATATATACGGTATCCTGCTTGGCTGCAATGCCCTGTTGGACGGGGGGCATCGACTGGGATGATCCTCCCAGTAACTGAACATCCACTGTGTCCTGTTATCAACTTTTTACTTTCTGTAACATAGAAAGTTCTCTTATATCAGATCTTCTGTTCCTTCTGTGTTTCTGCTCTGTCTTCTCAAACCCCCAGACGGTCGTGGCAGATGGCCGCTCCTACTGAGCCTGGTTCTGTTGGAGGTTTCTTCCTGTTAAAGGGGAGTTTTTCCTCTCCACCGTCGCTACCTGCTTGCTCAGTATGAGGGATTGCTGAAGGATTGCTGTGGTTGGAAAGTCTGCATCAACGGGGCCCAACCTCACGCCAATGACTGACGCAATCTGCTGGGATTCCTTAAATAGGAAACTTTTTAACTGATTAGAATGTTTGTATAAATGTATTGAAATAACTTCTTGTTAAGTACCTTGAGATGACATCTGTTGTGAATTGGCGCTATATAAATAAACTGAATTGAATTGAATAAGTTCATTTTGTCTTCCAAGGTTTCTGTAATGCTTTTCTGTAGGTTTCTGTAAATCAGACATATTCTGTCTCTCATTATTGAGGCTTATAGCAGATAGAAATTATTTAGTTCATTTCTGAAATGAAACAGGAGATATTTGGTCTGATTTAACTTCAGACAGGGTGGAGACTTAAAAACAAATTCTGTGAAAGTAAATTTCTGGTTTCATCCGTATATTTGGTTCTACAGGGGCAATTGTGGCTCATTAGGTAGAGTAGTTGTCTTGCAATCAAAAAGTCTTAGGTTCATTTTCAGCTGTCACATGTCGATGTGTCAATGTGCCCCTGGGCAAGGCACTTAACCCCAAGTTGTCGACAGAGCTCTGTATCGATGTCCGAATGTGTGAGCATTTGTGAGTGTGAATGGGTGAATCTAGCTCCAGTGTAAAATGCTTTGAGTGGTCAGTATGACTAGAAAAGCACTATACAAGTCCTGTCCAGTTACATGTACTTTGCAAACTTGCTTTGTCGTACTTATCCCTGGTAAAATACAACAATTACTTTGTTCCATTCCAGTGAACCATCAATTCTTGTCACTGTCATTATATCACATGAACACATCATAATAAGTCATCCTAATGTTCACTTACCAAGTGTTTGACTGTAAGTAGCTCTCCAGCCAACACCACTAATTGAGATATCTGTCCTGAAGACGATGAACAAATTGTTTGTAGAGGAGCGTAAGTCAGGTGGGAGCACAGTACCACAGAAACTTCCCAGCAAGGGCGCCATCGTATCAGGCCCGTCGTATACGGCCACATAGTCATAGCGACACGCAGAAGAAGCTTCCAAGCTGAAGGTGTTGAACCTAAGAAGACATGAATGGTAAAAACTAAAGTTACAGTATACTGGCTTTACACTAGAGATATTTTGTATGTTTTGAGTAAGTTATTATTTAGCTTCTATAGTATCACATGTAGTCCTAAAGTCTTACTTAAGATCCACCACTCTGTCTGCTTGGACGCTGATATGGTAGGTACAGTTCATGTTGTGGTGGTAGTTGGTAATGGAGAGTGCCGGACTGCTCACTGTACCTGAAGTACTATTGAAGAAACCGCCACATGCTAAAAAAACACAATAATATATTTATTGGATATAAGGTAAGGGCTAAAGCATCAGTGTTTAATCAGCAAAATCTTTTACAATCATTAACACAGTGTGTCCTCTGAGGAGGAAGCAGGTGCAGGGTTTTGCTGACCAGCCTGTAGAAGCCTCGGTAGATGGCACTGTTACTGAAAATTCCTATTTTACAACATCCCCAGAAAGATTCCATCATGCTTATTACAGAGTGGCAGGAGAGACACAGTCTGAGTCGGGAGCTTTCTGGGCATTCAGGCTCTTAAACTGCTTCCTCACATCTGCTTCATGAATATAAAAAGTTGTTATGGAAGAAGGTGATGTTAGGCCCTCATAGGTGTGGGGTAAGGAGGGGAGTGCTGAGCATGAAGTCCTTGATGGTGGTGATGGCGCTGAGGTGTGTGTGTGTGTGGGGGGAGGGGGGGGGGCAAGGGAGGTGGGAGGATGAGTATCCATAGTGTCTCTATTGTTGGGACTGATGGAGGTGTGTGATAACCTGATGCAGGGTAATGTAATGCACAGGACCTGTTAGGAACGGTAAAGAAGGACAAAAATAAACTCTGCTGAGATTCTGCCTGGATCCCATTTATTTGAATAAAGCCATTCTGAGACAGCATTATTCTGTTCCAACAACAGATCATATCCTAAGCAAGCATGCAGGGAAGAAAATATTCACTGTGCTGAACGACAAAGATGGCTACTGGCACGTGAAGTTGGATAAGGAGCCATAATTGCTGTGCACATTCTACACTCCATTAGGGAGATACAGATTCAAACACTTCTCTTTAGAATAAAGTCAGTGAGCAAGGTCTTTCAGCAACGCAGTGAAACAACCGGAGACATTGATGAAGTTCTGGCAACAGGAACATGATGCCATTAAGAAATTAATGGATGCTCTTACAAATACACCACAACTCAAGTTCTTTGATCCAAAGACAGTTAGTTTTACAAGCTGTTGCATCTAAGGATGGTTTAGGAGTAGGTTTGGTACCAGACATCCCAGAACCTACGAGTCAAGTGTATTGACTAGTCCTGAAGGAGTCCTGAACAAATAGAAAAGGAGCTACTCACAGCAGTGTTCACAGTCAGAAAGCTTCATCAGTATGTGGACAGGGTGAGACTTCCTGTGCATACTCATCAAAACATATTCTGAGAAAACCACTGACTGTGGTTCCATCCAGGCTGCAGAAATGGGATTTAAACTTTCCCAACATTCCAGGTAAAGACTAATAAGTGACATTTTGTCTAGAGCTGGAATACTTGAACAAGACACAGGAGAAGAGGCCACTAAAAAAAAGGCCCTATATTGTTCCCTTTCAGTTGATTCACGCGGTACAGCGTAGCTACTATGGCATATCACGCCCTCTCGTGGCCTGAAATTTCAATTCAATTCAATTCAGTTTATTTATATAGCGCCAATTCACAACAGATGTCATCTCAAGGCACTTAACAAGAAGTTATTTCAATACATTTATACAAACATTCCAATCAGTTAAAAAGTTTCCTATTTAAGGAATCCCAGCAGATTGCGTCAGTCATTGGCGTGAGGTTGGGCAGATTTCCAACCACAGCAATCCTTCAGCAATCCCTCATACTGAGCAAGCATGTAGCGACAGTGGAGAGGAAAAACTCCCCTTTAACAGGAAGAAACCTCCAACAGAACCAGGCTCAGTAGGAGCGGCCATCTGCCACGACCGTCTGGGGGTTTGAGAAGACAGAGCAGAAACACAGAAGGAACAGAAGATCTGATATAAGAGAACTTTCTATGTTACAGAAAGTAAAAAGTTGATAACAGGACACAGTGGATGTTCAGTTACTGAGAGGATCATCCCAGTCGATGCCCCCCGTCCAACAGGGCATTGCAGCCAAGCAGGATACCAGACCAGGTATATCTTCTATGGAGAGAAAAACACAGAGAGAAAACAAAGTTAACAGTCGAAATAACAGAATGTACTGTAATACAACTGGAGAGTCGTAGGAGAAAAGGAAGTAGCAGAGTGAAGAAAATTGGTAAGTCTGTCCTCCAGCAGTCTAAGCCTATAGCAGCATAACTACAGAGATAGCTCAGGATGACCTAAGCCACTCTAACTATAAGCTTTATCAAAAAGGAAAGTTTTAAGCCTGCCCTTAAAAGTAAACAGAGTGTCTGCTTCACGGACTAAAGCTGGGAGCTGGTTCCACAGGAGAGGAGCCTGATAACTAAAAGATCTGCCTCCCATTCTACTTTTAGAGATCCTAGGAACTACAAGTAAACCTGCAGTCTGAGAGCGAAGTGCTCTTTTAGGGACATATGGAACAATTAGATCTCTGATGTATGATGGAGCTTGATTATTAAGGGCTTTGCATGTAAGAAGAAGGATCTTAAATTCTATTCTGGATTTAACAGGGAGCCAATGAAGGGAAGCTAAAACAGGAGAAATGTGATCTCTCTTTTTAATATTCATCAGAAGTCTTGCTGCCGCATTTTGGATCAACTGAAGGCTTTTAATGGCATTTTGTGGACTTCCTGATAGTAAAGAATTACAGTAGTCCAGCCTTGAGGTAACAAATGCATGGACTAGTTTCTCAGCATCACTCCTGGACAGGATGTTTCTAATTTTAGCAATATTCCGGTGGTGAAAGAAAGAAATCCTAGAAACCTGTTTAATATGGGATTTAAATGTCAAGTCTTGGTCAAAAATAACGCCGAGGTTCTTTACGTTATTACTGGGGGCCAATTTAATGCCATCCAGATGAAGTGATTCACTAATCAGTTTCTGTTTAAGAACTTCTGGTCCAAAGACAGCAACTTCTGTCTTGTCAGAATTTAAAAGCAAAAAGTTTAGGGTCATCCATGCTTTTATGTCTTCCAGACATGCCTGTAATCTACCTAACTGACTGGGTTCATCAGGAAATGACTACTAATCCCACCTGTGAAGGCAAATGAGTGTGACACTAAGTGGTGGTCACCCTTATTTTACAGTTCTTATGCTCTTCACCTTGTTGAGAATATACCAATAACATTTCTGTTCCAAAAAGATAATTAGCTTAACTGCTCGCTAGTGCGAGCTATCGCTGCCTACAGGCTAGCATACCTGCCCACTGAGCGTTATTTTTGTCGTTACCTCAGCTATCCCTTGGCTTTTGTGCCCTCACTTCTGCTCTGCTTTGCTCCATGGTTCGGGATGAGCACAGGGTTAAGGTCGATCAAGCAGAAGTCTGCTCTTCGCCCCTGTCTTCAGGGCTGTGGTTTCTCTCTGCACGAGAAGGATCTGCATGAGGCATGCCCGGTCTGCCTGGGAATTCTTCATGCCAGGAGAGCGGTGTCGGATCAGGAGGCGTGTGAGTTCTGTCGCTAGCTCCACTCTCAAAAGGCGCATGAAGTTTGTCCAGCGGCTCCTGGTAGAGGCTGCTGTGGTGCAGCAAGACCCAATACTCTCCGAGGTGGCTGTCCCAGCTTTGCCCGGGTCAGACAAGGACAGTCTATAGGTTGAAGTCCCAGTTACAAGGCAGGCAGACCACATGGGGATAGTAGACAGGCTCACTGAATCCGACCTGGAGGCGCCTCAGTTTAACTTGGAGCCTCCAACGGAGGACGATGACTACGTGCTGGACATCTGCATTGACAGCCCTGACCTGATGGAGGACAAAGAGGTTCGAGTCACAGCGGACTACATCTTGTGTGTATCCCACGGTGCTGCCCTCTCCCTGGGTAGAGGCAATGCATCCACAGTGGTTGCATACAGACATCTGTGGTCATATTACACCAGATCTCTAATGTTTCAGACCGGGACGGGGCTAACTACCTGGACGAGCCCATCTCTTCCAGCAGCCTGTTTGAACAGTCCCTCGAGGCTATCCAGACCAATTTCAGGACCCAGAAGAAAAATATGGAGGCCCATCATCCCCAGGCGTGATGCCAAACCCAAGGCGACCAACGCTCACAAAACTATGGCTTCCCCCCCTCCATCGAGGAGAACAGGACCTAGGCAGAGATGGGGACTCAAGTTTGAGACTCCGACTTGAGTGCAACTTATGTCGCACACATCGTGACTTCAGACTTGACTTGAGACTCGTCCTCCAAAGACTTGAGACTCGACTCGGACTGCGGGACTCGTGAACAATGTTTATTTTTAGGAAACAACTGATAAGCTCGCTGTTATTCCCCTCCCTCCGTTACCTATAACCTGCCCACAGCAGTGTTTCCCACACAGACGAATCTGTGGCGGTGCACCACAGAAAATCCTCTCTCTCTCTCTCTCTCTCTCTCTCTCTCTCTCTCTCATATTGCTGCCCATATATGATAGCTACATTTATGCCTAAACCAAACCCTTATCCTAACACACAGTCACAGAAATAAAAAGTGCTATAAAATATTTTATATTCTGAATACAATAGTTTCAGTGTGTTGATGTAACTGTAGGTCCCGACCCTTAGCAAACAAGCGATTGCGCCTTCTTTAGAAAGTTAGCTATAGTTGCAAGTTTGCGGTACAATATAGGGTTTTAATGTAATACATTCTGTGTAACCAATTATTAACTTTTTTTTACTCATTAACCTTTAGGAATTAGGATATCCCTTTAGGAATCCCCTAAAGGTCTGTATTGTACTGTGTGTTCATGCTACAAGGCAAAATACAGACATTAACTTAAGAGTAAAGCATTCTTGGTGTTTTGGTCATGTTGCAAATCTAATTATATATCAAAATCAAAGCTGATACTGTATGCTAATAGATAAAGGAGTCATAATAACATATTACATGCTTTGAATTCCTTATATATAGCTGTTAAGAATTCTTCACGTTATGAATGTTATTTAACTATGCTTTTTTTTGAAGCGTGTTTAATGTTGAAGACAGTTTCATGCAGTTCCACTTCCTGCCTCACTTTCGCCGATTAACATGCTGTTTACAGTGGTACGGCAGTCACTGATGATGTAAGTAGTGTTCGTAGTAAAGAAAAATTAATGTGTACATGTGACTCACCTTTTCTGATGTTAATGAGTCGCTTTTGGTGTATTCTTAGCTCCTTAAAGTGTCAGTTTTTGCGAGTTGCGAGCGAATTAGCATCATTAAGCTAACTGAGTGTGAGTGAGTGTTTCTATGACTAGCAGCATTCATATTACTTTCTGTTTACATGGTCTTGCTACATGAGTACAGGTTTAAGCAGCATTCATGAATATTATGGGATTCACCCTGATATATATGTAATTTGCTTACTGGGAATTGTTTATTTACAGTATTTGAGTTACAGGTTTAGTGATAATACAGTCCTTTATTTCTTTGGATATATTTTCAGAAACTGCATTGTACCAGAACGCTGTACAGATCTTCAGTAAACGTCACAGACTCCACAGATGTCTCGTGTGCTTTCTGACCGAAGCTCAGCAGTGGTCAATTAGGCAAACAAATCACAATCAGGATGTCGCATTCCTCAACAATAGCTATCCAGTGTTGTTATGCAGTCATTGTAGGTGATGATGCAAAATTTATAACCGAAGACTTAATATAATAAAGAGACTTGAGACTTGACTCGGACTCTAGCTCAGAGACTTGAGACTTGACTTGGACTGTAGCTCGAAGACTTGAGACTTGACTTGTACTCTAGCTCAAAGACTTGAGACTCGACTTGGACTCTAGCTCAGGGACTTGTGAGCATCTCTGGACCTAGGTTTGTTTGGGTATTAGACTCCGAGCCCCAGTTTTCGGCTAACGCGGACATGTTCCGTTATTTGGCCTCCCAGTCCCAAGAGGCGATGTTTATCCCCTATGACTGCCAGAAAACGTTCTGTTGTGACAGATTTTTACTTTATTAAAATAAAGACTGCTGTGTGCACTCGAAAGGATGTGGAGTTTTTGTGTCAGAGCACTGCATCTCATTTCAGTCATATAAAGTTGCGTCTCAGATACTCTCACACATCCAGGGTTCTCTATTAACCACAAGAAGAGTTCGCTGGTCCCAAGTAAGAGTTTGTTTCCCTCGGATTGGAAATTTGCACTCAGTCGGGCAGGGCGGGCCTCTCGGATCACTGGGTGGTTACATTTGCCACTGCCTTGCTGGCTTTCAGCTGGGAGTCAGTTGACGCTCCGCACAGCTTTACAGCTGCAAGGAATGATGGCTTCTATGATAGCCATAGTGTCTCTTGGCCTGTTAAGAATGCAACAATTTCAGCATTGGGTCCGCTCTCATTGATTGTTTTCCTCTCATCATCTTCACAGCAAAATTGACTGTTACCAGGTCCTGCATGTCAGCTCTTCTCATGTGGAGAGAACCGGGGTTACTGCACCAAGGTTCTCCAATTGGGAGGGTGTCCAAGCACAAGGTAGTAACTACGGCCGCTTCCCTGAAGGGCTGGGGGACTCTGTGCGGGGAAGTGGCGGTGAGAGGTGTGTGGTCCTCAACCCAGTCTGAGCTCCACATCAACTATCTTTAACTGTCAGTGTTGGTTTTAGCTCTGAAACACTTCAGGTGGTACCTGAGGGGCCAGCATGTGCTTGTACTCATGGACAACATAACGGTTGTGTCATTTATAAACAGGCAGGGAGGAACGCGGCCTCTTCCTCAGTTGAATCTTCCTCAAGGACCGCTGCATTGGTGAGGTCTACATCTTCTGTCACTCAGGGTGACTTACATTCCTGGTTGCCTGAACCACGGTGTGGATCTGGTCTCCCAGGGCAGCCCCCTGACGAAGGAATGTTGTTGTTGTTGTTGGAATGGACGCTTCACCCAGATGTGGTGGGCCAGATTTGGGGAAGATTTGGTAGGGCAAAGGTGGATCTGTTCTGAGCGAATACACTCCTACCCCTGTTCTATGCCTTTCAGCCAGTGGGGTTGGTTCTAACTGTTGGAGAGATTGCATCGGCAGGGCCATTCCCTGATTTTGGTGGTTCCCCAGTGGCCTACGAAATCTTGGTACCCCAAGGTAATCAGGCTGATGCTGACCCCACCTGCCGACTCCCCATTAGGCCTGACCTTCTGTCTCAGACAGAGGGGGAGGTGCTGCATCCTCATTCAGTCTTGTTAATGGTGCAGGCTTACCTGCTGAAAGGCCCAACCTGCTAGCTAAGGGTCTCCCCTCTGTGGTGGTGGCCACAATCCAGAGCTTGAGAGCTTGTTCCACTAGGGGCTTGTATACTTAAAAGTGGAGGTCTTTTGAGCAGTGGTACCTGGCCAGAGCTGTGGTTCCTTTGCAAAGCTCGATGGTAGACATTCTAATGTTTCTGCAGGAGCTGCTGGACAAAGCATTGTCCTTCTCCATTTTTAAAGTTTATCTGGCTGCCATTTCTGCCTGCCACGAAAGCTCTAGTGGTGTTTCTCCTGGCGCACACCCCTTAGCAGTGCGGTTTTTAAAAGGGAGATCGCAAACAGAGACCGTGATTAGGCCTACTGTTCCTTATTGGGACCTGACATTGGTGCTGGAGGACCTTTGTGGCTACCCTTTAGAGCCCATCCAGTCAGTGGACATGAAAGAACCTTGGCGTTATTTTTGACCAAGACTTGACATTTAACTAGTCCATGCATTTGTTACCTCAAGGCTGGACTACTGTAATTCTTTACTATCAGGAAGTCCACAAAATGCCATTAAAAGCCTTCAGTTGATCTAAAATGTGGCAGCAAGAGTTCTGATGAATATTAAAAAGAAAGATCACATTTCTCCTGTTTTAGCTTCCCTTCATTGGCTCCCTGTTAAATCCAGAATAGAATTTACGATCCTTCTTCTTACATACAAAGCCCTTAATAATCAAGCTCCATCATACATCAAAGATCTAATTGTTCCATATGTTCCTAACAGAGCACTTTGCTCTCAGACTATGGGTTTACTTGTAGTTCCTAGGATTTCTAAAAGTAGAATGGGAGGCAGATCTTTTAGTTATCAGGCTCCTCTCCTGTGGAACCAGCTCCCAGCTTTAGTCCGTGAGGCAGACACTCTGTTTACTTTTAAAGCCAGGCTTAAAACTTTCCTTTTTGATAAAGCTTATAGTTAGAGTGGCTAAGGTCATTCTTAGCTATCTCTGTAGTTATGCTGCTATAGGCTTAGACTGCTGGAGGAGACTTACCACTTTTCTTCACTCTGCTACTTCTTTTTCTCCTACGACTCTCCAGTTGTATTACAGTACATTCTGTTAATTCGACTGTTAACTTTGTTTTCTCTCAGTGTTTTTCTCTCCATAAAAGATATACCTGGTCTGGTATCCTGCTTGGCTGCAATGCCCTGTTGGACGGGGGGCATCCACCGTGTTATGTTATCAACTTTTTACTTTCTGTAACATAGAAAGTTCTCTTATATCAGATCTTCTGTTCCTTCTGTGTTTCTGCTCTGTCTTCTCAAACCCCCAGACGGTCGTGGCAGATGGCCGCTCCTACAGAGCCTGGTTCTGTTGGAGGTTTCTTCCTGTTAAAGGGGAGTTTTTCCTCTCCACCGTCACTACATGTTTGCTCAGTATGAGGGATTGCTGAAGGATTGCTGTGGTTGGAAAGTCTGCATTAATGGGGCCCAACCTCACGCCAAGACTGACGCAATCTGCTGGGATTCCTTAAATAGGAAACTTTTTAACTGATTGGAATGTTTGTATAAATGTATTGAAATGACTTCTTGTTAAGTGCCTTGAGATGACATCTGTTGTGAATGGGCGCTATATAAATAAGCTGAATTGAATTGAATTGACAGGGTCACCTGGTGCTGGGGTCACCAACCCAGCAGGTGCTGCTGCGCCACAAGAAGTGCAAGTGGAAACATACATGGTAAGTAACATTAGCCTGGGGCTGGCTAGGCTACATTTTGAGACATGTCCAAAACAAAGTAGAAAACGTTTTTTTACAGTGAATGTGATGTGACCTAAATAACTGAATACCTGTGACAACATATTAGCCCAGAGTTGAAGGGCTGTGACTGTTAGTAGTGATCATGCATGGACAGCCATATCGGGTGCTGTTATGATTTAAATAGAACCATATTATGAATTTAAATATCGACCGTGGCGTCCCATTGGCTGTTTTGTAGAAGGACATTGGGCTAATCTAATAAAATCTTTCAGCCCTCCTTAGCCCTGCCCCTCCCTCTCTGACTGCAGTGAATTCTCCTTTCTGCCGCACACAGCAGCTTCCCCTTGTTGCTCTCTCGGTCACAGTCTGACACAAAGATTAAGCGGATAAACAACAAAAAAATGTTGGGGATATAGGTCAGATTTAAAGTTTCAAATGAGCAGCAGACTACGGTTAACTGCAAAGAGCTTAATAATAAAAAATAAAAACAAAAACGACCACGAGTGGTGACTTTTTTTTTTACAAACAAAACTGCACTGAAGTTAGTTTCAGGTTGAAAATTTGACAGACATTCATCCTGGTTTGACAGACTTTTCTTTTTTAGCATTTTACCAAGTTGTGACATCGACACAGTGGCTGACTCAGCTCTGTGTATTCACTCCTGAGCAGAGTGGTTTAATTAAGTCAATAAATGACTGAAGGAGGAAAGTATCACCAGCTTTCACTTAATGTGACTCGTTACACCAAATTAATGCAGGATAATTAGACAATTCAGATAACTCGTGTTATCAAATATGGTTATTTTGATGGAACATTTTGAGTATTAAAGTTGATTTTACATTATGCGACTTAGTCACAATGTATGTTTTACATTTTATTTTTAGATAGTTGTTTCTCTTTCTGTTGCGTATCAAAGATGTAGCACTTCACCTTTAGGCTTCAAATCTGTTCACACACAGTGGAGTTGTTTGTCTGCTCATAAAGTACACATGTAGTTTAAGCATATGCAGCTTTGACTTTAAACTATCTTCTTTATAATATCTACTTTTATTCTCTCATAGGTCACAGTCTTATATTTAAAATAAACACAATATATAATATAATGACAATATTTTGGGATGCATGTAATAATAATAATTATAATAAATATAATAATAATACTAATTATTATTATTAACAGATTGATCCAGAAAACTGACCTCAACTCGGCTTTCTGTCTCCCGCAGTGACACTTCATTTCTTAATTCTACATGGATATATGCTCTTACTAAAGGCATAATTGTGTATTTGTATAAACAGTACATTTCATAAAACATTTAAAAAACGTCTTTAGCAGTGTTTATTTGATATCCAATTTCACTTCAAGATGGGAAATGTGATACTGTGGCCATTCGTCCATGATTAGCAACTCGATCAGTAATGTAGGTTGCTGAGCTTTTTAAAAATTTGTTTTTTACAACAGTACAACACATATATCCTCTTGTATGCTACTGTGCTCTGCATGTTTTGCAAATGATTATGGGCAACGTTTGAGTCCCAGCCCAGGTCTGAGTTGCCACTTTGGGTTGTGTTTTCAGCCCAGTCTTAATAGCTGTTTGTGGGGCGTTTTTAGCCGGTTTTGAGCTGACTGCTAAAGGAGGAGCACCCTCACTTGATCTCTCCTGATCTCTCACTTTATTCTCTTCTCTTATTTTCCCTAACCCTTTTCCCTCTCATTTTTAGACCACATTTCTACTTTTGAATTACTTTTAGAAGGACAATCCTAACAATCTTAGATCAAAGCTTGTCAACCATATAGGATCTACCAATGTTGCCAAAAAGCAGTCTGAAATCTTTAAAAGGGATTTTTCTGATCTGCTACAGAGACTGGAGTCACTCACAACACACATCCTTATCAGCGGACCATTGCCCCAAGGGAATGATGAAAGGTACAGCAGTTTCCATATGCTTGACAAGTTCTTGAAGAAATATTGCGTTAACTGTTCAAAAAGGTTTAGATATAGCTATATTTTAGAATACTTATTGGTGCGAGACCTCTTTTCACGAGCAAAGAACGTTATCTAAATAAAAATTGGACTTAAGTTAACCACATCAAATTTTTTTTCTGCTACGTGAACCAAAAAGCTCCAGATGTTCCACAACATATGATAAAGGACCCGAGGGCTGACCATGACAGGGAGCCCACGGAGATTACCAAAGAAGAAACCCTTCCTGACTCATTACCAGCAAAGATAACACAAACAGCCACCATCGTAGAAGTACAAGTGGAGAAGACTCCACCAGGACAAAAAGCAGCCCCACCAGCTCTAACAGTTACAAGATATAAAGAACAAACACTTCCCCCTGCCCCAGCAGCGAGTAGAGATGTAGAGCCACACCACAGTGTTCCCCATTTTCATCCGATTCATCTAGTGATTCTCCCTTTAGGACCTTCTCTGACAAACTGAGGACACAAATCATTGTTGGGACACAGCTAACATCAGCACTTGGACTACATCAGCCCCCTGGAACTGATACTGGATGTATTGTGCCCATGTCCCTACTCGTAGTAACAGACATTTGATATAGAAGGGAACCAGACAGTAATCATACTCCAATTGTCTCTCAAAAGTTGCCCGGCCTCCCTGAGAGTAGTATTCCAGTGCTTATAAGCATCAACAAAGGCAAAAGCTACAAACCAAATGGTCTCATATTAAACCAGATCTCAAATGTATCACCTGTCAAAAGGTTCAGCTACCCACCATTAAGCTACTTAAATTAGCCTTGTTAAACATTAGTATTAATCAAAAATACTTCATCACTGAACATAATTCACATGCTATGTTTTTATCAGAAACCTGGCAAGATGTAAATAATGAAACATCTGCATTGATAGAATCTACACCACTAAATTAAAAAAATTTAAGCAAAAGCACAAAACACAGGGTGTGGGTGTAGCCACAATTGTTCATAACTCAATGAACTTTAAAAAAGAATTCCTGGGCACATTTGACTCTTGAATACCTAGCTACCCAGATATATGAGCCTAACAAAGCTTTATTTCTAAGTTTATATAAACCCCAAAAACTTAACTCTAACTTATTTTCCAACTTCAGTACCTTCTTTCCATAATATGTATCGACTATGACCAATTAATCATTGAGGGGAACTTCAACATACATTCCAACAACCCCAAAGACAGACCAAAACATAGCAAAAACATGACATGACACTCTTCAAAACTTCCGCCTGACCCAGAATGTCAAACAATCAACACACAATCGAGGACACACTCTGGACTTAATTAACTACAACGGTTTAAATATATCTGACATCTCAGTAATTGATACTGCATTATCTGACAATGTCTGTATTTTATTTGAAAGTACCATCTCTGCTACAATATCTAGCCACAGTCAGATACCTGTAAAAAAGCATTTTCTTGGGGACAGTTCAGTTGAAACCTTTAAATGTTTTTACCCTCCCACCACATCCCCCTCATCTCCCAACTCCAACTCAGTAAATAAGCTAGTAGATAATTTCCTCGTGAAAATCTCAGACATCATTGATTCCATTGCTCCAACTAAAGGGAAAGTAGTCTCAGGTAGAAAGAAGTCTCAGTGGACAGGTAATCCACTAGTACGTAGTGAAAAAAGGGAGTGTCGACAAGCCGAGAGAAAATGGTGGAAAAATGGACTTCAGGTTGACTGTGAGATCTACAAAGAGAGACTGAACAGATATTAGTTAACTTTAAAAGATGCAAGAGAATCTTTCTTTTCTGAAATCATTAACAGAAACATTAATGATGTGCAGACTTTAAGGACTAAATAATCCTCCAGTGACAGTAGCCCCTAAACTAAATTCTACCAGGGACTACAATGAATTTGCTGCTTTTTCACTGAAAAGATTCTAACAATTAGACGGTCAGTCTGTACCGCAGTACCGAGCCGACTACCAATGTCATACCGAAATAACACCAATGTAGAAAACAATGTCGGAATTTCATGAAATAAACCGAAAAAACCTGGAAGAAATCATTAAGCAATTAAAGTCCTCCTCTTGCCGTCTTGATATCCTACCCACAGCTTTTCTTAAGAAAGTTTTCCATGTCATTAGATTTGATCTGATTCAAATAGTGAACTCATCCCTCCTGTCAGGTCTCTTCCCCTAGGCTTTAGAAATAGCAGTTATCAAACCACTACTAACGTAGAACAACCTGGACAACACGTTAATGCAGAACTACAGGCCAATTTCTAATCTTCCGTTCATCAGTAAAATTATTGAAAAAGCTGTTTCAGCAGTTAAATAGCTTCATAACAATGACCAACCACTTTGATGTTTTTCAGTCTGGTTTCCGCGCTCACCACAGCACTGAGACTGTCCTCGTCAAAGTTTTAATGACATCCACATAAATACAGACTGTGGAAGAACCACAGTGCTGGTTCTGTTGGACCTCAGTGTTGATCATGATATATTACTGGAACGACTGCAGAGCTGGGTCGGACTCTCTGGTACAGGACTTGGCTGGTTTGAGTCTTACCTAAAGAACAGGGACTTCTTTGTTTCCATAGGAAACTTTTCATCAGAACAAACAGAAATCACATTTGGGGTGCCCCAGGGCTCCATCCTGGGGCCCTCTCCTATTTACCTTCTACATGCTCTCACTAGCCCATATTACAACAACCAATAAGATTAGCTACCATATCTATGCAGATGATACTCAGCTCTACATTACGATGTCACCATGTGACTTTGAACCCATCCAAACCCTAAGTAAATGCATTGAGCAAATCAATGGATGGATGTGCCATAACTTTCTCCAGCTGAACAGAAACAAAACAGAAGTACGGGAGGCAACCTCAAGGCAATGAGTCGATGCAATCTGCTGGGATTCTTTAAATAGGAAGCTAAATTTCATGTTGCAGGAATCAAAGGAACAGCACTAGGCTGGTTTAAATCATATTTGTCTGATAGATTCCAGTTTGTTCCACAGGGTTCTGTGCTTGGACCAATTCTTTTCACCATATATATGCTCCCAATTGGTAGAATCATTAGACAGCATGGGATAAATTTCCACAGCTATGCCGATGATACACAACTATATTTATCCATAAATCCTGATGAACCCAGTCAGTTAGGTAGATTACAGGCATGTCTGGAAGACATAAAAACATGGATGAATCTAAACTTTTTGCACTTAAATTCTGACAAGACAGAAGTGGCTGTCTTTGGACCAGAAGTTCTAAAAAAGAAACTGCTTAGTCAATCACTTCATCTGGATGGCATTAAATGGGCCCCCAGTAATAACGTAAAGAACCTCGGCGTTATTTTTGACCAAGACTTGACATTTAAATCCCGTATTAAACAGGTTTCTAGGATTAGTTTCTTTCACCTCCGGAATATTGCTAAAATTAGAAACATCCTGTCCAGGAGTGACGCTGAGAAACTAGAAACTAAAAGTAGAATGGGAGGCAGATCTTTTAGTTATCAGGCTCCTCTCCTGTGGAACCAGCTCCCAGCTTTAGTCCGTGAGGCAGACACTCTGTTTACTTTTAAGGCCAGGCTTAAAACTTTCCTTTTTGATAAAGCTTATAGTTAGAGTGGCTAAGGTCATCCTGAGCTATCTCTGTAGTTATGCTGCTATAGGCTTAGACTGCTGGAGGACTGACTGACCACTTTTCTTCACTCTTCTACTTCCTTTTCTCCTACTACTCTCCAGTTGTATTACAGTACATTCTGTTATTTCGACTGTTAACTTTGTTTTCTCTCAGTGTTTTTCTCTCCATAGAAGATATACCTGGTCTGGTATCCTGCTTGGCTGCAATGCCCTGTTGGACGGGGGGCATCAACTGGGATGATCCTCCCAGTAACTGAACTTCCACCATGTCCTGTTATTAACTTTTTACTTTCTGTAACATAGAAAGTTCTCTTATATCAGATCTTCTGTTCCTTCTGTGTTTCTGCTCTGTCTTCTCAAACCCCCAGACGGTCGTGGCAGATGGCCGCTCCTACTGAGCCTGGTTCTGTTGGAGGTTTCTTCCTGTTAAAGGGGAGTTTTTCCTCTCCACCGTCGCTACATGCTTGCTCAGTATGAGGGATTGCTGAAGGATTGCTGTGGTTGGAAAGTCTGCATCAACGGGGCCCAACCTCATGCCAATGACTGACGCAATCTGCTGGGATTCCTTAAATAGGAAACTTTTTAACTGATTGGAATGTTTGTATAAATGTATTGAAATGACTTCTTGTTAAGTGCCTTGAGATGACATCTGTTGTGAATGGGCGCTATATAAATAAACTGAATTGAACTGAATTAAAGTAATTATTTTTGGACCTAAAGAGGAAGGATCAACAAAAAAAGTCAATCAGACAGCTGCAGCTGATCCAGAACCCTGCTGCTCGTGTTCCTCACTAGAACCAGAAAAGTAGCGCACATCACCCCAGTTTTAAACACTGGCTCCCTGTAGCTCAGAGAATAGACCTCTAAATACTTTTACTAGTTTTTAAATCATTGAATGGCTTAGCACCAAAATATGTTTTAGATCAACTGTTACTATAGCAACCCCCCACCAGAACACTCAGGTTCACACACCATCCCAGAGCTTCTCTGACTCAAATTTATCAAAAAAAAGGGCAATCTTATCTGCTGATAGAGGACTGTCTATCAAAGTTCCCAGAGGTGCTGAATATAAAAGGTCAAGTCGTCTCAGACAGTCACTGAATGAATTCAATCTATATTCTGCAGGCTGGGAGTTCCAAAGGAGATGATGTATGATCACGTTTCATTTGCAAGTCATGACATGAAGAGCTTCGAAACATCAAACACCATAATCAACTCCACCCATTCTAGCCCAGGCTATCCACAGCCCCATAGACTAGCAGAAACTACAGTGAACACTTGAAGCAAGTGATTAGGAACGTACAGCAAACAGGCAAATATCTTCATCTCGCTAAGAAACACCCCTGTTACAGTCATGGGCAGGGTTCTCAGGAGCATTCTGCCCAGATACAACACAACTCTGCTTACCTGAGGGGGCTCAACATGCACACTATGCTCCACTAAAGCTGCAAACCCAACAGGCTCTGAATAGTGGAAAGCGCACCTATTGCTAGAGACTGACTGGTTAAAAAAAGAAAACTTAAATGATATGACATGAAATCCTTGATATGACCTTAAACCTGCAGTTTTTAGATACATCCCTCCTCTGAAAATCTAAAGGTTGAATTACATCCTAAGCATGCCATCAGGTTTGGCAAAAGGAGAGGTGATGAGTGATTCAATTGATTCTGGTGTACTGAAGCAGGGATGCATCTAAAACCTGCAGGACAGTGGATCTTGAGGACTGAAGTTGGAGACCCCTGCTCTAAACTGTGTTACTATTGCAATGATTTAAAATGTAAACATTTAGATATCTGAGAGTTATAAAATAGACAATTTTTGGAGCAGACACATGAATTATACTTACTGTCAGATCAAAGCTACTGTTGTTATAAGGTTAAAAGGGAAAGCTTGTTCATTTTATTATCATAAGTTAATTGGCACATACAGTGGTGTGCCCACTTCCTAATTTCTTATTTTTTGCATGTTTGTCACACTTAAATATTTCTGATCATCACAAAAATGCAATTATTGGACCCCACTTACTAGCAAGAACTGCAATCAATCATTTTCAATAACTTACAGAGAATCTTTTCTAGCTGTATAGGAACTTTGGCCAGCTCATCTTTGCAGAATTGATGTAGTTCTAGTGATGGGAATTCCTGCTCTTTTAGCTCCCACGTGTTTCCTCACATTTTTTGTTTCTTAAATAATTCATTACTACAAATAATGTAAATTTATGTCTAAAATGAATTACTGATCTACAAACATAATTATATCAAATGTTTATTATTTATATGGCTTATCATATTTAACACTGAACAGAGTGCGACAAAAAACATTAAGTACAAAAAGAAAACTGATTGTATTTTTCAATTCAATTCAATTCAGTTTATTTATATAGCGCCGATTCCCAACAGATGTCATCTCAGGGCACTTAACAAGAAGTCATATCAATACAATTATACAAACATTCCAATCAGTTAAAAAGTTTCCTATTTAAGGAATCCCAGCAGATTGCGTCAGTCATTGGCGTGAGGTTGGGCCCCGTTGATGCAGACTTTCCAACCACAGCAATCCTTCAGCAATCCCTCATACTGAGCAAGCATGTAGCGACGGTGGAGAGGAAAAACTCCCCTTCAACAGGAAGAAACCTCCAACAGAACCAGGCTCAGTAGGAGGCTGTTTATGCTAGAAAACCCTCCAATGTGGCTGAACCACATAGTGAGGTGTTGGTACGAACGCAACGGGTCTTTGAAGTGACTGACCAGCACCTCCATGGGGGAACAGAACCGGAACCACTTTTGTTTTCTCCCTTCTGCTCAAGATGCACAAGATTGGTATGGGATATAGACACAGATAGTGCCACAAACACAGAGAAACAGAAGGATGTAGGAGAAGAAAAAAGGCACTACAGACATAGCATGCTGGAAAGGTAAGAAAATGAGTGACAGCAGGTGACGCAGCAAAATTTGGATTTCAATGACGTTGTTCATTTAAAGGCAGAGTGTAGAGTATGCAAATATACATCATATCAATCAGGCGCTACAGTTTTGTGCATTATGTTGTCTTTTCTATGTTGTCCACTGTAAATATTTAAAAGTTTATAAATATTTCAAATAATTCTAATTCTTTACTATCAGGTAGTCCACAAAATGCCATTAAAAGCCTTCAGTTGATCCAAAATGCTGCAGCAAGAGTTCTGATGAATATTAAAAAGAGAGATCACATTTCTCCTGTTTTAGCTTCCCTTCATTGGCTCCCTGTTAAATCCAGAATAGAATTTAAGATCCTTCTTCTTACATACAAAGCCCTTAATAATCAAGCTCCATCATCCATCAGAGATCTAATTGTTCCTTATGTTCCTAACAGAGCCCTTCGCTCTCAGACTGCAGGTTTACTTGTAGTTCCTAGGATTTCTAAAAGTAGAATGGGAGGCAGATCTTTTAGTTATCAGGCTCCTCTCCTGTGGAACCAGCTCCCAGCTTTAGTCCGTGAGGCAGACACTCTGTTTACTTTTAAGGCCAGGCTTAAAACTTTCCTTTTTGATAAAGCTTATAGTTAGAGTGGCTAAGGTCATCCTGAGCTATCTCTGTAGTTATGCTGCTATAGGCTTAGACTGCTGGAGGACAGACTTACCAATTTTCTTCACTCTGCTACTTCCTTTTCTCCTACGACTCTCCAGTTGTATTACAGTACATTCTGTTATTTCGACTGTTAACTTTGTTTTCTCTCAGTGTTTTTCTCTCCATAGAAGATATACCTGGTCTGGTATCCTGCTTGGCTGCAATGCCCTGTTGGACGGGGGGCATCGACTGGGATGATCCTCCCAGTAACTGAACATCCACTGTGTCCTGTTATCAACTTTTTACTTTCTGTAACATAGAAAGTTCTCTTATATCAGATCTTCTGTTCCTTCTGTGTTTCTGCTCTGTCTTCTCAAACCCCCAGACGGTCGTGGCAGATGACCGCTCCTACTGAGCCTGGTTCTGTTGGAGGTTTCTTCCTGTTAAAGGGGAGTTTTTCCTCTCCACCGTTGCTACATGCTTGCTCAGTATGAGGGATTGCTGAAGGATTGCTGTGGTTGGAAAGTCTGCATCAACGGGGCCCAACCTCACGCCAATGACTGACGCAATCTGCTGGGATTCCTTAAATAGGAAACTTTTTAACTGATTGGAATGTTTGTATAAATGTATTGAAATAACTTCTTGTTAAGTGCCTTGAGATGACATCTGTTGTGAATCGGCGCTATATAAATAAACTGAATTGAAAATTGAATTGAATTAAAGTTCATGCCATGGCATCTCAGTAGGATTAAGGTCAGAACTTTGACTGGGCCAGTCCAAAGTCTTGATTTTGTTTTCTTCAGCCAATCAGAAGTGGACCTGCTGGTGTGTTTTTGGATAATTGTCCTGCTGCAGAATCCAGGTTGTTTTCAGCTGAAGGTCACCATCAGATGGCCGCATGTTCACCTTCAGGATGTTTTGGTAGACAGCAGAATTCATGCTTCCATTTATCACAGCAAGTTTTCAAGGTCCTGAAGCAGCTAAACAGCCCCAGACCATCACACTACCACCACCATGTTTTACTGTTGCTATGATGTTCTATTTCTGAAATGCAGTGTTACTTTTACGCCAGATGTAACGGGACACACACCTAAAAGTTCAACTTTTGTCTCGCCAGTCCACAGAGGATTTTCCCAGAAGTCTTGGGGATGATCAAGAGATTTTCTGGTTAAACTGAGATGAGCCTTAATGTTGTTTTTGCTCAGCAGGGATTTTCAAACTGGAACTCTGCCATGCTGGCAATTTTTGTTCAGTCTGTTTCTTATGGTGGAGTCAAGACCGTTGATTTCAACTGAGACAGGTCTGATTGAGGTGATTTCTTGATTGAAAACAGGTGTGACAGCACTCAGGCCTGGGTGTGGCTAGAGAAACTGAACTCAGATATGATGAATCACTGTTAGGTTATGTTCTAATAGGGGGGCAATCACTTTGTCACACAGGGCCAAGCAGGTCTCCCATAATAATAAAAACCTTCATTTAAACACAGCATTTTCTGTTTACTTGTGTTGTCTGCGACTAATGTTTAAATTTGTTTGATGATCTGAAACATTTAATTGTGGCAAATATGTAAAAAAATAAGTAAATCAGGAAGGCAAGGCAAGGTCATTTTATCACATTTTCAACAACAAGGTAATTCAAGGTGCTTTACATGATTAAGGGGTAAAATAAAAATAGCAGTAAAACACAGATAAAGCATATCAAGTAAAAACAGCAATAAAGCATGAAGCATACACAAAACACATGAAAGGCAGCTCTAAACAGACAAGTATTTAGTTGCAATTTAAAAGAACTCAGTGTTTCAACAGCTTTGCAGTTTTCTGGAAGTTTGTTTTTCGCCATTTTCTCTCGGCTCGTCGACACTCCCTTTTTTCACTATGTACCAGTGGATCACTAGTCCACTGAGACTTCTTTCTACCTGAGACTACTTTTACTTGAGTTGGAACGATGGAATCAATGATGTCTGAGATTTACACGAGGAAATTATCTACCAGCTTATTTACTGAGTCGGAGTTGGGAGATGAGGGGGATGTGGTGGGAGAGTAAATTTGTTTAAAGGTTTCAACTGAACTGTCCCAGAGAAAACATTTTTTACAGTTATCTCATTGTGGCTAGATATTTTAGCAGAGATGGTACTTTCAAAGAAAACACAGATAATGCAATATCATTTACCGAGATGTCAGATGTAGTTAAACCTTTACAGATAATCGGTCTTTGTCAGACACGTGACCTGCCTAGCAACCACTACCTCCGGGCGCCATCCTGAGTGTAAGCGTCTCGCGTTGCCAGGGGAAGCCGCATTAGATATACTGAAGAAGCCGAAGTTTAAGAAGCACAATTTTTTATTTTATTTTTTTACATTTAACCAGGAAAAGTGCCATTGAGTTATAATAACTCTTCTCTGAGATGACATCTGTTGTGAATTGGCGCTATATAAATAAACTGAATTGAATTGAATTCTCCCAGAGAGTCCTGGCGGCAAAAAAGTTACAAAAGAATACATATATAGACAGGACAAAAATGACATACAACACAACTCGCACTAAGTCTCAAACTAAGATGACCAACCGTCCTGTTTTCCCTGGACATGTCCACTTTTCACGTGCCGTCCAGGGGATTTCATACTTTGATGAAAATGTCCAGGTTTTTATCGTTTTTAAGGAGACTAATAAACATACTTAAATTGACTTGTGCGATGCATGCAATATGACTTTTTCTCTCATCTATTGTCCTCACCGAGCTGCTGCCTAGTGGATGGTTCGGAACTGTTTTATAGACATAACAGACAGCGGGATGTGATGCGCTGCACCACTTCGCCCTTGGCCGTGCTGCGTGCATGCCGTTGCGACTGTTTACAAGATATTAAAGCGCAAGTGTAACTTTACAGACAAACAGAGCTGGCATAGCTAATATATGTGTTTCTGTGTGTGACAAAAGTGGCAAAGATCTAGTAGGTCCACATGGAAACGAAATCTAGAATAATAATTCATCTATAAACTGACTGAGGAGGATGAAGGCAAAATCAAAAATGGAGCAGGCATTGTGTTTTTGAGACGGATGGTTTTACTTTTATTATTACATTGAAAACAAAATAACAGCTGTTTTCTCAGAATGTTATTTTGGATTTTTGTTAAATTTTTGTCCAGTATGACTTAAAAAGCAAACTATCATTGCTTCTGGTAAATTTTCTAATTCGGAAGAGTAATTTTTTCTCTTTTTTATAATGCAATTTTTATTTGCTTTTAGAACAGAAGGAAACCATTCACCTGTTTCGAATGTTATCATCCCATTGAATGGCCGTTATTAGCGGTCCTCACTCCCATACAATAGCTTCAGAATGTTCCTCCTCTACCTCCTGCTCGGTAGGTCGTTATCTTGTGACTTTAGGTTTTATCTTGTGACTTTAGATTTAGGAACTTGTCCTGAGTTTTTAGGATGAGGGTTGGGGGTGGGGTAAGGTTATAAGTAAGTATCCATCGTTACTTAAATTGTAAACACAGGTTTTAAATAAAGTTAACAAAAACGAAACTTAAGCTTTTAGACGTGGGTGGAGCTGAAAAAAATTCTAATGCATATTATCACCGATAAGAATGGTAGATGCGTACCTTCTAGCCTGCTAGGATGTAGAGGAGGCACATTCTGAAGCTATTGAATGGGAGTGATAATTCCTAATAACGGCCATTTAATGGTTGATAACATTCGAATCGGGTGAACCATTTTACAACTGCAGTTTAAAAACACACACATCATACCGTTTCCCAGGAACACACCACCCCCCCTGCCTCCCTAAACATTAACCCTTCCATATCTCCCCCCCATTTAACCCCACCCTCCCTACCAACACATAAGCCATGGTTAACACCATAACCATCAGATAAAAAGACACAAATCGACTCCAGAAGGAGGAAAAAAATAAATAAAAAGGTGAATATGTATATACATACATATATACATACGTATGTATATATATATCTACACATACATATGACATATAAACACCTATTTATAAATACTCATACACTAATAGACACACAGACGAACAAAGGGATACATAATAATCCGGTAGCTGTCAAATCTTTGAAAATAAGGAAGAGCAATTATTTCCTATTATTAATTAATTTCTAGAGATTTTAAAGTCATTTTTGCACTTGCGAAAGCCTATCTGAAGTTTGTTATTTAACTGTTCATTCTAACCACATGGAGAATCCATGCGTTAAATATGTTAAAATCAAAAGTCTGATCACAGTCATGACAGTGTTTCAGGACTGTGCCAAGTGTCCTCTTTTTTTTAGAAATCAAAATATGGTCACCCTATCTCACACATGGATAAAAAGAAGAATGAGGAACACATTCCTTACAGGGATAAACTTGTAAAGATCTATATGAGCTCAAAGGAAACGAATAGAGCTCAGTGTGATGGCAAGCCACACAGGGTAAGATCAACACCTCACCTCTAGTTTATTTCCCTATAGTTTACTTTCAAGTCACTATTTTAAATATGTTATTTATCATCCAATAGATGGTTTCTTTGCTTATTTTCCCATTACACCTTACAATGTTTATATGGAGTGCACACATATTAACACTGCAAGGTCAAAAATTATATGTTGTGCTAATACAGTTTTCTTTGTCTGAGTTACCTGGGTGTTTGGCTTCTCCCTCCTGGTTGGCAAAAGGCGTGGCTAAGGGCTGAAGGACCTGAAGTACTGCTGACAGCCTCATTGGACTGAACTACTTGCCTCATTGCCTGGGGGGGGGGGGGGTTTCTCATTTTGGTTTCCCCTTCTTTGTCATACGGTTTAGCTAAACCAGTATTTAAGTTGACCAATATGTCTGTCCAGGAGGTCAGTTCGTCTTATGTTTGTAGGAGGTTGTGTTTGATTTTAAGTCTTGGTTTTTTTGAGTTGACCTCTTATCAACATGACGGGCCAAGTTGTGAATTTGTTAAATTGTCCTATTTTGGGGTAAATAAAAACCCACATTTTGAATTAAACACCTATGTCCTCTATGCTTTACTGCGAGGTCCCTAACACTCAGACGTTTCATTACTTCCTCCAACCACCACATTGGACATCACAAACTATCTTGTTCGGGATCAGTGCATACACATGTAAACGGTTCAAAAATTACAAATCGCTGGAGGCATTCTCCCATTTTCTGTCCAAAATCACATTTCCAAGCGGGATACCTAAAGAATCTTTTATGGTAAAGTTTTTGTTTTCTGGTATTGTGTGACCTGTTGTGGCAGCCCTTCACACAACATGAGTGAGCCATTTTTGTCCAGGTTTATGCACTCCACATACAGAGCGAGCGCAGCTTCCGTTGTTGTGTACACTCAACCATCCCATCATGAAATGCGCCCACAGCACCCGATACGTCATCTGACAAAGACCGATTAAGTCCAGAGTGTGTCCTCTATTGTGTGTTGGTTGTTTGACATGCTGGTTCAGGCCGAAGTTCTGAAAAGTGTTACTTAATGTTTTAGCTAGTCTATTCTGGGGATTGTCAGTATGGATTTTGAAGTCCCCACAATGATTAATTGGTCATAATCGACACATTATGGGAAGAAGGTCGCTGAAATCATTAAAGAAGTTAAGCTTTGGGGGTTTAAATAAACTTAGAAATATAGCTTTTTTTAGCCTCATTTATCTGGGTGGCTAGGTATTCGAAAGAGTCAAATATGCCCAGGGATAGCTTTTTAAAGTTGAGTTATGAAAGATTCTGGCTACCCCTCTACCTCGACTGTGTTTCCTGCTCTCGCTCAAAAAATTTTAATTTAGAGGAGTAGATTCTATCAATACAGATGTTTCATTATTTACATCTAGCCAGGTTTCAGATAAAGGGCATCTATTTTATCCATCCATCCATCCATTTTCTTCCGCTTATCCGGGGTCGGGTCGCGGGGGCAGCAGCCTAAGCAAAGAGACCCAGACTTCCCTCTCCCAAGCTACTTGTTCCAGCTCCTCGGGAGGAACCCCAAGGCGCTCCCAGGCCAGCCGAGAAACATAGTCCCTCCAGCGTGTCCTGGGCCTTCCCCTGGGCCTCCTCCCGGTGGGACGTGCCTGAAACACCTCACCAGGGAGGCGTCCAGGAGGCATCCTGACCAGATGCCCGAGCCACCTCAACTGACTCCTCTCGATGTGGAGAAGCAGCGGCTCTACTCTGAGCCCCCTCCGGATGACTGAGCTTCTCACCCTATCTCTAAGGGAGAGCCCAGACACTCTGCGGAGGAAACTCATTTCAGCCGCTTGTATCCGTGATCTCGTTCTTTCGGTCACCACCCAGAGTTCGTGACCATAGATGAGGATAGGAACGTAGATCGACCGGTAAATCGAGAGCTTCGCCTTTTGGCTCAGCTCTCTCTTCACCACGACAGACCGGTAGAGCGCCCGCATAACTGCAGATGCCCCACCAATCCGTCTATCGATCTCCCGCTCCATTTTTCCCTCATTCGTGAACAAGACCCCCAGATACTTAAACTCCTCCACTTGGGGAAGGACCCCATCCCTGACCCGGAGGAGGCACCCCACCCTTTTCCGGCTCAAGACCATGGCCTCGGATTTGGATCTATTTTATGTTCAGTGATGAATTTATTAATTAGGAGTGACTTTCCTGATAAAGACCTAATATTAAAAGCTAACTTAAGTGATTTGATAATCGGTAGCTGAACCGCCTGACAGGTGATCATCTTGAGATTTGTTTTATAAGTGCGTTTGGCTTTAATTTTTGGTTTTCTCTTGCTTGTCATGACTTAAATGATTTCTTCCTCTTGATTGTTTCAATTCTCCTCAGCTGAGCAAAATGCCATTTTGGTAATCCAGTCCTTCAGAAAGTAATCAAAAAGAGATCTGGTCTAATACAGTGACTCTAGAGGCTGGGTGTATAAAGTAACTAAGAAGAAAGCGAAGAAAAGAAAATAAGAAAAGAGAATAAGGCAAGAGGTTGGGAGAGGCTGCTCCTCCTTCAGCAGCCAGGACATACAGCTGCTGTTTGCCCCTTCCTGCTGAAGGAAAAGGAAAGCACTTTAACACCCCTGTTCAAAGAAGGGATGCGTTATCTGAACCCATTCATTGTGCTGCGACTGCTGAAGGAAGAGCAGCTGCTCTCTGTCTCTCTGTCTCTCTCCAGATCCATTCACTTTATTTTATTTTCTGTTTGCTTTTCTTATTTTCTTTTCTTAACCTTTTCTTAGTTACTTTATCTACCCAGCCCCTGGAGTTTCTGTATTAGACCAGATCTCTTCTTGGATTACCTTTTTATGGACTTATCAACATGGTTTTTTGCTCAGCTGAGGATTTTGAAAAACTGCTCCACAGAATTCAGGGCATTGAAACGAAGCTACGTCGTCTGGAAATTAATTTTGATCTTCACGCTGATTATGGACAAAATGACACAACTTTACCAATGAATACAAACAGGGAACAGCCTATCAGCCCGGTGTTACATCGGTCTAACCGTGTCACAGAGACTCCCTACAGGCGTCTGAGCGGCAGAACTCCGCACTACAATGAAAACTGGCCAGCTTTAAAACGCATGAAATCAACCCCAGCCTGTTCTCCGAGGAAGAAAAAACAAAAGAAACTCCGGCACAGAGAAACCTCTGAACCCAGAACTGCCGCTTCTGCTAAAAGTAAACAAAAGAGGTTTCAGCCAAAAACAAGAGATATTTCTCCACCTGGAATCCCGCTGAAAAAGAGATTCACAGCCTTGAGTTCCCTGAAAGATGACGCAGCCCCCGGGACCAGTCAAAGCCCCCAGGAGAAACCCAGCCGCATCAAACGGACACATAACAAAGTAAGAGCCCCCCCAGCAAAGATTGTTATCATACAAGACGGATCAATTAATGGAGTTGAGGCTTTTTGTAGCAAGAATACAAAATTTTATAGCTGCTACAAAAATACAGTGAGAGAAATATCAGAAAAAATCCCTAAAATCTTGGACCAACATCCTGCTTTGGAAAAGCTTGTCATTCACGCTGGATCAGCAGATATCGCGATGAGACAATCAGAGATTCTGAAGAGAGACTTTTCTGATCTCCTACAGAGACTTGATGGACTTAACGTAAACATCCTCATCAGCGGACCAGTCCCTGAAGGGAATGATGAAAGATTTAGCAGACTCCGTATGCTCCATAAATGGTTGAAGAAACAATCAGCTGAGAAGTCGTTCACATTTATTAATAATTTCAAAGTATTTGGAAGTGCTAATCATCTGTTCAAAGAAGGGATGCGTTATCTGAATAAGGCCGGAGTAAGGCTGTTGGCAGCAAACATTTTCTCTTATCAAAATCAGAAAGCAAAACACTTGCTCCCAAAAGCTGACCTTGAGGCGCCCATGGATATCAGAGAACAAAAACAGCAAGTCATGATGACACCACAGGACCGAACAGATAAACAACCATCAGAGATTAAGTCTTCATCTTCCTGTGACTCAGCCACATCAAATGAGTCTCCATTTAGAAACTTTACAGACAGACTGAACGAGCAAATCAAATTTGGGACACTATTAACACCTAAACTTAGACTACACCAAACGCCTGGGACTAGTGTCAATAAGCCTGGGACCTTCCCCCCACTGATTATAACAGATATTTGATATTTGAGGGAACCGGGCAATAAATCCACCCCTACCATCTCCCAGAATTCACCCGGCACCCCTGAGGCTATATCAGTGATTATCAGCAGCAGGAAACATAAACCGTTAACCACACGCTCTCATATTAAACAAAATCTCAAATTGATAACCTGTCAGAAGGTTCAGCTGCCCATCATCACAATACTTAAGTTAGCTTTATTAAACATTAGATCTCTATCCGGGAAGTCTTTTCTTATCAATGACTTCATCACTGAGCATAATTTACACGCCCTTTTTTTAACAGAAACTTGGCTAGATGAAAATAACGAAACAACTTCATTAATAGAATCTAGTCCTTCAAATTACAATTTCTTAAGCGAGAGCAGAAAACACAGACGAGGTGGAGGTGTAGCCACCATCTTTCACAACTCAATGAACTTTAAAAAGGTAACTCTGGGCATGTTTGATTCTTTTGAATACCTAGCCACCCAGATAAATGAGCCTAACAAAGCTTTATTTCTAAGTTTATATAAACCACCAAAACTTAACTCTAACTTCTTTAATGATTTCAATGACCTTCTTTCTGTAATATGTATCGACTATGACCAACTAATCATCGTGAGGGACTTTAACATCCATACCGACAACCCCCAAGATAGACAAGCAAAAACATTAGATGATACTCTCCACAACTTCGGACTGATCCAGCATGTCAAACAACCAACACACAATAAAGGACACACTCTGGACTTAATTATCAGCAAAGGTTTAAATATTTCTGACATCTCTGTAATTAATATTGCATTATCTGACCATTTCTGTATTTTCTTTGAAAGTACCATCTCTGCTAAATTATCCAGCCACAGTAAGACCACTATAAAAAAGCGTTTTCTAGGGGACAGTTCAGTAGAAACCTTTAAACGTATTTATCCTTCCACCACATCCCCCTCATCTCCCAACTCAAACTCAGTAAATAAGTTGGTAGATAATTTCCTTGCGAAAATCTCAGACATCATGGATTCCATTGCTCCAACTAAAGTGAAAGTAGTCTCAGGTAGAAAAAAGTCTCAGTGGACAAGTAATCCACTGGTACGTAGTGAAAAAAGAGAGTGTCGACGAGCCGAGAGAAAATGGTGGAAAACTCGACTCCAGGTTCACTGTGAGATCTACAAAGAGAGACTGAACAGATATCAGTTAACTATAAAAGATGCTAGGGAATCGTTCTTTTCTGAAATCATCAACAGAAACATTAATAATGCACGGACTCTATTTGCAACAGTGGAAAGACTAACTAATCCTTTAGTGACAGTAGCCCCTGAACTAAATTCTACCAGGGCCTGCAATGAATTTGCCAGCTTTTTCACTGAAAAGATTCTAACAATTAGATGGTCAATCTGTACCTCAATATCGAACCCACAACCAGTGCCATCCCCAATCAACAACAATGTAGAGATAATGTCTGAATTCCACGAATTAAACCAGAACAGCCTTGAAAAAATCATTATCCAATTAAGCTCCTCCTCCCGCTGTCTTGATATCCTACCCACAGCTTTTCTAAAGAAGGTTCTTCCTGTTATTGGTTCTGATCTTGTTCAAATAGTGAACTCATCACTGCTATCAGGTGTCTTCCCTCAGGCTTTAAAAACAGCAGTTATTAAACCACTGCTAAAGAAGAAAAATCTGGACAACACATTAATGCAGAACTACAGGCCAATCTCTAATCTCCCATTCATCAGTAAGATTATTGAAAAAGCTGTGTTTCAGCAGTTAAATGGCTTCATCACAATGACAAACCGTTTTGATGGTTTTCAGTCTGGTTTCCGGGCTCACCACAGCACCGAGACTGTCCTCGTCAAAGTATTTAATGACATCCGCATAAATACAGACTGTGGAAGAACCACAGTGCTGGTTCTGTTGGACCTAAGTGCAGCATTTGACACTGTTGATCATGATATTTTATTGGAACGACTGGAGAGCTGGGTCGGACTCTCTGGTACAGTACTTGGCTGGTTCGAGTCTT
This sequence comes from Valencia hispanica, assembly GCA_963556495.2. Taxonomy (NCBI): domain Eukaryota; kingdom Metazoa; phylum Chordata; class Actinopteri; order Cyprinodontiformes; family Valenciidae; genus Valencia; species Valencia hispanica. The sequence goes on along the minus strand of OY747716.1, from coordinate 1,104,302 downwards.
ACCTAAAGAACAGGGACTTCTATGTTTCAATAGGAAACTTTTCATCAGAACGAAGAGAAATCACACGTGGGGTGCCCCAGGGCTCCATCCTGGGGCCCCTCTTATTTAATATCTACATGCTCCCACTAGGCAAGATTATAGCAACCAATAACATTAGCTACCATAACTACGCAGATGACACTCAGCTCTACATTACAATGTCACCAGGTGACTCTGAACCCATTCAAACCCTAAATCAATGCATTGACCAAATAAATGGATGGATGTGCCATAACTTTCTCCAGCTGAATAGAAACAAAACTGAAGTGATTATTTTTGGACCCAAGGAGGAACTATCAAGAGTCAGCACACAGCTTCAATTAATACAGCTAGAAACTACTGATCAGGTTCGAAACCTAGGTGTAGTAATGGACTCAGACCTGAACCTCCAGGGTCACATAAAGGCAATAACAAGGTCAGCGTTCTATCACCTGAAGAACATCTCTAGGATTAAAGGACTGATTTTGCAACACGACCTAGAAAAACTCATCCATGCGTTTATCTTTAGTCGGATTGATTACTGCAACAGCATCTTCACAGGTCTGCCTAAAAAGTCAATCAGACAGCTGCAGCTGATCCAGAACACTGCCGCTCGCGTCCTCACTAGAACCAGGAAAGTAGAGCACATCACCCCAGTTCTAAAGTCCTTACACTGGCTCCCTGTAGCTCAGAGAATAGACTTTAAAATACTTTTACTAGTTTATAAATCATTACATGGCTTAGCACCAAAATATGTTGAAGACCTGTTGTCATGGTACCAACCACCAAGACCACTCAGGTCCTCCAACTCTAGCCTACTAAACATCCCTAGACTCAGAACTAAACATGGAGAAGCAGCTTTCACTTTTTATGCTCCCCTTATCTGGAACAGACTTCCTGACGAGTGTAGAGCTGCTGAAACTCTGAACTGCTTTAAATCGAGACTAAAAACCCCTCTGTTTAGAATTGCCTTTGAGTAAATGCTTGATGTCATATGTATGAAATGTGTTCATGCTCTCTTGCTTTTTTTATTTTTCTCTTGCTTTATTGTGTATCATGTGTAATGTGTGTTTCTTTTATGTGTTTTTTTAAAATCACCAAATCATGTAAAGCACCTTGAATTACCCTGCTGTTGAAAGTGTGCTATACACATAAAATTGCCTTGCCTTGCCTTGCCTTGCCACTGTAGTTCTATGTTTATCCATCAATAGGTCAAGCTCTTAAAGTTGAGAAGTGAAATCCAAATTCAGAAAGGGGGGTACTACTGAGTAGTACTGCGCACCAGTACCTGGTAGGCAATGTGTTGGGCAGAGCGATGGAAGAGTGTGCTGAAAGAGATGCTGCTAATGTGCCAAGCTGTGCCAAAGTACTGACCTGAACAGATACTTTTCTGTCAAACATCTCAACATATAATCAGAGGTGTGTAGAGTACATACACATTTTACTCAAGGAAGAGTCGTACTATTTAACATATTTTTACTCATGTAAAAGTAAAAAGTAGCTGTCCAAGAAATCACTCAAACAGAATTAAAAAAATATTTGATAAAAATGCTGAGTATGAAAAAAACATGAACTGACACCTACACTAGGCACTGTATATGTATGTTAGAACATGGTAAGGTGCGTCCTCTCCACTTTCCTAATCCTAAAGCTTTTCTATAATTATTATTATACTATGTTAATGAGAGTATTTTGTTGCGTTTGTTTGAATGACTTACGTATAGCACTGTATTCTGCCATGAAGCCACGGTTGGTGATCAAAGAATCAGAGTAGAAATGAAGTAACATGGGACCAAGAGTGGAAAAAGGACCTGGGATGTTGGTACCACATAAAGTGGCCATTGCAGTGCTACTAGTAACTGGGTTGTAGATCTTGAGACCATCATACATACAGGTGGAGTGTGCTAGACAAAAGACAAAATAAAATAAACGTTCGAGACATCCAACAAGGAAAAAATAGCTTGTTATCAGGGTTTTTATTTCTATGATCATGTAGCAGAGTGTGAACACATACCCTCCATCTGGAAGACCTGAAAGCTGAGGACAATCACTGTCTGCTGTCCAGCATCTATAGTGTAGTTGCAGTTAGAATGGTCCGGGTAGTCCGCTGGGAAATTCGGAGAAACCACACGACCCTTGGATGCACTGAAACTTGCACCACACCCTCAGGAGCAAAAGACATCAAACTTTAGGACAGTTTGTTGAGATTTTTGTCTTGTCAAAACTGTAAGAAGCAAGAGTCATTCATGTTTTCACAGGTTGAGATGCAAATTTAATGATAAACTGGTAAGGCTGCTGCAGCCAGATATCAGAGACAATGGTCAGAATATTGTTTGAAAAACTACATTGCTTACAGTGGCTTGCAAAAGTATTCGGCCCCCTTGAACTTTTCCACATTTTGTAACATTACAGCCACAAACATGAATCAATTTTATTGGAATTCCACGTGAAAGACCAATACAAAGTGGTGTACACGTGAGAAGTGGAACGAAAATCATACATGATTCCAAACATTTTTTACAAATGAATAACTGAAAAGTGGGGTGTGCGTAATTATTCAGCCCCCTTTGGTCTGAGTGCAGTCAGTTGCCCATAGACATTGTCTGATGAGTGCTAATGACTAGATAGATGATAAATAATAGATAGATAAATAGAGGCACCTGTGTGTAATCTAATGTCAGTACAAATACAGCTGCCCTGTGACGGCCTCAGAGGTTGTCTAAGAGAATGTTGGGAGCAACAACACCATGAAGTCCAAAGAACAGACCAGACAGGTCAGGGATAAAGTTATTGAGAAATTTAAAGCAGGCTTAGGCTACAAAAAGATTTCCCAAGCCTTGAACATCCCACGGAGCGCTGTTCAAGCGATCATTCAGAAATGGAAGGAGTATGGCACAACTGTAAACCTACCAAGACAAGGCCGTCCACCTAAACTCACAGGCCGAACAAGGAGAGCGCTGATCAGAAATGCAGCCAAGAGGCCCATGGTGACTCTGGATGAGCTGCAGAGATCTACAGCTCAGGTGGGGGAATCTGTCCATAGGACAACTATTAGTGGTGCACTGCACAAAGTTGGCCTTTATGGAAGAGTGGCAAGAAGAAAGCCATTGTTGAAAGAAAACCATAAGAAGTCCCGTTTGCAGTTTGCCACAAGCCATGTGGGGGACACAGCAAACATGTGGAAGAAGGTGCTCTGGTCAGATGAGACCAAAATGGAACTTTTTGGCAAAAATGCAAAACGCTATGTGTGGCGGAAAACTAACACTGAACATCACTCTGAACACACCATCCCCACTGTCAAATATGGTTGTGGCAGCATCATGCTCTGGAGGTGCTTCTCTTCAGCAGGGACAGGGAAGCTGGTCAGAGTTGATGGGAAGATGGATGGAGCCAAATACAGGGCAATCTTGGAAGAAAACCTCTTGGAGTCTGCAAAAGACTTGAGACTGGGGCGGAGGTTCACCTTCCAGCAGGACAACGACCCTAAACATAAAGCCAGGGCAACAATGGAATGGTTTAAAACAAAACATATCCATGTGTTAGAATGGCCCAGTCAAAGTCCAGATCTAAATCCAATCGAGAATCTGTGGCAAGACCTGAAAACTGCTGTTCACAAACACTGTCCATCTAATCTGACTGAGCTGGAGCTGTTTAGCAAAGAAGAATGGGCAAGAATTTCAGTCTCTAGATGTGCAAAGCTGGTAGAGACAAACCCTAAAAGACTGGCAGCTGGAAGTGCAGCAAAAGGTGGTTCTACAAAGTATTGACTCAGGGGGCTGAATAATTACACACACCCCACTTTTCAGTCATTTGTAAAAAATGTTTGGAATCATGTATAATTTTGTATATGAGGACTTTGTTTTGGTCTTTCACATGGAATTCCAATTAAATTGATTCATGTTTGTGGCTGTAATGTGACAAAATGGGGAAAAGTTCAAGGGGGCCGAATACTTTTGCAAGCCACTGTACATTGTGCATTAATTCACATGGAGACGATCTTCAAAATAAGGTCATGGACTTAGAACATGCTGGAGTGTTCAGGGGTTAAAGACAAGTTCATTTGTGACTCTTCTACAATTTCAGTGTTTCCCACACATAGACAAATCTGTGGCGGTGCACCACAGATTCAACACCGACCCAAAAAAATTAAAAATTCAACACCGACTGTCGCACATTGCCTTTCGTTTTTCTTTTTTACACTATTTAAAACATGCAGCGTATTCGTTCAGCTGCATTTCCTTTTCCTGCTCTCTCTTCGTCTCTCTTGGATAATGAGTTACAACAACATTTAATTTCCCTTTGGGATTAATAAAGTAATTTTGAATTTGAATTTGTCACTCACACACACAGCCCCTCCTCTCTGTGCACACTACTGTACATCTGTCTGGATCACATGTGTAAGGGGTGGCCTATTTGGTGCAGAGAAGACAGCTGGGGAAAGGTTGGCATCTCTTGAACACTTAACACAATCACAGATTAAAAAGTGCGATAAAATATTTGATATTCTGAATACAATAGTTTCAGTGTGTTGATGTAACTGTAGGTCCCGACCCTTAGCAAACAAGCGATTGCGCCTTCTTTAGAAAGTTAACTACAGTTGCAAGTTTGCGGCAAAATGTAGGCTAGCCTAGTTGGGTTGTCGAGGTCAAAACACTATATGTAGCAGCCGTAAATCAAATAAACGTATTATAAATAATGTTATGTTGTTTCTTTAGTCTTACACTGAATCTTTGCTGCTTCAATCCCGATGAGTATTGAGGAGTATTTTCTGCGACTGAAAAAGGCACGTGTTGAGGATGAGGTATCAGTCTGAAACAGAGCTCAACAGCCCCACCAGTGTAATTAGCTATGTTATTCATTTGTTTACAATATTTTCAGGCTTCAACCAGTGCTGCTCAAGCAGAAAGACAAGGTCAGGGAGAGAAAGAAATAGATTTGTTAGGCATTAAAGAAAGAGTAGGAGAGGAGGACGGCATCCAACATGCTGCTGTGAGAGAGCCAGCTGAAGCAACAGGTGAGGTGGACAAAACGATGTAGTAGCAGGCAGGTTAGAAAGCAGGTCTATGGACAAGGGAACTCATTTCTATTCTTCTGTTTTTAACAAGCACAGTTATATAAACAGCAAGTAGGCTGTTTTTTTGGTAAGGTGTGTGTATAGGGTGTATGTGAGTATATTGTTGTATAGGGTGTTAGAATTAATGTAATAAAGTCTGTGTAACCAACTATTAACTTTTCTTTTATTTATTAACCTTTAGGAATTAGGAAATCCCTTTAGGAATCCCCCCAGGCCAAACCTCTACCTACAACCCCCCCCTCCCCGGCCGACCACCAAACATTGTTTTCTAATCTGTGGGAAACACTGAATTTCATTTCATTAAAACATGCTGTCTGGATGCTCTGCTCCAATCAAAGGCAGACTTTTTAAGCTGCATCATCTGAAAATATTATGTCAATGTATGTAAATGTAACATAAAGATAACATCTGTGTTGTATGTATAATTAGAAGGGAGAGTAAAAAAGTTGCATCTGCTAACTGTAGAGGAGTGCTGCTGCCATGTTGCCAGATGTTATAATAATACATAAATGGGTTGAGGGATAAATCCACAAAGAACTAAATGAGGTTCTTACGGGTGCTGAAGGACATGGCGAAACCTGCACCAGGAGACGCAGTGGCCTGGAATCGACTTGAGATTATGTTATATGGAGCGATAACTGGTTCTGGTGCCGATGAACCACAGCCTGTCACCAGAAGATCCTCAGAGTTTTGGGTGCTGCCTGACCAAACCTGTGCAGAAACACAGGTTCACAAAGATTTCTTATTATAGTCTCAACAGGCAGAGACTGGGTCTAATTCTCAGAAAATATATTGAACATATCCATGTCAACGGGCTGGACAGTGGCGCAGTTGGTAGCACTGTAAGGGCCGAGTTCATATCCTGTCCTGGGGTCTTTCTGCATGGAGTTTGCATGTTCTCCCTGTGCATGCGTGGGTTCTCTCTGGATACTCTGGCTTCCTCCCACAGTCCAAAAACATGACTGTTAGGTTAACTGGTTTCTCTAAATTGCCCTTAGGTATGAGTGTGTGTGTGTGTGTGTGGTTGTCTCCGTGTTGCCCTGCGATAGACTGGCGACCTGTCCAGGGTGGACCCCGCCTCTCACCCCGTGACCGCTGGATAGATAGGCACCAGCCCCCCCCTGCAACCCTGCATAGGATGGACGGGTACAGAAAATGGATGGTTGAATATGCATGTGAACATTACGTTTATATACTATAAATGAATCTGTTGTATGTATAATGTGTTTTTTTGGCATTTCTGCACACAGTACAGGATGCTTTGGTCCAGGCATGGACCCTGATCTCTGATCCAGACCAAAAAGCAAGTCAAAGTGGACCCAGCACACAATGAGGAAAATCTGGCTAAATTCCTGAGTTGAATATATAATAATTATGTAGAATTTGTGTATTTTATCCTAACATATCTAGTTGGTTAACAATCTACTGTAAGTGTCACATCATTGTACCTAAAGGCCCACTCCCCTGCATGTTTTAGATGTTTTCCTGCATTAAAACACCTGATTAAGATGATTGCAGTTCAACAAAAGCCTGTAAGCAGCCATCGACTGAAATCAGGAGTGCTGAAGAAGAGCAATATCTAAAACATGCAGGGCCGTGTGCCTTGGGAGAAGGGTTGAAAAACATTGGCTTGCTGTAACATTCTCCATGGCACCATGAGGCCTGGTCAGCAAGGCTCAGCTCTCCCTCAGACCCACACTTACCCGGTGTGGACACAACAACTTGCTGCTGTAGGGAATGGACACTGTGTGTGTGTCCCAACAAGGCTACAACAAGGCATTATGTTCAACCCATCAAATATGATTTTTTTTTGGGGAGCGTAAAAGACCTTTCAAAATAAATGTCAGTCAAATATTTTCCTCTGATTCAGGTTTTGTTTAATTGTTTGACATCTGTGGGCTGTTATTCTGAAGGCCTTTTTTCTCTGTTTCCTGAAATACCTGCCATTGAGAGCAACAGCACATTGGATCTGAAGGAGCTCACCTGTGCTTTAAAACATGTGACCTATTTACAAGATTTACAAAGTTTTAGCAAATACTGTAAATAAATAACAGTCATATACATATGAATATCTTACTATTATTGATATAGCTCCCTCTGCTGCTTTGGTGTCAGGACATGTGACATGTGAGATAGCCTACTACTTATCGACATCTGCAAGACAATACTTTTGTTTCAGTATACTATATACTGTATGAAATGCCAAACAGACATGTCATAAGACATGAAATATAAAAACAGCAATGGCCCCCTCCTTTGTTCAGTCGAAAAATGCATTTAAAAATAAAGCAGAAAAAAAATAAAAATGGCCTTTTTCCTTATATAAAACTATGAAACCCCAACATGTTTATAATGGAATTCACAGTTAAATAACTTTATCTTCTGCCCCCTGTTTTGCTTGCTTTTTGGTTTAGTATTATTATTATTAGTTTCATTTTCAATTCTTGTAAATACTCTGAGGTTTTTGTAATGCACAAATACTCATGCACATTCTGTAAATATTTTTTTTAGAATGGTCCTGATCAGTTATACATTTCTGGCAGTCAATGACTCCAAGCAATCTGCTAGGATTCCTTAGATAGAACACTTTTAACTGATTGGAATGTTTGTATTGAAATGACTTTTCTTGCCTTGAGATGACATCTGTTGTGAATCGGCGCTATATAAATAGACTGAATTTAATTGAATTTCTTGGATCTACGTATGCCATTTTTATTTTTTAAGAACTGCACAGTATTTAGTGTTGTAATCTGTCCTTACTGTACAGTATAATATTTTTTTAATTCCATTTTCTATTTTCTTGTGTGAATCTTAATGCTTCGATTACCTTACTTTGCTGCAGCTACACCAATTTTTCCCCTCCGTGGGACAATAAAGGGATGTTTATTCTATTCTTTAATATTAAAAATTGGAAAAACCTTATTAAAATCTTTTTAGACTCTCTATTTTCAAGTGGTTTTATTGTTGCATGATTATTGTAATAGTTGAAAAAAGATCTCTATACAGGCCATCTTATGCTAAAACATATTTCTTTTTAAAATGGTCTAAATGTTCTAATTCTTTTGGTCCCTATTGACAAGAGAAAGAGAAAACAGAAATGATGTTTTTCTCTTGATTGCAACATACGAAAAACATTTCAGACAGAAGTAGGTACTGAACAGTGGTTCTTGTTTACCATTCGACCCCAGATAATTAAGGTCCAATCAAAGCTCCTCCCATATGCACCCTTTCCTCTTGTGTTTAAACTGTCTGAGCACATGTTGGTCAGTCTGGTGCTATGATTATTAAGAACATTTCAAAACCTTTCCATAAAAAGATAAAGAAGTTAGACTAAAATCACCTTACTAATGACCTTAAGCCCTTCCAATCTGGCCGGGGATGGAGAGTGGGGTGTCCCATTGATTTTTTATTATTTTTCACAGTTCTTGCTACTGTATCTCTTTATTAGAGTTTACCTATAAGGTGGTAAAATCTATTCATTCCCATAAACATACATTATTTTTTTACCAGTGTTCCTGTCTTACTTCACCCTGAATTATTAGTTGATCTGAAAACATGCTTCTGTAAATTCCTGCTTGTACCTTGACATAGCTGCTTTGGCAGTTGCCAGAAGTGTCTGGGATGTCAAAGTTATCTCTGAAGCTCATCTCTAGATGGTTTCCCTCATGAGCAATGATCTGCCAGGAGCACTCTACGTTTGCTGGGAAGTTCTGGGGGTAATTTGGGGACTTAATTGTTCCTGTATCCGCATGGATCACCGCTCCACAGCCTAGTGGAAGAGAAAACATATTACGATGAATTTTTTTAAAAATCATCACATAAAATTATATTCACATATGAAAACAAAAAGTAATAAAACCCATAGATTAGGAATAATTGTTTTTTTTTAAGAAATGCTGTATATGAATAGAAAGGATATCTGTAAAAGAAATAAAACACCAATTGTTTAAAAGTCAAAGAATGACAGGTGTAAAATACTGTCTTATAGCAGAATATTAAAGCCTCGACTCAGATCGGCTGCATAGCCATCGATGCAGAATACATACTGACCAATGCATGTGTGCAGGGCTGGTGCTGGCCATTTAGGTGTCCTAAGCTCAAACTCTTTGTGTCACGGTGTGACTTTTCCCTGTGTTTGTCTGTCCCTGCATTCTTAATTTCCCTGCTGTATTTATATCTTCATGTATTTCCTGTTCTCCGTCAGATTCACGTCATCTGTCGGTGTGGTCATTTCATCAGTCATTGTTGTTTTCGCCATCCCTGTGCAAGCCTGTATGTCCTGGCATGAAAATGAGACTTTTAAGCTCATCTCACTTCTCTGCGCCTGGGTCATTACCAAACATGACATTGTGTGGTTTCTCATTCCTTTCAACAGATAATAAATCTTTTTGCACACATGCATCAGTTGCTCCATACAATTCTCTGCTGTTTTTTAACAGCATAATTTGCTTACATCATGTCAGTGATGAACCATACTTATGATAATCATTCCATCTAAAACTCATATTCTTCATTTCGTTGCTTGAGTCATTACAAACAGAAATATTGAACTAGTTCTCAAAATCTGATGGTTTTATTCATTTCTGTGTCATTCTTTCCTGAAAACGTCTCCCAGATTGTTTCTCTCAGGCGAACCTCAGCTTCCACTCATGATGTTTCCAGATATGCAGCTTTAACCAAAGGGTGTTTCCCATGTTCTAAACAAGTTTGTACTTTGCAATTGTAATTTGTTCACATTATGCAAAAACAAAAATCATATGCAGTAAAAATGTGAAGCATCATATTAAGTATCTTTTTACCTCACTAACTGTAACTGTAGATCTCGAATGGCAGTGCAATTAGTGTCTAGTTCTGTCTTGAGCATTTTCAGGTAGTGTCACCAAGATCTGACCTTTCTGCATTAGGAAGCACTTCCAGAGTGAACAGTCAAAATTAACACATGACAAAATAATCTGACTATCTTGTCCATAAACTTGGTTTCAGGACTTCTCATTATGATGACACTGACATGACCAAGTGGCCAAATCCATCCCACAGCAACGGGCCACTGTGGGGCCACAGGCGACAGTCTACATATTCTGGCCAATCACTGTTGGGCCTCATCATGGCCCCATATGATGGGGCCTGCATGTGCCCTGGATTTTAACAATGGGTGGGGGTCCCACTATGGGCAACCCTTTGTGGGCCAGACTTTTGCCCAGAGAGATCCCACATGGGGGCCCAAATAGCCAAGTTTGCCGGGACGCTGCATGGCCAAAAGAAGAGGTAATCTAGAGTTAACTAAGTAAATTCAAATTCAGTTCAATTCGAAAATACTTTATTGATCCCAGATGGAAATTAAGTAAAGATAATTAAGTAAAGAAGGGAGGCAGATAAAGTGATCACCCATCATGCCAAGCATACAAGCATGTGGGGATAATGCTATTTTCTGGGGTTGCTGCAGCTTGGCAGGTCAAAGTTCAGCAACATTATGAGGTTAGCTGACTACATGAATGTAATGAATGACCAAGTTATTCCATCAATTGACTTTTTCACAGGCATACTCTAAGGTGAAACTGTCAGTATTCAGCTGGTGGTGGTCAGAGGGCCAGGTGGCGCCTCTGTCCGGCAGCCTCACCTCTGTCAGTGGGCCCCAGGGCAGGTGTGGCTACAAGTAGTAGCTTGCCACTGTCAGCGTATGAATGTGTGATTGAACGGGTGAATGACTGAATGTAGTTTGAAGCGCTTTGTGGTCCTCTGACTGAAAAAGCCTTATACAAATGCAGGCCATTGACCATATACCAATGCCAGTATTCATTGGGCTGGATGTAGACTTTGGAAACTTCCACAGGAGCCAAACTATGGGCAAATTCAGCAGTTCAATGTTTACTGTGCTCTTAGTATGTTATTCTCCAGTATCAGAATGAGAAGGATCCATCCATCCATCCATCCATCCATCCATCCATCCATCCATCCATCCATCCATCCATCCATCCATCCATCCATCCATCCATCCATCCATCCATCCATCAGTTTAGAATGGAATGTGAAAATATACCATATAAAGAAAGTGTTGATAAGTAAATATATCCTATAAACACTAAGGCAGGAAATTAAAGTATTTATGAAGCAAAAACTTACCGGAAGAGTCGGCAGACCAGGAGGCAATGAATCCACCTTTAGACACACTATGGTCAGCCAGGAAAACTAAAACCAGTTTGTTGGAGCCTGATTGGATAGTTCCTGGAGAGGTGGCCCCACAATATTGGCCAATAATTGGAGATCCAGGGGATCCTCCATTAAAAACTGTAACAGAGTCCCAGCCACATGTGGAGTGTGATTCCAGGTTGAAGTAGCTGAAACTCAACTACAGAAACATAGGAGAAAGACAAGTGAAAAGAGAAGTTTACAGGACACTTAAGGCTTTATCTATTAACCTCAAAAATCATATTCAGTTAAAAAGCGGCTATTTACATATCTGTTTTTATTCTGGGGTTGATCTGCACATTTTATACCAAAACACACTGATGTATATCCTGAACTTTATGATGGCTGGTTGTTCTCATGTTGATCTTGCTTATAACTGGATGGATCATTTACCCCATATAGTAGACCATCTGGATGCGCTCCCCTTAGGGTTCTGTATGGTTGGCTTGTGATAGTGTTCTGACCTAGGAATTGTTCTATGGCCAGAGGCTGTAAAGTCACTTCACATTAAAATACTTTGGAAATCCTTCTTTTGTTCCACCAAAATTTCTGAAAACTTTGCGATGATGCATTTACTGTGGAACAGCTGTTAAATAATTGTGCATGATTCATTCTGAAATTGAAAGAATTCTAAAAAGAAATAGCAAAAACAGGTTGCTATAAATATTTACCATCTTTTACTGAATCTACTGTATGTCTCCAAGCACTGTTTCTCTAAATTTGCTATCATACTCTTCAGGGTTCTGGGAGAACTGAGGTTCAGTGTGAACACAGAGGGAGCCAACTACTGCCTTGATACTAGCTAAGATTACTATTTACTGCCTCTGTACAATTTTTAATGAAACTGGTTGGATGTCCCTTTTTACTCTTTAAATGCAATTGAATGTGTGAAGGACTCACTGTGATAGTGTGGCCGATGGGAGCTTCCAGTAGCCAAGTACAGCGACTCGGACTGGGATACATGTTGGGGTAATTAGGACTAGCTAACACCCCGCCATCACCTGTCTGCCAGCCTCCACATTCTACAGAGAAAACATTAAATCTTAAGGTCACTGGGGTTGTGTTATGGTTGCTAGGCATGAAAATGCCAAAGGTCCATAAAAAAAAACTAAAGTATATAAATTCACTAAAACTATCACTGTCTTACCAGAGAAGAAGTACTTGGCCTTGAAACCCAAATCTCCTTGTGAAGAGTCAGTGCGGAAATTGACCCAGAGCTCTGGTGTAGACACCACTATAGGGACCGAGGGTGGCCTTTGTCCACAGAACCTCCCTAACAGCTCCCCATCCGAGTCACCTTAAAGGGTATGGGCAATAAGACAAAATAAACAAGCAAAGAAAACAAACCCTGTATGTTCTATTATCTTATTTTGTCGTAATTATCTAATATTCATTAGCATTACACATAAACAAGAATAAAAATCTCTGTTACATAGAGTTAGTATGTGTAGCCACCCTTGTGCCTGAGGTTAAAGTCTACCAAACCATAACCTAATAATTCTAGGATTCAAGGAACTTTTATTGTCATACCATCTCACATTACATGTAATGGTATGAAATTAGGACTCAGGTCCGGAATTATAGCCTATTTAAATTAAATTAGTAAAAAAACAAACAAACAATATAAATTATATATATAAATATAAATGTGCTCTACAGGACACAGCTGGAGTTCAGCAGTCTAACAGCTGCAGGGAAGCTCACCTAAGCGGAATTGAAGGTAGTCGAATTCACAAGTCTGATGGTTTTCCAGGTGCAAATCTTCAATGAGGACCACAATTGAAGAGTTGATGTGAAGGGGATTCTGAATTAACCACTCACAGTTTAGGTTGTTACTGTAGTTGGACACCTGGAAGCCAGGTGAAGTGAAGTTGCCACCAGCTGGGTCATCCAGAATTCCTCCACACTCTGACATCAAAATATAAAGAAAGGCAAAATCTCGCTTAACATTTCAAAGAAAAACACCCAATTCACGATAGGTTTGAGGCAGTATTTAATACTTTTTCGTTTCAAACCTAATTTAATCAGCGTGAATAGCAATACAAACTCTTTTAGTTCAGATGGACTCTCCTGAATCAGTCTAAGATCTGAATGAGTAAAGCTGAGAGCAATGTTGGACAGCTTTTTGTGGGGAACAGCATTAACTGTATCCAGACTGCAGATCTTGGTTTCACGACCTCTTGTATAGCCGTAACCAAGCAACCAAACCAAACGGCTTTCCCTAGCATTCTACAGCTCTATTGGAGTACTATATTATTAAGTAGCTCCAAGTAATACTTGCTGCATTTGGGTCTTTAAAAATCCACTAAACATGACACAAACTTACTATAGGCAATCAATTTCTTAGAGCAAAAGTATAAAGTCTGTCTCTTTTTGTTTGGCAGTATATATTGTTATCAGTTTCCTCTTTTATTCTCGCTGATCAGAGCTTTGCTCTCGCTGCAGTCTTTGCAGTTACACTCCCTGACTTTTTGTTTGTGCTTCTGGCACAAACCTCTTAGGTGGGAGGGGCTTCTTAGAAGTCCTTTCTCATTGGACAGTGATTTCTGGAGTGACAGTTCAGTGACCCGGACGTTATGTAGCCTCCATGACTGCATTTTATTTTCCTTTTGGTGGACTCAGACTCTGAGCGACTGCTAAATGGAGATTCCGGCCGTGTTGCAGAAGATCTAAAGTGAGTATTTTTTATATATTAAATCTCTTCTTCGGGAAACTGAGTTTAACTCTTTAAATAAAGCCAAGTGATACTTTATAAGCTAGCTTTAACTGCATGTTAGATAACTAGCTATCTGTATGAACGGCTAAAGTCGCCACAGTGCTAGCATACAGGACAGGAAGTCCTTTGGGGCTAACTGACGGCTGCAGAGATGGCATGCGCTTGCGCGCATCATCTTCACGTAGCCATTAATGGTTGCATGCAAATGCGTGGTATTCCAATTTCTGTTAATATTCTTGCTAATTGGCTATAGGTATTAGTGGAACATCAGAATGTGCAGCTATCGGAGGTCTATCTTCTATGTCTCAGTGCACAGTAGGCCTAAGCAAGACTTGGAACAGAGCCGACATGCAACCACAGGCAAGAGTTGATCCTTTTTTATGATCTAGATAAGTGTTTCAACAGGAGCAGGGCTGTTCTGTCCCCCCATGGGGTGTTCAGAGGTCGTCTAGGGGCGTTGAGAGCATTATAGTGAAAAGGGGGGTGTTGAAGTGTTCTTGGGAGTCCATTGTTCTCTTTTGATTTTAATCAGTATATATGACAATCGGTCAGGATAAACAAGGGCTAGTTCTCAAATTCCCCTCAGAAACCTCAGGTATTGGCTTTAAGCTACATGTCTTCCCTTGGCCTATAAACCCACCAGATTCATAGCATGACTTTAGAAAAGTACTGCAATAACTTAGATCAGAAGGTTTTCAGGTGTCCCACGGATGAAACCTGAAGGTAAAAAATAAAAACCATTAAACACAGAGCTTAGACTAATTTGGTGTGATTCTTGCACCGCAGCATCACTGTTTATCAGATGCTTGTGATGAACATGACATGATTTTCATATTGAGCAATGCATGTAATTGTTATTATCATAATAGTGTGGTCCACTGTATCAAGGGCAGCGCTTAGATCCAGTAGAACCAACACTGTCACCTTCTGGGCATCGTAGTTTAATCTAAAACCATTTAAAATCTTCAAAAGGGCCGTCTCTGTGCTGTGGTTCACCCTAAAACCAGACTGAAATTTCTCTAGGACATTATGAGCATGAATAAAATCATTAAGTTGAATTAAAACAACCTTTTCTAAAACTTTGCTTAAAAATGGTAAGTAAGATACCGATCTAAAATTATTAAAGTAATAATTGGGTCCAGAACACATGCTGTGAGACTCACTGAGGAGAAAACATTATCAAGAGTCCCAGCTTCTACCAGGACAAAACTGTCCAGTGTTTCCTCTGGTAAAGGCACACGCTCAGATTTCTCTAAAACCATGTTACTTTGAGAGGATAAAATATTAGATCTTAGTGTGTCTACCTTCCCTCTGAAGTGGTCTGCAAACTCCACACAAAGAGTTTTTGAGGGAGTTTCTGAAATCCAGTAGTAGTACGGTTAAAGATTTGATCAATAGTGGAAAAAATAATTTTAGGATTATTTTTATTGTCTGATATGTTTTTTGCAAAATAAACATTTCTTGAATTTCTTACTGCATTATTGTAGGATTTGAGAAGTTCTGTGTATAATTGATGGTTTATCGTGGTTTTATTTTTCCTCCATTTTCTCTCTGCCACCCTGCAGTCCCTCTTTTGTTTTCTAAGATAGTCATTTCTCCATGGCGCTGCAGGTTTTGAGTGCTAGAGTTTCACTTTAAGTGGAGCAAGCAGGTCCAGATCGGACTGAAGGCTACTGTTAAAATCACTGATGATAAAATCACAGGTGGCAGGTAAGAGAGTAGGAGGAAACCTTTCAAAAACCTCTAGAAAACCTGCAGCCACTTCAGGGGTTAGATGGTGCTTTCTTACAGTTCTCACAGAGGTATCCCGCTAAATAAAACTGGTGATATTAAAAAACACACAATAGTGGACAGAGACAGCCAGGTCAACAACAAAGAACACACTGGTGGACAGGCCATATTTGCTAAAATTATCCAATAAAACAGGTTTGGCAGAAAGCATTGATGAACTTATAAAAGCAGTTCCGCCTCCCCTTTTGCAACTCCTCATTGAAATAGTGAAGATAAAATTTGGTGGGGAGGCCTCTGTAAAAACAACAGGGGCATCTGCACTCAGCCATGTTTCTCTTAAAAATACACAATGAAGATTATGGTCTAAAATCAGATCATTTATTATAAAAGTTTTATTCATCAGAGACCGAACATTTAAAAGTGCCATATAATTAGTGGTTGGAAATGAAGTGACTAGGGTTGCATTTCCTAGGTTTTTTATTATTTTTCCGCTCTCTGCTGATAACAGGTATGAGTGATTTAGGGCAAGGTCCAAATCCGATATGTGAATCACTGTTAAAATCAGGACTGAGTTCATAGGAGCAGGGACCAGCTGGACATCAGGATGTGACAGAAGCGGCAGAGAGGGTAGGGGCAGCTGGGCCCGGTGTGGTTGACTGGGGGGACGTGGGCATGCCAGGCTCATTGCCAGCATGCGGGTACCTTGTCTGTTCAGATAGCCCCAGAAAATGTTAAAATTGTCTATAAAACCAATACTGTGCATCACGGTGGCAGAAGAAAGCCAGGTGTGCAGCGATAAAAGCCTGCTAAAACCACAAATTCCTTTGCCGACGGTGGGGGTGAGGCCAGAAATAAAAACAGACACGTGTATTTTAAAAGATTAAACAAATGAATAAAATTCAACTTCAGGAGCTCAGACTGCTGTTTACGAATGTCATTGGTTCCAGCGTGAATAATAACTCTACTCACAGATGTGTGACGTTGGATGTGGTCCATGATCTGTTCAGCAATGTCCTTTCCCATGGCTCCAGGAAAAGACAGAGTAAGGGCTCCTCTCATCCTTACATTCCTGATAATAGAGTCTCCGATGATGAGTGTGGTGGGCAGCTGGTCTGCAAGTTGATGTTGGGCAGAGGATGTTTCACCGTCCAGGACCTGCTGGATGTTGGACAGATTAGCTTCCCCAGGACTGCAGCGATGTGTAGTCGGTGCCGAGGGCTCGTTCTGTGGGTTTGGGGTGTAGTAGAGCACTCCTCTGTGAGTCCTGGCTGCGGTCCTGTTTTTGGCGCGAGGTGGAGGGCTGCAGGATTCCGGCTGCTGGGAGGGGATGGGCGGTGGTCCTGCAGAACTGCGAAGAAGGGCGATGGCGGCTGCTCCGGGCCCCCCCACCGTGGCCGTGTCCAACCATGGACCAGGCACCCTGGAGCACCGCTGTTGAGTTGGTGGGCGCTTTTGGCTTAGTCCCCTGATGGAACCAGCGGTCCTCCTCTGCAGTTATTGTTGCACCGCTGGCGTTCGGCAGTCCGAGTCAAGCGATGGATTCCCCCTCTGCGCTTTCACTGGGCTGGCAGGGAATTAGCTGAGCGCTGTTGGTGGCGGCGAAAGTCCGGCCGAAGATGATGTCTTAGATTTGATGAAGCGTGGAGATCCTCTGCTCCAGCTCTAGAACTTTCTGTGTTAACTTAAAACCACCATCACATTCGGGGGTACAGGTAAGTGAAGGCATAATGAAACAAAACTAGTCTGTACCCGGATTAAAAACGCCCCTGATAAAACGAGTTGCTAAAAGTTAGTGGAGTTAAAATTGGTTAAAACTAGTCATAAAAAACTATTAAAAACCAGTTAAAACTGTGTTAATTAGGGAGCCGGAGTTGGCAGGTCTCTCGGATGAATGAAATATCCTGGGAAGATGCCTCAACTATATTTACTGTCAGATAAAACTTTTTTTTTCAATTTTTCCATACCCAAACAGTTTTCTGTCTATATATAAATGAACTCTTTCTGAACATGTATCCCTTTTCTGTGCAGCCAGGAGAGGATGTAGAAGTGTGCATTATAAGCATTCCTATGTAGTTCGCTAAATGTACTTGAACAGGTTTTGACAGCCTAACTAATAAGGCATTTACTTTGATTTGTAAGGCAGAAGTTTGAACCAACCAAAATTGAATTATAGTAACTTCCATTGGAATTTGTATTGCTGAGAGAAAATTTGAATTACACAGTTTGTGTAAATGCTTATAAAAAGTGAAACTCAATTAGTTAAAGGGGGGGTATTATGCTTCTTCTAGGCACATATTACCCTTTTATAGTCCACTCCAATAAAATTGTCACCTTAAGTCTTTTAAAAGTCTGTCATATATTCAAATCCACCTTAAAGAAATTTACTTACGTATTGGACGCCTTGTTTTTAGCCTGTGCATCTCTAACACCCTCCTACTCTTTCTGACACTCCCCCTTCAGTTCGTCACATACCGTGCATCATCGCAGCATGCACGGAGTCGGACTCTGACGTGTAATAATTACTGCACCTGGGACTCAGCTGGAGTTATGTGAGGTGGGGAGGGGCAGGGGAGGGGAGGGGAGGCGGAGGGGAGGTCTGCAGGGGCGAGGCTCTCGGCTGAGTATGTAAGGTCGGAGGAGGAGATGGGTGGAAAAGGCGGGGATAGGTGGGAGCAGGCGTTTCAGTAACCCCAAGAACTACAAGCAGAGACTCAAAGATTACTCTAACATGAGTGAATGGGTCAGAGCATCACTTCAAGTATGTTTTTAATGAGGGAACGACAGGTTCTCAGGATATTAAGCTTCAGAAAGTCCATTTTGCATAATACCCCCCTTTAAATTTGGAATCCCATTTATTTGTTTGAAACTAAGCTGAAATAAATATTTTAAACGGAATTAATTCAAAATAAATAAATAAATCGTGTTTCAACTTGTATACTCAGGTTATGAGCTAATCAGATTTAATTTGAGCAATGCAAAGTAAAAGTTTTTTTGTTTAAAAACTCAGGGTTGCCCATAGAATTATCTCTGTGAGTTAAAAATGTTGCTCATTACAAAGCTTTTTACTGTGCAAAACTTTAATTATTAAACAAAGTGTAACTCATCTCTTCTGCTAGGTATGGACAGCTGTACAGTCGTGGCCAAAAGTTTTGAGAATTACATAAATATTGGAATTGGAAGTTTTTTAACTCAGGTGAGAATGTTGACGAGCACAAGGCTGGAGATCATTATGTCAAGCTGATTGGGTTAGAATGGCAGAGTTGACATGTTAAAAGGAGGGTGATGCTTGAAATCATTGTTCTTCCATTGTTAACCATGGTGACCTGCAAAGAAACGCGTGCAGCCATCATTGTGTTGCATAAAAATGGCTTCACAGGCAACCATCAGTCCTGTGTCATGCCAACAGAAAACCATCCTGAGACCATTTATGTGTGGGGTTGCTTCTCATCCAAGGGAGTGGGCTCACTTACAATTTTGCCCAAAAACACAGCCATGAATAAAGAATGGTACCAAAACACCCTCCAACAGCAACTTCCTTCAACAATCCAACAACAGTTTGGTGAAGAACAATGCATTTTCCAGCTCGATGGAGCACCGTGCCATAAGACAAAAGTGATAACTAAGTGGCTCGGAGACCAAAATGTTGAAATTTTGGGTCCATGGCTTGGAAACTCCCCAGATCTTAATCCCATTGAGAACTTGTGGTCAGTCCTCAAGAGGCGGGTGGACAAACAAAAAACCACTAATTCTGACAAACTCCAAGAAGTGATTGTGAAAGAATGGGTTGCTATCAGTCAGGATTTGGCCCAGAAGTTGATTGAGAGCATGCCCAGTCGAATTGCAGAGGTCCTGAAAAAGAAGGGCCAACACTGCAAATACTGACTCTTTGCATAAATGTCATGTAATTGTCAATAAAAGCCTTTGAAACGTATAAAGTGTTAGTAATTATATTTCAGTACATCACAGAAACAACTGAAACAAAAATCTAAAAGTCGTTTTGCAGCAAACTTTGTGAAAACTAATTTTTGTGTCATTCTCAAAACTTTTGGCCACAACTGTACACCAAGAGATCAATAACACCCTGGTGGTAGAGAAGGACTACAGCTACATATCAGACCTACAGAGTACCATCCTGCATCTAAGACTTGCTGCTCCAAGATGGGTGGCGCAGAGCAGACCCTCAAAACCAGAGGATTCAAGAAGACTGGGAGTTCAGTCAGGTCTGCCAGGCCCAACAACCACTCAGCTGTTTTAGAAGCAAATCAGTTATGTGATTGTGTGTGTTTTTATTTATTCATTTTATATTTATTTTTTAACAGCACTGGTCCCACCACCCACAGGCTCAGCTCTGCTGTGTTGCAGCATGGGCCTGACCTTCCATCCAGCACTGACCAAATTGATCAGCTATGAGCAAGTGGTTTCCTCAAATATGTATATATTATTTTCGTAGGTTCTTGTGATTGTTTTACTTCATGATTGTTTTTATTATGTGACCCAAAAGATCTTTGTAAAACATTTTGGTTAGTCATTATTCAGAACGATGAGGGATGGTAAGATACATTGTTAATGCAGAAGGACAAAATCAGATGTTTTCTTGAACTGAACAGATTTGTTCAGTGTATTATTGAACAACAATGTTTGGCCACATTTCCTTTCTACATCTGGTAAGCATCTCCCAGTCGTTTGTGGAGAGACACCAAGTGGGTTGACATACAGCTGGGAGGACTGGAGGAGCAGCATATGTCAGATATAGCAGGATGGACATCAGACTGGGTTCCAGCTGAGCGCCAGCAGATGATGACTCTGTTGCAAATTCAGGAACTGAATCCTGGCCGGTAAAGCAACATAAACACTAAAGAAAAGCTGTACTCTATTTGAACTACCATGTGTAAGGCAAGGTAATTTTATTTTTATAGCAACAAGGCAATTCAAGGTGCTTTGGGGGAATAGGGGATAAAATAAAACAGAATACATCAGAAACATGAAGAACTTTACATACTACTGTTATGACATTCCGGCTATTGTTAATCAGCTTTGTAGTAGCTATGTGCGTACAGTGCATGCCAGGTCAAAATAAGAAGATACTGACCACTCTATTCAGATACATTTAAAAGAAAAACTTTGCTAGAGGCAAGATATATAAATTAAAAAAATGAAAATTACCTGCTCGTTGGTAATCCTCTATGCTTGTAGCTCTTCAACTCTTTAGATGTATTCTTCTCTAGGACTCCCAGTCTGATATCTGCGTGCCCTGCCTCATCGGCCCCTCAGTGCTCCCCTGAACTTTAACTAGGTTTGTCTTCTGGATGTGGATTGATTTGAAGTATATTCGATATCAGAGCCAGAAGGGCTCTCTTTGTGGAAGCTCTAAATATATAAAAACTGGCTTATAATACAGTTAAACCAAAATGTAGCAATTTGTAGCCTAATTTGGCTAATGGGCTGCTAGCTTGTCATCAGTCTAACTCCAATCAGCTGTTTTTGTTAGCGCATTATTACTTAGAATGCATATCAAATAAAAAGCAAAAAGTCTAACTTGTAATATAATATACAGATAAATATAACTTTAAATAACAAGCACATTGCTATTTATGTTGTCAGATTTATTATTTGTAAATGAGCCATGAAACTATTAGCCGATCGAAGCTACGCAGCGATGAACCGCGCATGAACCCTCAGGAGCAAGCACTGAGAGTTCCTGAGTTAGGAGGCATGGCTTAAGGAGCAAGCCTGAAGAAAGGGTGTTGGACCTTGCTTTCAAACTGTTGCTTGCTTGAACATCTTTTACAAGATCTCCTACCCCACCTTTAAGGTATGTTAAGAACTTTTAAAATTCAATTAAATCCAAAAATACTTTATTGATCCCAGAGGGAACTCATATTATTCAAGTATCTTCAAGGGGTTGTAGATGCTAATGGCTGTGGGCAGGAAGGATCTTCTTCTACCTTTCTTTGTTACAGCAAACTGTTGAAGGCTCTGACTGAAGACACTGCTGTTGTATGTTATGGTGCGTTCTATTTGTCTTGTAAGCACGACTTGCAACTCGAGAGTGATGACACATCTGTAATATAGTGATATTATATCAGATTATATTAAGTATTAGAAAGGAGTAGAAATATACTGTTTTGCTGGGTTAGGTTGCTTAATTTGGCAGTACCTCATGCCACCTAGTGGGGATTTGAGTAAGCCAGGGATGGTTGGTTGTTACGGAAGATGTAAGGCGGAAGTTAAGGCGTAAATAAAGAACGTGTTGGCTGTAGCACAACGTGGCTTTCTGTCTCCTCACTGTTATGGATATATTAACAGTCTAGCCTCAGTTTTGAAGTTATTACAGTGGCGACGAGGATGGGATTCCCTTAAAGAAAAGGAAGACCCTGCGGCGGAGCGGTTTTAAAGTGGTTACACGAAAGTAACTGAACACTACGACAGTGCTAGCGGTTAGCAGGCTAAGCTAAGCTACGGGAGCTAAGCTAACGTCGTCGGAACAGCATGGCAGCGTTCATTGGGAACCTTGGCGAATACAAGGAAGGACAAGAGGATTTTGAGTCGTATCTTGAGAGATTCGAGCAATGGATGATTGTAAATGAAGTGGATGATGGTAAGCAGGCCAACGTTTTCCTGTCTGTGATTGGTGCAGAGGCGTATGGACTGTTAAAGAACCTTTGCATACCAGATAAGCCCAGTAGCCTTTCATATGATGAACTAAGCGGAAAATTAACAGCTCATTATAAGCCAAAGCCGCTAATTATAGCTGAAAGGTTTAAATTCCAAAAAAGGAACCAACAAGAAAATGAGTCTGTATCGGATTATGTGGTGGCATTAAAGCGCCTGTCCACACATTGTGACTTTGGTCGTCATTTGGATGAAGCACTGAGGGACAGATTCATCAGTGGTTTAAAAGTGCAAGCTATACAGAGAAAACTGCTGACTGAACAAGATTTGTCATTTGCAAAAGCATGTGAACTGGCTTTATCGATGGAAATGGCATCCAAAAATACGATGGAGTTTGCCAGTAACCTAAAAGGCCAGGCAACTGTGAATATGATAGACAAGAAGAGAGAAACGAGAAGTGCATGGAAAAACAAACAAATCAGCAGCGGGTGGAAAAGTAAGGTCAAAAGTGAAAATTTCAGACCACTGAGAGAAATAACGCACCAGCCGTGTTACCGATGTGGTGGTAACAGTCATGCAGCGCCAGTATGCAGATTTAAAACAGAGACATGCCGGAAGTGTTCGAAGGTGGGACACATAGCAAGGATGTGCAAAAACTAAAAATAGGCTGGGAAACACACAGTATGTGACTGAGACCAGGAGTTCAAGGGACACTGCAGGAAGTGAAGCTGAGGATGAACTGTTCTTGAACACAGTGTATTCCACCCATACTGTGGGAAAGGGAAAAAAGGACATAAAAGTAACTGTGAAATTAGAGGAAACCCCGGTAGACATGCAAATTGACACAGGAGCGGCAGTAACACTAGTTTCAGAGATAGTGTATAAGAAACATCTTTCTCATCTGCCTCTGGAAGAAACGAGAGTGCGACTGTCAACCTTTTCAGGTGAGAACATACCCTTAATGGGTCAAGGGACAGTTAAGGCTAAATATGAGAACCAGAGTGGTGTTTTTCCCCTGGTGATAGTGAAAGGTGACAGACTGGCCCTCCTGGGCCGTAACTGGCTCAAAAGTTTCAAACTTGATTGGGCAGGGATATTCGCAGTGTTACCAGCAGGGGGCAGAAATGATATCGATGTAGAGGCAGTGTTACAGAGACACACAGCAGTATTTTCAGAAGAGCCAGGCACTATCCGGGAGTTTAAGGCCAGCATCACAGTAAAGCCTCATACAAAACCAGTTTTCAGGAAGGCAAGACCAGTGCCATATGCACTAAAGGAGGCAGTCGAAAAAGAGCTAGACAGGTTAGAAAAACCAGGGGTTATTTCAAAGATAGAACATAGCCAGTGGGCTGCTCCAATAGTAGTGTTGCCAAAATCTGACAAGTCCATTCGCATCTGTGGTGATTATAAAGTCACAGTAAATCAGAGTGTGGTGGAGGGGAGCTATCCGCTACCCACAGTTGAAGACCTTTTTGCCACTCTAGCTGGGGGCACTCTTTTTAGTAAATTAGACCTGTCACATGCCTACCAACAGCTGGTGTTGGAGACAAATTCTGAGAAGGATTTAGTTATAAATACTCACAAGGGGTTATATGCTTATCATAGACTATCCTACGGTGTGTCCAGTGCGCCCTCTATGTTCCAAAATGTTATGGACCAGATCCTACAGGGTTTGGAGCATGTGACCTGTTTCCTGGACGACATACTTGTAACGGGAAGAACCAGAGAGGAGCACCTGAGGAACTTAGGGGAGGTGCTGAGCCGTTTGGAGAACTATGGGGTGAGAGTGAAAAGAGAAAAATGTACTTTCATGCAGGAGGAAGTTGAGTACCTGGGCCATCTGATTGACAGAGAAGGACTACACCCAACGGAGACAAAGGTGGCTGCCATAGTAAATGCACCCCAGCCCTCAAACGTCACAGAGCTACGGTCATTTCTAGGACTGTTAAATTACTATGGCCGTTTCATGAAAGACCTATCAACCAGTTTACAGCCGCTACACCAACTCTTAAAGAAAGAAGTCAACTGGGAATGGACACCAGAGTGCGCGGCAGCATTTATAAATGCGAAAGAACAATTAGTGAAGAGCTCAGTAGTGGTTCACTATGACACAAAGAAACCTCTGAGGCTAGCATGCGACGCATCTCCTTATGGAATAGGTGCGGTCATGTCGCATATAATGGAAAATGGAGACGAGAAACCAATCGCTTTTGCATCACGCACCTTGACTGAGGCAGAAAGCAAATATAGTCAGATAGAGAAAGAGGCATTGGCCATTATATTCGGAGTGACCAAATTCCATAAGTATCTGTATAGTCGAAAATTCAGTTTAATAACTGACCACAAACCACTCCTTGCCATTTTAGGACCCAAGTCCGAAATCCCGACTTTAGCTGCATTACGTATGCAGCGATGGGCGCTGAGACTGATGGCATATGATTACAGCATAGAGTACAGGACGTCAGCAGAGAATGCTAATGCAGATGCATTATCTAGACTTCCAAAAAAGGGAAAGGATAATACCACAGAGGAGAACAGCATTTTCTATTTCTCAGTAGTAGATGAACTTCCTGTGCAGGCTACTGAGATTGCACAAAGCACGCTCAAAGACCCCGTCCTACGCAAAGTACTGGAGCTGACTCGGACGGGTTGGCCGAACTATATCAAAGACGACACACTTAAGCAATACTTCACCCGAAGAAATGAACTGTCGGTGGAACAAGGATGCATTCTATGGGGAATTCGTGTCATTGTTCCACCAGCACACCGAGAACGACTACTGCACGACCTACACCAAGGACACCCCGGAGGAAGCAAGATGAAAAACTTGGCCAGAAGCTACTTGTGGTGGCCTCAGCTGGACAGCGACATAGAGCATGCAGTGCAACAATGTAACGCTTGTCAGAGTGTGAGGAAACTTCCAGCAACCGCACCACTACACTGCTGGCAGTGGCCCACCAGAGTGTGGCAGAGGATTCATATTGACTTCGCAGAGAAAGATCAACACAATTTCCTGGTGTTAGTGGACAGTCATTCAAAATGGCTGGAGGTGACTCCCATGACAACAACCACAGCCGCCAAAACGATTGAGGTACTGTGAAACATTTTCTCTTCCTAAGGTCTCCCTGAGGAGATTGTTTCGGACAACGGCCCACAATTCACCTCGCAGGAGTACAAGACTTTTCTGCAGAGCAATGGCATAAAACAAACTTTGGTACCAGCCTACCATCCCGCTTCTAATGGAGCCGCAGAACGAGCCGTCCAGACTGTGAAGGCGTCGCTACTGAAGCAGGTGCGGGATGAGAAGAGTCAGAACATCACTATAACAATGCAACACAGGCTTGCAAACTTCCTGTTGTCTTACAGATGTACACCACACAGTATTACAGGATGTGCATCCGCTGAACTGTTCCTGAAACGCCAGATTAGGACCAGATTCACCCTGCTGAAACCGGATCTCGCTCAAGTTGTGGAAGGCAAACAACGGAAACAGAAGTACTACCATGATCGAACAGCCTCCAAGTTGAGACATCTGTCAGAGGGGGACTCTGTTCTGATCCGAAATTTCCGCGGAGGAAGGGAGAGATGGACTGATGGAATCCTGGAAAAAAGACTGGGACCAGTCACTTACGGGGTGTGGAACGGAGTAAATCGACGGCCAGTGCACATCGATCATCTGCTGTATAAGAAACCATCCAATCCAGAGACATTGGAGTTCCAGGAGCAGCAAATGGATGTTCAGGACAACTACCCTGCAGTGGTAAAGTTAGATTTGGGGGGGAAAGGCACACCTGGAGCAGTAGGTGGTAGCCCGTACTCACCTAAAGCTACACCAGCACAGATGCAGGCTAAGGACATGGCCGCAACATCGCTACCAGGTTCAGCGACTGGTGACAAGGCA
Organism: Valencia hispanica; assembly: GCA_963556495.2. NCBI lineage: Eukaryota > Metazoa > Chordata > Actinopteri > Cyprinodontiformes > Valenciidae > Valencia > Valencia hispanica. The sequence continues at coordinate 1,078,064 of OY747716.1, read as the reverse complement.
GAGACACCTGCCAACAGTGCAGCCAGGTCCACTGAAGTGTTTGGGCGCAGATACCCTCGGAGGGAGAGGATACCTCCCAAACGACTGAACTTATGATCAGGTTGAGCTTGAAAACAAATGAGTTCCTGTTGAAAAATGTGAAAACAAACGAGTTCCTGTTGAAAAATGTGAAAAGGAGTTCCAGTTGAAAAATGTGAAAAAGAGGACATTAGAGGTTTAGTCAGAGACATTAGCAGTACTGATTAAGCTAAGTTTTCTTTGTATTTGTTTTGGCAGAAATTGGTTACAGTAAATATTATTTAAAATGAAAATGTATTAGGGGAACTTCAAAGTTAAAGGGGGAGGAGTGTAATATAGTGATATTATATCAGATTATATTAAGTATTAGAAAGGAGTAGAAATATACTGTTTTGCTGGGTTAGGTTGCTTAATTTGGCAGTACCTCATGCCACCTAGTGGGGATTTGAGTAAGCCAGGGATGGTTGGTTGTTACGGAAGATGTAAGGCGGAAGTTAAGGTGTAAATAAAGAACGTGTTGGCTGTAGCACAAAGTGGCTTTCTGTCTCCTCACTGTTATGGATATATTAACAGTCTAGCCTCAGTTTTGAAGTTATTACAACATCAATGTTGGAAAGCAAGTTACAGCGGGTTTTTGCGTTCTGTTTTGCACACAACACGACAGGTTGGAGAAAAGATGGAGCTAATATCAAAGTTTGTGGTTCATCATCAAAATATGGAAGAAGATGATAGCAAGTGGAGAATGTAAGTTCATGTTTCATCTTATTTGATTGTAGTCTATTAATGTTTTAACCGCTGTTTAAGCGAAAATTCCGTAGCTCAAGACTTGGCATTGTTGTCATAGCAACATGGAGCATCTCTAGCCAATTTAAACTGCACAAGCTACAAAATAACTTATTAGGCGGCACGTAATAAGACTGTAGCAACATGCCTATAGGTAACCGTATACACTGCTATGTGTACCACGTCTTCATTTGGTTACAACAAAGACTAAAGTGCTTAAAATAGTAGAAAACCACAATGTTTACTTATGTGTGATGCTCGTGGTAGCCATTTTGAAACTGAACTCGGGGTCCTCTGAGCCTCGATTAGTTGACGACCTGTTTTTACGACCTCGGGGGCGTTCTGATTGCAACTTCCGGTTTGTAATTCGGGAAACCGATTTGCAAACCGAGTTCGGTGGACAAATAGAACGCAGCATTAGTCTCATGAAGAGGATTCTCAGGGTTGTCCATAATGTTCTTGATTTTTAGAAGAATCCTTCTTTGCATCAACATCTCCAGTGGTTCCACAGTCGTCCCCAGAACAGAACCAGCATCTTCTTTCATAGATCCACATTCACACTGCAGGCAAATGCGCAACTAATCCAACATTTTTGCCCATATAAATTTTTTTTATGGCAGTCTCAAAAGCTCAATTCACTTTTTTTTCCTTTTTTTTTCAACCCCGACCCAGGTCACTTTCATATGTGGTACTATTTATAGCCTGTACAGTCATGTCATATTTCATCAGACTGAGGAGCAGAAATTGGAAAATCTACCAGAGTTAGGAGTGATAAAGACTTGCAAGTTATAGTAAACCAACCCATAGACTGCCAGCTAAATGAACTTGGTACCAGGTTAAACAATGAATCCTATGGTCTGATGGACTGTGCAATCTCTCTGCTGAAACCCGCCTGTGACAGAAGCTTGACTGACGTAACTAACATTCAGAATAGCACAGGAAAGCTCCTTCACATAGCCATGGCTGAGTCTGAACCTTCTGTGTTTCAGCAGCACAAAAAGGAAAAGAGAGAGGAGAAACTTTCAAAACTCTCATAGATGTGATGGATATATGCAGTGAAGAAATCTTCCCTAATGTTCACATCTTTCTAAAAGCAGTGAATACTCTGCCGATGATATCATGCACTCTTGAGCGTGTCTTCTCCAGTGTTAAGAAAATAAAAACCGTCAGCAGGAGCTCCACGCTCACCTCACGTCTGAACTCACTCTAACATTTGAGAGCGATCTTACATTAACTCTTAATTTTGATTAAATTATTGATGTAGGCCAATTTAAAAGCTGACCTCGCCAATTACTTTTGTGAAACAGATATCAGCTGTATTCAGGGGATGATTATAATTTGCTTAGCTGACTTGATTGCAGCTTATTGTCTTTACTTTTAAATTATTTTTTTCATGTTTGTGTGATGTGGTCATGTGGAGTGCTATTGTTGAGCCAAGCGAAGCGAAAATAGTCAATAACGTTATGTTGGGTTACAAGTGTTTTCACTTTCTGATCTGAAAGCTTTTTGTTAATGAGTCAAATCTTTCCCTATTTTAAATATTTTATTTTTACGTCTGCGATTTGAATACATTTGAATGTTTTTCACCTGTTAGTGGTTTTACTTTAATTAATAATTGAGTTTTGCATGCAGCTTTTTAATGTGTACAGTTTCCACGTGGAACATGTTTAAACTGTTCAGAATACAAATTCAGGCACTGTCTCATCAGATTTTTCCATTTTATTCTGAAAGATGAAAAAACAAGTTTATCAAGTTTAACAAGTTCTCTAGCTATAGCTTAGCAATAATCTTCACAAAACAGGCACAAAACTTAAACTTGGGTATTGTTTCTGTACTTGATTGTATTGATTTATATTGATATTAACTTCAATTAAGGCCCATCTAAATTTGCTGTGGTCCATCCGAAAATGAAAACGTGGCGCAGCGCCTGCTTGAAGGACCTAAGCTTCCTCAAGAAGTACAGTCTGCTCTGTCCCTTCTTGGAGACGCTTCACTGTTGCGCCTCCAGTCCAGTCTGTTGTCCAGGTGAACTACTCCTCAACCACCTCCACTTCTTCTCCCATGATACAGTGTTTTCACTTAACTCTGTTTCTTCTGAAATCTACAATCATCTCATTTGTTTCGTTCACATTCAAGGTAAAATGATCGTTTCCACACCATGTCACAAAGCAGTCCACCACCTCTTTGCACTACGTATCTTTTCCATCTTCGATGACTGCAAAGTCATCTGAGTATTTCTGCAGATGACAGGTCTCAAATTTGTACTGGAAGTCTGAGGTGTACAGAGTGAAAAGGAATGGTGAGAGTACGGTCCCTTGTGCTGCTGACCACCTGGTTTGACCAACAATGCGTCAGTCTCACAAATTGTGGTCTGTTGGTCAGGTAGTCATTGATCCAGGCGATTGTTGAGGGCTCCACCTGTGTCTTCAAGAGTTTCTGACAAAGCAAATCAGGCTGAATTGTGTTAAATGCACTGGAGAAATCAAAGAACATGATCCTCACAGTGCTGCCTGCTTTGTCCAGATGACAGTGGGTTGGTTGAAGCAGGTGGATGATGGCATCTTTAACTCCAACTCCACAGCGATAAGCAAACTGCAGTGGGTCCTGATATGTTCTAGTTTGCTCATTCAGGTGGGCCAACAGGAGTCCGTCCGGGACCTTCATGATGTGGGATGTCAGGGCAACAGGTCTATAGTCATTGATGACTGATGGGTGAGTTCTTTTTGGTACTGGAACAAGACAGGATGTCTTCCACAACACCGGAACCTTCTCCTGAGTTAGGCTAAGGTTGAAGAGGTGCTCTGCACAGGCCTTCAGGACTCTGGGGCTGACACCATCTGGACCTGGAGCCTTGTTTAAGCCTTGTCTCTCCAGCTGCCTCTTCACCTGACTTCTATAGACAGACAAGTGGGAGGGGGAGGCAAAGGGAGCAGTAGCATCTGCTGACTTGGCTGAAGGCAAATTTGTGGAAGCAGAGTAGTCACTGACTGAGGTGGAAGATAAAACATCTGAGGTGTAACAGAAAAGCTGTTGATCAGAGGAGAGTGGGATGTCTGTTTGGCTGGGAAAAGGAGAGGGCGATGCTGAGCTAGTTCCTGAACTGAACCTGTTGAAGAATGTGTTCATTTCATTGACTCTGTCCAGACTGCCACCTATTCAATCCTTTCTGTCCTTAAAGCCTGTAATCTTCTTCATCCCTGACCAGACATCTCTGATATTGTTGCTCTGTAGTTTGTTCTCCAGCTTCTTCCTGTATGCCTCCTTGCTGTCTCTGATCTTGACCTTAAGTTGCTTCTGTATACTCCTCAATAATTCCCTGTCTCCCTCCCTGAAGGCTCTTTTTTTCTTGTTTAGCAGTTCCTTCAGGTCACTGGTGATCCAGGGTTTGTTATTAGGGAAGCATCTCACTGTTCTCGTGGGGATGATGTTGTCCACACAGAAGTTTATATAGACAGTCACACACTCAGTCATGGCATTGATGTCCTCTCCATGTGCTTGGCAAAGAGCCATCCAGTCTGTGGTTGCAAAACAACGCTGCAGGGCTTCTTCAGCTTCCTGTGACCATTTTCTCACAGTTTTCTTTGTCGCAGGTTGCGTCTGAACAAGTGGTTTATATTCAGAGCAGAGAAAAACAAGATTGTGATCTGATTGTCCCAGAGTTGGTTGGGACATGTCTGAATCCTTTACATTTGCACAAAACAAATCCCAGGTCTTGTTTTCTCTTGTAGAGCAGCTGACAAACTGTTGAAATGTTGGAAGTGTAGTAGAGAGTGAGGCATGATTAAAATCACCAGATATTAGCTGTATGGATCAAGACAAGAATGCTCAAAGTGCCCGGATGTGTTGTATCCTTCTGCGGACTTCAGCCAGCAAGGTATCCCACAATGCACTGCGTCACCAAAAGCAGTAAACAGAGAAGGTGAGTGCTGAAATATATCACTTTTATACCACTATTAACTTGTTACAAACTGCAATTTAAAGATGGTTTTTTGGCAAGAAGTAGACCTCAACACTTCCTCTATGCAGTCAGTTCATGAAGAGTGTGACTACTTAGAAATGTGCTCCGGTGTTTTGGGGCATATCATAGCTTTGCTGATGGGCAGCGGTAGCTGCAGGCTCAGCAGGGCAGTTGGAGTTTGTTTTTCCCGCTAACCCTAGTCTGATCTTGGGCACCCTGTTATTTTCCATCCCCTGTTCTGTTAGGAGCAGCTGAAATTGAGATATAAAGGATTTTAGTGTATGTGGTTGATAACTGCAAATACCAGAATATAAAATGTATTTTTCTCTCGAAATTTTGATAAAGTAAAGGTTTATAATAAAAGTATTTTATTGGCATAGTTTATAAAATACCAGTTACTTGTATTTGTTTCCCAGCCATTCTGGCATATAAATTTATAATAAGGAAAATATTTTAACACGGTACCCTTAATGATCAAACAGAGCACTGTAGACATTTCCCTAAGATTGGCTTGGAGTATGAACTGTTCCATTTTTTTTTATAAAGACGGCTTTGCAGGAATATACAGGTCCTTCTCAAAAAATTAGCATATTGTGATAAAGTTCATTCTTTTCCATAATGTAGTCATAAAAATTAAACTTTCATATATTATAGATTCATTGCACACCAACTGAAATATTTCAGATGTTTTATTGTTTTAAAACTGATGATTTTGGCATACAGCTCATGAAAACCCAAAATTCCTATCTCAAAAAATTAGCATATTTCATCCGACCAATGAAAGAAAAGTGTTTTTAATATAAAAAAAGTCAACCTTCAAATAATTATGTTCAGTTATGCACTCAATACTTGGTCGGGAATCCTTTTGCAGAAATGACTGCTTCAATGCGGCGTGGCATGGAGGCAATCAGGCTGTGGCACTGCTGAGGTGTTATGGAGGCCCAGGATGCTTCGATAGCGGCCTGAAGGTCATCCAGAGTGTTGGGTCTTGCGTCTCTCAACTTCCTCTTCACAATATCCCACAGATTCTCTATGGGGTTCAGGTCAGGAGAGTTGGCAGGCCAATTGAGCACAGTAATACCATGGTCAGTTAACCATTTACCAGTAGTTTTGGCACTGTGAGCAGGTGCCAGGTCGTGCTGAAAAATGAAATCTTCATCTCCATTAAGCTTTTCAGCAGATGGAAGCATGAAGTGCTCCACAATCTCCGGATAGCTAGCTGCATTGACCCTGCCCTTGATAAAACACAGTGGACCAACACCAGCAGCAGACATGGCACCCCAGACCATCACTGACTGTGGGTACTTGACACTGGACTTCTGGCATTTTGGCATTTTCTTCTCCCCAGTCTTCCTCCAGACTCTGGCACCTTGATTTCCGAATGACATGCAAAATTTGCTTTCATCCGAACAAAGTACTTTGGACCACTGAGCAACAGTCCAGTGCTGCTTCTCTGTAGCCCAGGTCAGGCGCTTCTGCCGCTGTTTCTGGTTCAAAAGTGGCTTGACCTGGGGAATGCGGCACCTGTAGCCCATTTCCTGCACACGCCTGTGCACGGTGGCTCTGGATGTTTCTACTCCAGACTCAGTCCACTGCTTCCGCAGGTCCCCCAAGGTCTGGAATCGGTCCTTCTCCACAATCTTCCTCAGGGTCCGGTCACCTCTTCTCGTTGTGCAGCGTTTTCTGCCACACTTTTTCCTTCCCACAGACTTCCCACTGAGGTGCCTTGATACAGCACTCTGGGAACAGCCTATTCGTTCAGAAATGTCTTTCTGTGTCTTACCCTCTTGCTTGAGGGCGTCAATGATGGCCTTCTGGGCAGCAGTCAGGTCGGCAGTCTTACCCATGATTGCGGTTTTGAGTAATGAACCAGGCTGGGAGTTTTTAAAAGCCTCAGGAATCTTTTGCAGGTGTTTAGAGTTAATTAGTTGATTCAGATGATTAGGTTAATAGCTCGTTTAGAGAACCTTTTCATGATATGCTAATGTTTTGAGATAGGAATTTTGGGTTTTCATGAGCTGTATGCCAAAATCATCCGTTTTAAAACAATAAAAGACCTGAAATATTTCAGTTGGTGTGCAATGAATCTAAAATATATGAAAGTTTAATTTTTATCATTACATTATGGAAAAGAATTAACTTAATCACAATATGCTAATTTTTTGAGAAGGACCTGTAGAGCACAGTTCCAGGTTTGGATGCAGCTTCAAGCTCCCAGTGATCCTCTTCACCCCAGTGTCCTGTCATCATCCTCTTCACTGTATTCTTGTCTTATTTTAAATGTTTTAAATTATATTAACATTAGCTTATGATGAGATAGTCACAGTTTCAATTTCCTGTACTACTCGGTTGATTCTTGTAATTCTAATACATATTTCTTTACTAAAAACATTTTGTCTGTTTATGTAGTAGGTATCTGATATGAGTTTACGTGATGGTGATAATAAAAGAAATCAGTTAATCAATGTTTAGTAGTTCTTGGAAATAAATCATGCAGTTGTAAAGCAACAACGCTGGCTCAATGCAGGCTGGTAAAATATGAAATAATAGTTAAAAATCTTATGGCTTATAGATCTAGTGCAAACTTCAAGAATAATCGAAAGAATCAATCAACTATATACCTTTAAAGCTGGCCATCATCAATTTGTCAGTTGAGACAGTTAATAATTTATTACCAAATACTTTTATGAAGGGAGCAAAGGTTTTAATTTTTTAAACCATCAAGCTTCAATAACAAGCCTGAAAAAGTAATATGAGGTGGTAAACCACCATTTACTTAATAGAACCCTTTTTAATCAATAAAGAAAACTTTAAACCCACTATTTTACGGCTTTTCTACTTTGTATTGACACTTCTTAAATGTGTATATTTGATATTTGCAATAATACAGGGTGGCTCCAGGTTTGAAGTAGTGAAATTTAGTTTGTGGCCAGAAATATGCATATCTACACTTAGAAGAGAACTAATATATTTTTTTATTTTTAATGGTAAATTTAAAATCCATTTCAATTTAAAATCATTTAAATCCTGCATTAGCGCCTTTGCTATAAATAAAGCAATTCTAAGTTGGGTAATGTAGGCAGTCTTGTTTTTACCATACGTGAATGCAGATGCAATTTGAGAATCTGTAGACATGCTTTTGAATACTTCCCTAATATGTTTATTAGACGTGTAGGATTGATCATCAAAAACAGGTTTTAAAACCTAAAGAACTTCTGACCGTAGGGTTGGTGTCAATCCACAGGTCCCTGACTGCAAGTTTGTGGTTGTATTTAAAAGTCTATTGCCATTGGTGTGGCTAGTTGTAGGAGCCGAGGTGGTCATGGCCACAGTACACAATGCTGATGCTTGAGAAATTGCTGGTGATTTCAGATCGTGGCTGGGAACCATAGCAACAAATGCAAGTGTCTTAATGTGCACTTTGCCGCTATTTTTTTTATAATTAACAAATCTAAATGCTTATATATGACAAAGTGTTTATTTGAAAAAATATGATGCCAAACTTAGGACTTTTATCTGAAATGAATTCAATGCTTTTTTTAATACTTTAAGATCCCGGGGCTACCCTGTAATAAATGTTCTGATTTTACTATTCATTATAAATGTGAAAATAATCCCATTTTAGAGTAAAATTGGACCATTTATTGAAAGACCTTAGCTGAGCAATGATGTGGAAAAATGATTTCTAGATCTAAAGTCTATTATATTGATCTAATAATTTTATCACAGTAATTAGTCAAGGAAGAGGCCTTTCACCTACTTTTATTTAACTGCTGACTCAGCAGTGACGAGTGTTCTAGTTATCCTTGCAACAACGACATAACATCAGGGGACTGAAGGCAGAAGCTACTTACGCAGAGGGCAGAGATGAGCTGGGTGTGAGAGAGTTCGAGTGTTGGCCCAGACGGGCTCATGTTTAAGACTGGCTGTAATAAAATATGAAAAACGCCGATGCAGACTACAGCCTCATTCCTATGAATGGAAGATACCTTTCTTTCCATTACAGCAACAGCAACAACAACAAAGTACACTCTGTTCCAATTGTAGTGTGTTCTCGGCAAGAACAGACTTGAGTATTGAAAAACAGCCATTGTCAGAAATGTATTGGAGGTGTTGAGTTTGTTGCTTAGCGACAAACTGATAACATCACATGCACTGTCAGCAACAGCTGAAAATGGAATGTAAACAGTGGCAAAAATAACACTGGTGAACTCTCAGTGAATAATATGGACGAAAACTTATTACTTAGATTTTAATATCTAGGCTGCTAAGACGACACTTCTCAGTAACATGTCCTGGATGATACCATCTGTTAACAAGCACTACTACTCCAAATTGAGTCCTTGTAAAGGCTTGGAGTCCATCCATCTTGGTAGCCAGTTATCTCACATTGGCCATTATTATCGATGGAAGAGATGGTTTAAACTTCCTTCTCTGTCTCCTTTTTTCTCCTGCTCTGCATCCACGGCTCCTCCTTCTCAACTCATCAGGAATTTGTGGCTTCAGTTGAGGCTTTATTATAGCCTTTGTCATGTTAAACAGCTGCTACCGACTGTAAACCACCTTGTTGCCATGGTTAAGCATAATAACAAGTCCCCAAAAGTAAAAAGTATCAGCAACAGTCCTTCCAGCTGCACGGCATCAAAACCTAGAGTTGTCTTTAAAAAATGTAACTTTCCTTCCAGAAACAAAGGAAACAAAGCTTTGAAAAAAGCAAAAATCTGGTATAAGTAAGAGAGCTACTCCATCGTGGTGACACCCTGAACGGTACAATTCTTGTAACTGCCAATCCAAAATAGGCAATTACAAGTGTTTTTAGGGAGGGGTCTCAAATATTCACAGATTTTAGCTATTCGCAGGTGGCTGTGGTCCCTAACCCCAATGAATATGTGGGATTCACTGTACTGTGTTTAAATGACTGAAATTCAATTTGGGTTAACTAATTCTATAGTTATTAAGGTGTGTGGAACATATTTTAATTATATGGATAAGGTTGTTTCTTCTGTCATCACAAGAATCTTAGTGCTTATAGAATAAGAAACTGTGTCAGCAGGAAGTGTGACCTCGACTCCAGGTCAAGGGGGGAAACGAACACAATGCACGCTTAGTATTGCAATATTTCCTGTTATGTATAGATGGAAGAACTGGTTTAGACTGGTTTTAAAGGTTACCAAGATCATAAGATAGAGCATGTGAGTCGCTGCTGCTGAGGAAATTACTTATCTGCTTGTGGGTATGTAAAAGGAAACAGCGAATCACATGTGTTCATTGTAAGTAGAAGGAGGGATCGCCCCTCCTCTATAGGGTTGTAACTTGTAGCAGAATTTCTAATAAAAGGAAGAAGCAAACTAAATATCTTTGAATAAAGCAGGATCCTTGAGATAACACTCTATTCCCGACATATGCCGTACCAAAACTAGTCCTGTGGGATTTGTTCTGTTGTTTCCAGGTTGTCAGAGAACAAAAGAGCCAGGAGAATTAGGAAGGTTGAAGTGTGGGACTTTAGTGTCTAGTATGGGGAACTAGACTGCAGCACGACAGGTGTAAATAGTCATTCAATTTGTAGTTTTCTTGAGAAAATAACTCACCTGCAGGGTCATCAGAGGAGTAAGTAGCCATAAAGCCACCACTGGATACAGAAGCATCAGTGCGGAACACAATTGCCATGGTGTTGCCAGAGGAGTGCACCTGAGTGCCCGGTGAGACTGTACCACAGAATCGCTGTAGGCGAGGGGCATCAGCGCTCAGACCATTAAATATCTGTAAGAAATAGGATCCTGATAAGAAAGTATTTGTTTTTCCTTGAATAGCTTTCAAGTCTAGACATCATATTGTCGAAGGATTTCAAATATAGTATTACCCCAAAAAACGTTTAAACCTCTGCCCAAGCAAAAATACTTTTGTCAAGTATATCATTTCATTTGAGTTTGGCATTTTCTTTTTAACTGTGATGGAATGGCAACCTGTCTCTCCCAATGCTAACTTCCTTACAAAGAAAAATCAAAAATATAATAAAAAGAAAACCAGAGGGTCAATCTGTACACCAACTTCAAATCCAGTACCAATGCTGTACATCCTAATAGTGAAAAGGAACTCACATCAATGTAGTCAAACGAGCAGGAAGAGCCAGAACCTTCCAACCGTAGGTCATTAATGGTGAGTGTGACTCTGCGGTTAGGTCGAACCACCAACTCCCAGCGACACAATCGACTATGAGGATACAGATTTGGATAGTTGGGTGAGGTGATGGTACCAGATGGAGCGTTCAACTCTCCTCCACAGACTAGAAGAAAAGAAATACAAATGGATACTCAATGTAAGATCAAATCATTCAAAGCTTATTCTGATTCTCAGATTATAATCAATATCATATCTTTTTACTACAAGTTTATTTGATATTAGTTACTAGTGAGAAATGGACTGAACTTATATAGTACTTTTCTAGTCATACCAATCACTTAAAGTGTTTCACACAAGGATGTATATACCCATAATCATCATCATACAAATGCTCACACATTCATACACAAAAAAGTAGGCAACTTGGGTTTAAGTGCCTTGCTCCAGGGCACTTGATTATATGGCAAGAGGAAGCTGTAAGGAAACAAGCTGATTTAAGTCAAACTCAAATAAGTTAAACTATATTGTATATAAATTATTATACAGTGCTGTGGTAACCCCTAACTGGTAACAACTATCATCCAGCATTTTTGAAAACTGTGGAGGAACTTGGCCCACTCTTTGAAAAATTGTTTGATTATGGAAGGTTTTTCAGCATGATCCATGAGCTGAGGACCCAACATTGGGCTTTAGGATGTTTTTCTTCATTAGGGAGAGGATTAATGGTCTTGTATACTTTCCAAGTGTTTGCCCAGTCTTTTTTCTTATTGCTAAATCAGAAACAGTGACATTAACTGGGTCAGGTGAGGCCTGCAGAGCTTTACATGTTATTCTGGGTTCTGTTGAGACATCTTGGATGATTCGTTAATAAGCTCTTGGAGGAATTTCTGTATGCCAGCCATTCTTGAGAAGTTTGATCGCTGTTCCATGGGTTGTGGATAATGGCTCTCTCTGTGGTTCACTGGAGTCCCTGTGACAGCTTGCTCTATTAATTCATTTTATTAATACCTTCTTTTTTGTTACTGAGCACACTGCTTTCATTGCTTTTCAATTTTGTTATTTTTTTAAATCTCTGTGCACAAGTGCTTTAAAAATGTAAAGAACTGCAAGAGGAAAGAAATAACTAATATAAAGGGTTGTTTTGCAAAACTGAGGCCTTCAATCTTAAACTTTTCAGTACCTGGTGTGAGCCTGTTTGATGTCACTTTATCTGCCAGGTGGAGGTGTGTGTTTGTGCCCTGCATCAAGGAATTTGATTCATTGAACATTGGTTTCAGGAAAGATCACTGTATGCAAGTTTAATAAAGAACTTGTTACAGTACAATTTGTGGGCATGAGCACCACCCTCTTCCTTCAAAAAGATGCGGATATCATCTCACTGACTATGTTTACATGCAGCCAATATTCGGGTTATGGTCGGGTTAATGTCACTATTTGGGTTTCTGAAACATTCGGTTTAACCTGTTTACATGCTTGAGCAGAGAGAGTTACTCCTGTATACGTGGAATTCGTAATCCATTGGCATATCCCGATGTAAACGGCGACGCACGGTTAGCGTCAGGAAGTATGGACAACCTTAAGACACAATATGCGTTATTTCCAATTCTTCTTCCTGTATAATAAGACAACAACAACAGCAGCACGCCGATAATGAATAGTTTGGGGCATATAGCAATCTCCTTTGTTTGCGCTTCGGTGCTGGTACTGACCCACCAGCAGCACTTGAGACTACTGTGCCCCAAAAGTGTGGTACTGTGCTATGTCTTGCCATGTTTACCTCCACTTCTTGTTTACTTCTGTATACTGCACGCAGGTTTTTCTATGAGCATACAAGAAGTTCCTCTACTCAAAAGACCAAGATTCCTTGCGAATAGAACATTTGCAGAACACAAATCAATGTTTCTTTTGATGGGGATATGCTGCTAGGCGTTTACATGACCAAATATTCGGGTTAAAAAAGGGGTACTCCAGGGGTAATATTCGAGTTTTTTCCGGTGTTTACATGGCCGTGCGTAACCGGGTTATTGCTAATATTCTGGTTTTGAACGGGTTATTGGCTACATGTAAACGCAGCCACAGTTAAAAGACCCTGGACAGCACCTTCCCAATAACTGGTAGTGTGCTGGCTGCTGTTGTCAGTCATTGTTAGAATCGTCCATAGTACTGTAATGTTTGCAGTATTTAAAGGACCCAAATGCAGCAAAGTAAAAAAGAATGATTTAATTGCAAAAAAACAAGGAACATAACTTACAAAAAACTCAGGAGGATCTAAAGTGCAGCGACGGGGAAAAACAGGAACCAGACGGGAAAGTTTGACGACGGACAAGCGAGTAGTGACTGAAAGACAGCTGCTTAAATACCGAGGAGGGAGTGAGGAAATGACAGAGAATCTGAGGACCAATTAGTGGGAAGCAGATGCAGATGAGGGCAATTAGTGAAACTGGGTCAGGAGCAGAGTGGCAAGGAGACAACAGGAAAGGGAAGAATGGTAAGGGAGACAGAAAACTCTTGAATAGGAAACTAAAGATAATATGTTTAAGGAGGAATCTAAAGGGAATTTAAGGAAACACTGCAGAACAGAAGGAAGAAATAAATTAGGAAACTATCTAAAGAGAAATAAACTAAGGAAACACAAATGAGGAGGTGGACACAAACAATAGGGTGAAAACATCTAAGCGCAAGAAGGGAATATGAAAACAAGGAAGTGCCATAGAATAGATACCAAGGAATATATTAAAATGATGATTAAACCAAATAAGGAAAAGAACTACCTTCAAACACAAAAACCTAAGAAATGACAAGTACAGTATTAAATCCTCTATAATTGTGTGAGGCTTTTTACACTTGTTTGAGCTCATTTGAACATTTGCAGGTGTTTGGTGGAATAAAACCAAAGGCAAGTTATGCTTTGCCATTTTTTACTCTTTGGCTTGGAAGGAATTTTAAGACGCATGTTTGGTGGTGTTTTATGTTCTGCTTTGGGTTCATGTGGCAGCCTCGTCAAAAACATGTCTATTATGTTAGCAGTCTAAGCATTTATCTGATCCATTCCTACCGCACCCCCCTGCAATAAGTACTGTATGCACCCCCCACTTTGGAAACCACTGCTGTAAAGCATTTCAGTGTGGAAAAAACAATAAACAGGAAATGGGTAAGAGAGTAAATGCTTTCTACAGCACTGCATAATGTCAGTTTGTATAATTTTGTCCATTTTAGAAAACCAATCTATCCTGTTGAATGTCCCAAGTAGGAACTTTGCTTGGAGCTGGGGCTGGTCAAACACCGGAACGAAACAAAAAAAGCAGAACTCAAGAAAATGCACAAAAACATTACTACATAGGTACTTAAAAATAAAAAATAAATAAACTAAAAACTTGTAATAATAAATAAATAGAGCAAAGCAAACAGAGGTCCTACATTTATTTAGAGATGGCCTTCAGCAGCATAACTAAATGGACTGAATTTATAAACAGCTTTTCCAGTCATACTAACCACTTAAAGCACTCTACACTAGAGCCGCATTCACCCATTCACACACAGATCGGTACTTTGGGGCCTTGCCCAGGGGTACATGTGACAGAAGGAAGTTAGAATCCATCCTACAACCTTCCAATTACAAACCAACTACTCTGCCCACTGAGCCACAATCGGCACTGAATAAACACTGTGTTCACATTCATTTTTAATAACAAGCCTACTTTAATGTTACTTAGCTTTAAGAAGTATTTTAAGAGTAAAATAGTCTGAGGCGCTGTGACTCCTAAAATTTATTAGTAACACATCAATTCATCCTAGTTAAAGAGCCCTTACAAATATGATCATGACAACATATTCAATGGGAAGTATGAGTGGGATCATGCAGCAATTGTCATTTCCAATAGGGGTGCACCGATCCAATATTAGGATCGGATATCGGCCGCGATACTGACAAAATAGCTGGATCGGGGATCGGAAAAATGAACCGATCCACTGGTCGATCCAGTTTTTTTTTTTTTGACGCAGCAGAACGTATTTCATGCATCAGCGTCATCTGTGTCTCATACTAGAAGCAACATGGAGCGAGCCAGAGGGCCGGCTGTGTGGAGATATTTCACGCTTGCCACTCCAACTAGTTCGTCGACTGTTTGCAATGTCTGCAAAGTAAATGTTTCGAGGGGAGGTGATATTACTGCAAAGCACAACACTACCACTTTAATCAAGCACATCCAGAAACAATATGCTAAGGAGCACGCTGAATTCCTGCACCTCAGCAAAACAAAAGGAGTGGAGTCAAAAAGGAAAAAAGAAGTCTTAGTTATGTTTAGTTAGTAAAGTCTGGTACCTTTTGTCTCTTCAAGTAAGGTATAAGGTGGAGGGTATCCAGTTTATTATTAATTCAACAATAGTAACGGATCAGGTATCGACAGATACACAAAGCCCAGGCATCGGTATCGGGACTGAAAAAGTGGGATCGGTGCACCCCTAATTTACAATATTAATTTTAAATGCTCTTACCTTCAACACTGGCTTCGAAAAACAGGCTGAACCCAGCTGCATTTCCGCTGTTGTCACTCACAAATCTGACATAAGCAAAACTGTCTGATGTATCAACAGAAGCTGGAATATTGTTTCCACAATGTCGCCCCAGCAGACGTCCTGTACAAAAAATAAAAAGTTGAACCCTAAGCTTACTGTCTCTAGAACAAGCAAGAATCTGTGTTGCCTACATGGGTTCCAAATAAAGAGTTTATTTTGTGTTCTCACCTGAAGCATTGTACTCTCTGATCTCCACATAGTCAGCAGCACATCCCTCACTGTCCTGCAGGCTGAAGTTCCTATAGCTCAGGGTCAGGTAGTGTCCGGTGGGCCCCTCCAGGTACCATTCACAGCTGGAGCTTTCAGGATAGTTAGATCCAGGGAAGTCTGGGCTGTGAACTTCACCTGACTGACCTATGTAGGTTCCTCCACATGATGCTGTGAGGGGAGATAGGAGATACAAAATTAAAGTGTTGCTTCTACTGGAGTTGACACCTGTCCTGTAGACACCTGTGCTGTAGACTTTGTAAAACTGCTTTGTTTAGCTGTCTATGAACGTTTTTATCTTTTTTTGAATTTTGTGTTTTTAAGAATAAAAAGGACTTAGTAAAATACTGGTAAAGTATGTGTATATTGTATATCATGTATGGAAATGGAGATGTTAAATATGCTTATGACCTAAGTGATGGCATCCTCTCCAGCCTGAAGAAAATCTTTAAAAATATACACTACAAAAAATCACAGGTCCTAACAGTAACAGCACATTTTTTCTCTCACTGAATCAGTTTTTTATCAACCGTTTTTGTATGTCCTGTATGCTAAAATTGTTAAATACAACACCAATGGCTATTTTAACAATTAGACTTTGGTGTGTGAACATTGTTTTTCATGATTTATTGTCTCACCAATGGAATATTTTGCTTTGAATCCTCTGTGTGTTACACTGCTGTCAGTCCGAAACCTGAGCAGCATGGAAGACCCTTTTGAATGCTGCGTAGATGGTATGGTACTTCCACACAGCCGGGAGATTAGGTCTGAATTCAATGAAGAGCCATCTCGAAGTTCCAAGTAATCAAAGCTACAGCTGTAAAAAACAGAAGAAAAGAATCACACACAAACAACAATATATAAAGGTACAGCTCTGTCTATGTGCGGAAATAAAAGCAAAATGCAACATTCTGTAGTGACACCAAAACAAAACAGAGAGGACTCCCAGCCTACCACTAAACCAGCTTCCTTCCTTCCTTCCTTCCTTCCTTCCTTCCTTCCTTCCTTCCTTCCTTCCTTCCTTCCTTCCTTCCTTCCTTCCTTCCTTCCTTCCTTCCTTCCTTCCTTCCTTCCTTCCTTCCTTCCTTCCTTCCTTCCTTCCTTCCTTCCTTCCTTCCTTCCTTCCTTCCTTCCTTCCTTCCTTCCTTCCTTCCTTCCTTCCTTCCTTCCTTCCTTCCTTCCTATTCGTTCCCTGTTGCTTCCACACCTCCCTCCCTCCTAGACTAAACCGGACATATTCAAATCACAAACCTCATAAATGGGTTTCATTTATTCCATCATGTGGTAGCAGTAAAATAATCATATTTATTTTAAGGAAAATGTGGTGATGTTGTTAAAAATGATTCTGAAAAGGTCTTTTTTATACACATATTTTCAAAATTGTATGAAATCGGAGCTATTATGTAACAATGACCATATTCCAAACTGAAAAGAAAATGGCAAGTATACCTGGTTGTGGGTTCAACGTAGAAATCTTCAAAGTCAATTTGGACAGCTTCGCCATTGGGCACAGTTATCAGCCAGATACAGTCAATGTTCTGGGGGTAGTTCTGTGGATAGTTTGGTGATGTGATGTAGCCAGGAGGGTCGTTATCCATCAGAATAACGGAGCCTCCACATGCTATGGGGAAATTAGTTGTGTTAAATCTTTTCAACATTAAAGCCATGGGACACCAGCTCTATTTAACCAAGGTATTTCCAGGGAAGAGTTATTAACCAGTGTCTTACCAAGATAATACATTGCAAGTACCAAATAAAAGCAAGACAGAACAGTTGAAAAGCTTAATTTTTTGTGATAGAAAAGTAATATTTTAATTTCAAATTGCCATTTTAATGGTATTTGTCAAAAGGAAAAAATCATTCTGAGCATGCAAATACAGTTTAGTATACCCTCTGTCAGCTATAGTGTAGAAATTACCTGACCTAAAAAAATCAGTTAAAAATTGTCTTCAAATCTGACCTCAAGTTTAAGAACCCAAGCTGCACAGATTCCACTATGCCATTATGACCACTCAAACTATGCAATTTGAGTGGTCAGTATGCCTAGAAAAGCGCTATATAAGTACAGTCAGTCCATTTACTTATTGACTAAACTCTTTAGTGTCTGTGTGTTGACACTGAGCTCTGTCCAATGAAGCATATATTCGTCTTTACTATTCTCTCTATTCTCATTCTGCAACTATTAACCCCTAACCATAACCCTGCAAAAATGTGACAGAGATGAAATTACGTTGTTGTTCATTTGTACATAATTCAAGTGATTGCTTGTATCTGTGATGTTAAGGTCATCAGCTAACCCATGGATGCCAGTTTTATGGCTCCGGTAACAGCCCTTTCTGCCATTGCTAGGTGTGGGTAGTGGAATATGATCGCTCAGGTGTGAATCATGCATAGTGATTTCTACTTAATAAAACAAGAACTAAAGACTGTACCTGCACTATGGGATTCAAAAGTCAACTTAAAGCCGCTGGCCTCATTATTTGCATCAGTTACAAAGTGAATATAGAGGTGGTTGTCGGTAGTTTGGAGGACGGATGGAGGACTGGAACCACATATACGCCCCCCTAGAAGTGGAGAAGAACCATCTGGACCATTTCTGAGCTGAAAAAACAACAGGGAACGAAAAATAAATGACAATCAGATCTGTGACCTCAGTGAGAGGTGTTTGTACTTAAACAAGAAAAAAGACTAAGCGAGAACTGATTGTAGGAATTATACGCATTGTTTGAACACAGGAAGGAGGGAGGGAGGGAGAAAGGAATGAAGGAAGGGAGAGAAGGAAGGAAGGATGGATGGATGGATGGATGGATGGATGGATGGATAAAGGAGGTTGGAAGGAAGGAATGAATGAAGGAAGGAAGGAAGGAAGGAAGGAATGAAGGAAGGAAGGAAGGAAGGAAGGAAGGAAGGAAGGAAGGAAGGAAGGAAGGAAGGAAGGAAGGAAGGAAGGAAGGAAGGAAGGAAGGAAGGAAGGAAGGAAGGAAGGAAGTTTTATTTGTATTTGTATAGCACACTTTCAACAACAAAGTAATTCAAGGTGCTTTACATAATTAAGAGGTAAAATAAAAATAGTAAAACACAGACAAAGCATATAAAGTAAAAACAGCAATAAAGCAAGAAGCACACACAAAACATTTGATACATAAAATCATCACTCAAAGGCAGCTTTAAACAGATAGGTTTTAGTTGCGATTTAAAAAAACTCAGTGTTTCAGCATCTTTGCAGTTGTCTGGAAGTTTGTTCCAGATTAGAGGAGCATAGAAACTGAAAGCTGCTTCTCCATGTTTGGTTCTAATTGATATGTTGGTGGTAAGCCAATCAATGATTTATAAACTAGTAAAAGTATTTAGAAGTCTATTCTCTGAGCTACAGGGAGCCAGTGTAAGGACTTTAGAACTGGGGTGATGTGCTCTACTTTCCTGGTTCTAGTGAGGAACACGAGCAGCAGTGTTCTGGATCAGCTGCAGCTGTCTGATTGACTTTTTAGGCAGACCTGTGAAGATGCTGTTACAGTAATCAATCCGACTAAAGATAAACGCATGGATGAGTTTTTCTAGGTCCTGTTGCAACATCAGTCCTTTAATCCTAGAAATGTTCTTCAGGTGATAGAAGGCTGACCTTGTTATTGCCTTTATGTGACCCTGGAGGTTCAGGTCTGAGTCCATTACTACACCTAGATTTCAGGCCTGATCAGTAGTTTCTAGCTGGATTAACTGAATCTGTGTGCTGACTGTTGATCGTTCCTCTTTAGATCCAAAAGTAATTACTTCTGTTTAGTTTCTGTTCAGCTGTAGTTATGACACATTCATCCACTGATTTGCTCGATACACGTACTTGTGCTCAAAGTCACCTGGTGACATTCTAATGTAGAACTGAGTATCATCTGCATAGTTATGGTAGCTAAACTTATTGGTTGTTGTAATCTGGGCTAGTAGGAGCATGTAGATATTAAATAAGAGGGGCCCCAGGATGGAGCCCTGGGGCACCCCACATGGGATTTCTGTTCGTTCTGATGAAAAGTTTCCTATTGAAACAAAGAAGTCCCTGTTCTTTAGGTAAGACTCGAACCAGCCAAGTACTGTACCAGAGAGTCCGACCCAGCTCTCCAGTCGTTCCAATAATTTATCATAATCAACAGTGTCAAATGCTGCACTGAGATCCACCAGAACCAGCACTGTGGTTCTACCACAGTCTGTATTTATGCGGATGTCATTGAAAACTTTGACGAGGGCAGTCTCAGTGCTGTGGTTACCACGGGAACCAGACTGAAAAACAT
The DNA here is from genome assembly GCA_963556495.2 of Valencia hispanica. Classification (NCBI taxonomy): domain Eukaryota; kingdom Metazoa; phylum Chordata; class Actinopteri; order Cyprinodontiformes; family Valenciidae; genus Valencia; species Valencia hispanica. The sequence continues at coordinate 1,058,126 of OY747716.1, read as the reverse complement.
CAAAGCCGTTGGTCATTGTTTTGAAGCTATTTAACTGCTGAAACAGCTTTTTCTATAATTGTACTGATGAATGGAAGATTAGAAATGGGCCTGTAGTTCTGCATCAACATGTTGTCCAGGTGATTCTTCTTTAGCAGTGGTTTAAGAACTGCTGTTTTTAAAGCCTGGGGAAGACACCTGACAGGAGCGATGAGTTAACTATTTTAATCAGATCAGACCCAATCATAGGGACAACTTTCCTAAAGCTACATTGTGTAAGAACTTTTCCCATCTAGCGGTGAAACAAACAACTGAATATTACGTTCTAGCCCCACCTCCCATCCCCCCATTCCGAGCGCGTTTTAACTCCTACGGTGGCCGTTTCATGCCAAGGTTAACATGGCTTCCAGTACCACAACTTCATCCAGTGTTCCTGCCAGTGATGAGGTTACTTTAGAAAACTACATTGCATTTAGTTATATAGTCAGACGTCTGCCGCGTGGCGAGTAGACAATCTCCCTCTGGCATTTGTCATGGTGCAACTGAGTGTAGCCTAAGCACGAAATCTCGCGGCAGACGTCTGACTATATAACTAAATGCAATGTAGTTTTCTAAAGTAACCTCATCACTGGAAGGAACACTGGATGAAGTTGTAGTACTGGAAGCCATGTTAACCTTGGCATGAAACGACCACCGTAGGAGTTAAAACGTGCTCGGAATGGGGGGGTGGGAGGTGGGGCTAGAACGTAATCTTTTCTTTTTAAAAGGTTTTTTGGGCCTGAGTGGCCTTTATTGACAGTGGACAGAGTTTTTGAAGGGGGAGAGAGGTGGGGGAAGACATGCTGCAAAGGTCGCCTGGGACGGGACTCAAACCAGGGACGGCCGCGTCGAGGACTGAAGCCTCTGTACATGGGACGCCAGCTCTAACCACTGTGCCACGTGACACCCCTAGAACACAATCTTTTCAGAGAAAAAGCTGCAAATTCATTGCAGGCCCTGGTAGAATTTAGCTCAGGGGCTACTGTCACGGGAGGATTAGTTAGTCCTTCCACTGTTGCAAATAGAGTCTATGCATTATTTATGTTTCTGTTAATGATTTCAAAGAAGACAGATTCCCTAGCATCTTTTAAAGTTAACTAATATCTGTTCAGTCTCTCTTTGTAGATCTCAAAGTAAACCTGGAGTCGAGTTTTCCTTCCTTCCTTCCTTCCTTCCTTCCTTCCTTCCTTCCTTCCTTCCTTCCTTCCTTCCTTCCTTCCTTCCTTCCTTCCTTCCTTCCATTCCAAGGAAGGGAGGAAGGGAGGGAGGGAGGGAGGGAGGAAAGGAAGGAAAGGAAGGAAAGAAGGAAAAAAAGTAGAAAGGGAGGGAGGTAGGGATGAAGGAAGGAAGGACGGATGGACATACCCTACTACAGAGGTTCTGCTTTAGTGCTACAAAGTTTCCACTGTGTGTATTAATGCAGATTAAGGTATATTTGGTTTTTGAACTATTAAAATAGGTAGTTATATGCATTCACAAATTTGAGCTATTTATGGTCAGTTGTGTTCCCTAACTACTGCAGATACCTGGGGTCCACTGTATCCACTCTTATCATCTATAATAAGTTTGTTTTCTTTTTTTAGGGACCGAAAATTGGGTTTTCATAATCTGTAAGCAATAATCAAAATTTTGTTATCAGGCTCCTCTCCTGTGGAACCAGCTCCCAGCTTTAGTCCGTGAGGCAGACACTCTGTTTACTTTTAAGGCCAGGCTTAAAACTTTCCTTTTTGATAAAGCTTATAGTTAGAGTGGCTTAGGTCATCCTGAGCTATCTCTGTAGTTATGCTGCTATAGGCTTAGACTGCTGGAGGACAGACTGACCAATTTTCTTCACTCTGCTACTTTTCTCTCCTACAACTCTCCAGTTGTATTACAGTTCATTCTGTTATTTCGACTGTTAACTTTGTTTTCTCTCAGTGTTTTTCTCTCCATAGAAGCTCCACCTGGTCTGGTATCCTGCTTGGCTGCAATGCCCTGTTGGACGGGGGGCATCGACTGGGATGATCCTCCCAGTAACTGAACATCCACTGTGTCCTGTTATCAACTTTTTACTTTCTTTAATATAGAAAGTACTCTTACATCAGTTCTTCTGTTCTTTCTGTGTCTCTGCTCTGTCTTCTCAAACCCCCAGACGGTCGTGGCAGATGGCCGCTCCTACTGAGCCTGGTTCTGTAGGAGGTTTCTTCCTGTTAAAGGAGTTTTTCCTCTCCACTGTCGCTACATGCTTGCTCACTATGAAGGATTGCTGTGGTTGGAGTCTGCATGAATGGGGTGCAACTAAAAGTCAATGACTCGATGCAATCTGCTGGGATTCCTTAAATAGGAAACTAACTAAAACTTTAAACTTATTGGAATAATTGTATGATTGTACTGAAATTACTTTTCTTGTAAAGTTCTTTGGGATGAGATCTGTTGCAAATCGGCGCTTTATAAATAAACTTAATTGAATTTAAATTACAAGGTAGTAATAGCTTGAAATGTCTCTTTATGTGTAATAAATCTATATATTACTTTCCTTTCTGAAAAAATACCTAACTTTTCACCATATTCTATATTTTTAGATGTACCCGCTTGGACAATATATATTTTTATTTAGGACAGCTTATTGGTCTGCTTTGTGAGCTTTTAAATTAGCTCCTTCTGTTGTTCAGACCATACAGTAATTTACAAAAGCTATAAAGCCTTCCTCTAAATGATTTTTTTTCAACCAATTTTTTTTTGGGGGGGTAATCTTTCAAAGTAAAAATGTGATCTAGTAAAAAAACAAAAAACTTTTACACTCAAAGGACGAACCAGTGTTATTTCTAAGCAGATCATACAATTGGACTAATAACTTTTTGGGGTACATTGCTACACACTGTCAGTCACAAAAGCATAATGAGGTTTCAATTATGTCTTGTGTTGTCTTTTCCAGAATGTTTCTTTCCTATTTCTGAATTTCCCAGCCCTTCACTTGCCTGCTTTACTCATTTTTAAGCAGGCGTGTCAGCCCTGTTTCTGTAACAGCAACACAGGCATAATCTGTGTGTTCCTAACCTTAATTTAAGGAGAGGTTGTCTCTCTGTGAATTAAACAGTATGTTTGATATCCTAAATCTCAAGAACTAGTAGCTAAGGACGTTGATCGTTCATACAGTGTTGGAAAAATTGTATATAAGTTGTCATTGATTTATGTAAAACTGTTGTTTGCTTTACTGAGTGACTAATGTACTGGGGTCACAGCTGAGTTCAGGAAGTGTTTAATTTTCTTTAAGTTTAGAATGGAAAGAGAACAGGAAAGAGGTTAAGACAGCAACTTAAACCTCCACCTGTTTCTGTTTTGTTAAGCCTGATAGACTGTGTAATCTTGCATCTTGCAACAACAGCTTGTAAGATAATGTTATTTGTGAGCTGGGTACACCCCTATGACCTTTTGAAATGTAATAAAAGGCAAAGGGACTGAGCAGCTCGTTGGAGGAAGTGTGAGCTTCTTTCCCCTTGCATTTAAATTCAAGTACTTGTCTGTGTGCTTTCTCTCATATATTGTTCTATGTTCTTGGAAGACTTTCCTAACTTACAGCAAGACATTTTATTACAATTTGTATATTCAAAATATTTTTTAGTTATGTGGTTTGAGATTGCAACATCCTGAACACAATGTGCAAAAAATAGTTGTTTTAGAACCATGGTTGTTTAACTGCTATTCCTAGCATAAGTATAGATCTTGGTCTACTTAAGTTTACCTCGAGGTAGTCTCCTGAGCTACATCCAGCGCCATAGCCCTGAATCTGGAAGGGGCTTTGGAATGACACTGAAACCCGAAAGCCTGGTGTAACCATCACATGCCAGCTACAATCTAATCCAGGCAAGTAGTTCTGGGGGTAGTGAGGACTGCTCAGAATGCCTCTGTCCACATGAAGCAGGCCACCACAATCTGAACAGACAAAAAACATCTTCATTTAAATGTATGTCATGCTATAGAGTCACAGCAATATTGATACCTAAGCAAAGCTGTGAACCTTAAAATGGATTGAATACTGAATGTAACATATGGTGATGAAAATATGTCTGTCTTTAGAGTTCCACATCATTTGGCTCAGCTAAATGAGCCAAACGGTCAGCTCCTACATCTTTAGACTCACAGAATGTAAAGATAAATGTTTCTGGCAATTTACAGATGAATACAGACGTAAAGTGCAGTGGAAGCTTATTCTGATTCACTAGCTTTAACACCTCAGCCTTATTTTGATATTTAACATGCATTCAGACATATAAAGAATACAAAAATTAAAAAAATTATCCAGAATCAAAATACATTTTATCTCAAGTTTGATAGGAAAAATAAATAGTAAACTACAACTGCAGCCCAACATTCTGTTGTCTCTACACAATAGAAATGGAGGAAATAGGTAGAAAAAAAAACTAATAAAAAAGCTCCCACCATTAAAAATAAGAACATAGGATAAATATGTATTTGCATTTGTGCAGACCTTTGGAGAAGGAGGCATTAAAGCCTCGGCCACTGACGCGGCTGTCAGAAGAGAAGTGGAGGAACATAGAGTCTCCTGTTGAATGTATAGAGCCTGGGGGATCCCTACCACACACACTGGCCAGCACTGGGGATAGACTGGTTGCACCTGTCAACAATCATAAACCAAAGCAGTTCATTACATAAAACTGATGGGTCTGGTTCTTGTCTTGGCCCAAACATAAATCAACTCTTCAACACATTAAGTAAAATACATCAACACTTCTAAAACAAATTTCTTCTTTTTAAACTGATGTTGAGAAATTTGGAATCTGTTTGCATTTGATGCTGAATGTGAATCATTTTGCCTTCTAGAAAAGACCAGAACATTTATGTTAAAACCACAGAACTGACAAAGGGTGTAAAGAACCTCTGAAACAAAGTTAATTAATTACAACAGGTCGTTAGTATCGTTAAGCATTGTGTTTACAAACACATTTCACCATTGAAAGTAATGGAAACCAGATAATCTCACTGTGTGAACATGCATGCAGATATGTGCTGACATAGTAAACCCTGTTATTCTAAGAATTGTGACAGAAAAGAAAATCTTTAGCAAATGGAAAATTCTGGTCATCAGGATGGTTCTTCCTAAAGTTTGAATCCAATTTCAGAGTAGACTAAATCAGAGTAGTCGTCTGTAAAACATTAGCAATTACCTTAATCTAGTGAATTATAAATAATGTGACAATTTGAAGTCTTTCTTTACAGATTATATTTAATGCCTTTTACCATCTCTGATAATCAGGCTGTCAGAGTAGCAGGGTGGATATCCCTCCATGTCCAGAGACAGGAAATTCAACTCTACAATGGAGTCTGGAGCCCGAATGAGCCAGGTACACTCTTGGTTAGGAGGATAGTTTTCCGGCCATCCAGGGGAATAGAGGAAACCTGGAGAATTTCCGGTCAGAAGAAGTCCACCACAGGCACCTGAGACACACACAAAATGTATACATCAAAACTGAACTCTCTCCGGACACTCCAACTTCCTCCCACAGCCAAAAAACATGACTGCTAGGTTAACTGGTCTCCCTAAAATCCCTTGGGTATGAGTGTGTACATAGTTGTTGGTGACTTGTCCAAAGTGTACCCTGCCTCTCCCCAATGTCCGCTGGAGATTGGATGGATGGATGGATGGATGGATGGATGGATATGAAAATTAACAACCCTATGTACAGTAGGGTTGGCCTTACTAGTCTCTACAATCTATGTTGACAACCATAATAATTGATCATTATTAATTTCCTTATTTGACACAACTTAATAATTTAATTGTTTTTTCTTACTTTTTACTAGAATTTATTGTTTCCATCCACATAAAGAGCTGAAAATACCAAATACAGGCAGGCAAAAGAAACAGGATGCTTAGAAAAAGATCTGTCAAGGAATTAATATAATCACAAGGTTTAAAGAGTCAGGAAGGTGAATACTAAATGGAAGCCATAGGGCTTGAACTAAGAAGCACGATTAGTGTCTATCACAATGATAGTTAGTCTCTGACCTGGGTCAGAACATAGTAAAATACATTGAAATTGGAGTATGAATTTCTGTGCATTGATTATATTTGACAGAGTAGTTGGTAGCACTGTTGCCTTGCAACAAAAAGGTACGGGTTTAAATCTTGGCCTGGGGTCGTTGCACATTAACTTTGCATGTTCTCTCTATGCATACATAGTTCCTCTGTAGGCACTCTGGTTTCTTTCCTAAGTCCAAAAACCTGTATTTTAGGTAACTGTTCTGAGTATAAGCATGTTTAGTTGCCCTGTGATACTGCGACCTGTCCATGATGTGCCCTGCCACTCACCAAATGACAGGCAGGCAACAGCCCATGACTCATGACCCTGAAAGGGCAAGCAGGTGTAGATGATGGATGAATGGAAGACGGGTGAAGCTTATCAATAGAATGTGTTCAATTGTTTATAGTATAGTTTAGATTAAAAACTATTTCTGGGAGGCTATTTGCATGAATGGCGGGGAGCTTTATACCAACAAACGGACAGTGTGGCTCCTGCATGTGTTATTATGTTGCTCCTACCGATTGGTAGGCAGCCTCTACCCGAACAGTGCAATGCAGCACATGCTTATATGTTGCATTTTATCTGTTCAGTGGTGAGTAAAGACTTGTGCTCTCCATACCTGTCTGAATAAACAGATAATGTTGAGACGTGGCTAATTTAATTTACAAAGCAGTCTGTGAGGGAGCTGAACCAACTCCTCAAAGAAGGTGGGTAGGAATAAAATTCGGCAGTTTCTAATATTTACTTTTAGTTTGTTAGTTCTATAAAGTATAATACCAATTAACCAATACTTTGTAAATCTCTTAATCAGGAAATTATGAGATACTCAGAGCCAAAACATACATTTGAATAATAATTGTTTATGCCTTTCGTTTATTTAGCATATCTGGCTATGGGAAGGCTTTTGGCTCAAACTTGTAGCAATGGTAGCTGTGTCGGATCAACATTGAATCATGCTCACAGTATGAACAGAAGGTTCTAGAGTTAATTTTGGACCGTAGCAAGAGCATTTGAAGGAGGTGGTCTTGGTATGTTTGTTTGATTCACAGTCTAGAGCGATTACTGTCGTCACATCTTCCTCAAGAGGGGAAACGAACCAGAATTCTAAACGGGTCAGGTGTGAAAAAACTCCAAACTCCATGCCAAAAGAACCTACGCCGTGATTCAAACATGCCTAATCCTTGTAGGGTCACAGTTTGGACTCATGCCTCTCTCCAGCAGCTAGCGGGTAGGAGGAAAAAACACCCTGCACAGGTTCCCAGCCCATAATTGAATCAATTAACATGTGATTAAATATAGCAATGACTAACTTTACCATGAAAAGCCCTTTTTACAAAAGAGGCCAAATAGGGAATCATTGTTTTGGCTGACCTGGTGTAATAGTAGGTGGTGGTCCAGAGTCTTCCACAGCTGTCCAGTCAACAAGGAAGCCTCGTCCTCCTACCAAAGAATCTGATTTGAAGTGCAAGGTGACGGTGCTTCCTGAACTTCTAAGTGGAGCTGGCAGGTTCAGACCACAGAACGTCCCGAGAGGGTAAGAATAAACATTTGGGCCATCAAATATCTAGAGAGAAACAAGAATTTAGGACACCCATCCAACGGCACTAATATTGTTTAACCAGGTATGCGCCAAAATCAAGAGCCTCTACTGTCCAACTGAAAACATTTCAGATGTACAGTAAAAGATTACAGGTAGAAAATGTCAAACTATCTGAACTTAAAGGGTTTAGAATTATTTAAACACCAAAGGCAAAACAAGGACCAAACTAAGATTATGTGGTGCCATTTGTTAAGTGACAGTCAAAAAAATAACAGAAACAATTTGGGTTACTTAGCCTGTCATGAGAGGAAAAAAATGGGGGTTCATGTTTCAAAGTCATATTTTTTACATGTTTTCATTCACTTTTTATTCATATATAGAAGTCACTGTTTACAAACCAGATATTTAGTGAACAGGCTAATTATTTAGTTAACAAGCCAGATATTGAGCTAGTAAGCTAACCTGGCTAGCTAAATACTTAGCGTCAAACTAAACTAAGGTAATACGCAAATTTAGTTGCCGAAGTAAGAGTGGACTACCAAATTAAAAGCTGGGTCTTGCAAACTTCTATATAAACTGCTGGCGAGGCGGAACGTTGGTTCTCATGTCACCTCTTTATCATGGTTTATTTTCCTCATGTCCAACATTTCAGCATAAAACGCAGAATGAGCCATTTTAACGTCAATACAGATGTTTACCGATGAATTTAGACCAACAGTGACAAAACAGCAGTTTGTATAAAGTTGAGCTCGCATCTGAAGACTCTCGAGACGTTGGTCCTCAACCAACTTCACTCCTGGTGAGGTCTTCATTGGATCCACTGCAGTTTGCCTACCAGGCTGGCATCGGTGTGGATGATGCCATCATCTACCTCCTGCACAGAGCTCTGACTCACCTGGAGAAACCTGGAAGCACTATGAGGATCATGTTCTTTGATTTCTCCAATGCGTTCAACACCATCCAACCAGGACTTCTGAGGGACAAGCTGGAGCTGTCAGGAGTGGACCACCAGATGTCGCAGTGGATACTGGACTACCTCACAGGACGCCCACAGTATGTGAGGACACAGAGCTGCGTCTCCAACCGGCTGGTCTGCAGTACGGGTGCCCCATAGGGTACTGTGCTGGCACCGTTACTCTTCATCCTCTACACTGCAGACTTCTCCATCAACTCCCTATGCTGCCACCTTCAGCAATTCTCTGATGACTCTGCCATTGTCGGCATCATCACAGGTGAGTACGACTCAGAGTACAGACAGGAGACCCAGGACTTTGTAGACTGGTGCCAGCAGAACCAACTCCTAATCAGTGCAGAAAAATCCTAGAAGCTGTTGGTGGATTTCCACAGGCGCAGATACACCACACTGAGACCGGTGAACATCCAGGGAGTGGACATTGAGACGGTGGAGTCTTCTAAGTACCTGGGTGTTCACCTGAACAATAAACTAAACTGCAGCCACAATACTGATGCTCTTTACACGAAGGGTCAGAGCAGACTCTACCTGCTGAGGAGGTTGAGGTCTTTTGGAGTCCAGGGAGCGCTCCTAAAGACCATCTTTGACTCTGTGGTGGCATCAGCCATCTTTTTTGGTGTGGTCTGTTAGAGCAGCAGTTTATCTAAAGATGAGACAAAGCGGCTAGATGATTAATACAACTCAAAAATACTTTATTTATCCCAGAGGGAAATTAAGTGTTGTTGTAACTCATACTATTTAATTATTCAAAGAGTTGTTGTAGATCTTTATGGCTGTAGGCAGGAAAGACCCCCTGTAGTGGTCTCTTTTGCAACGAAACTGAAGAAGCTCACGGTAGTCCATAATAATCTTGATTTTATGAAGAATCCTTCTTTGCATCATCAGCTCCAGATGTTCCACAATTGTCCCCAGAACAGAATCAGCCTTCTTTATCAGGTTGTTTAGCCTTTTTAAATCCCTGGCTCTGATGCGGCTACCCCAACAGATGATGGTAGAAGAGATTACACTCCTCACAACAGACTTGTGAAAGATCTGCAGCATCTTGCGGCAAACCTTAAAGGATGTCTTCCACAACACTGGAACCTTCTCTTGGGTCAGACTAAGGTTGAAGAAGTGCTGCAAAATCCCACAGAGCGGCTCTGCACAGAACTTCAGGACTCTGGGGTTGACACCATCTGGCTCTGTCCAGACTGCCACCTATTCAATCCTTCCTGTGCTTGAAGCCTGTGATCTTCTTCATCCCTGACCACACATCTCTGATATTGTTCCTCTGTAGTTTGTTCTCCAGCTTCTTCCTGTATGCCTCCTTGCTGTCTCTGATCTAAACCTTAAGTTCCTTCTGTATACTCATCAGTAATTCCCTGTCTCCCTCCCTGAAGGTTCTTTTTTTCTTGTTTAGCAGTTCCTTCAGGTCACTGGTGATCCATGGTTTGTTAATAGGGAAGCATCTCACTGTTCTGGTGGGGATGATGTTTTCCACACAGAAGTTTATATAGTCAGTCACACACTCAGTCATGGCATTAATGTCCTCTCCATGTGCTTGGCAAAGAGTCATCCAGTTTGTGGCCTCAAAACAACCCTGCAGGGCTTCTTCAGCCTCATGTGACCATTTTCTCACTGTTCTTTTCATCACAGATTGCCTCTGAACAAGAGATTTATATTCCGAGCAGAAAAAAACAAGATTGTGATCTCATTATTACAGAGGATGCCTTGCTTTGGACTTGTATGAATCTTTCACATTTCCATAAAATAAATCCAGCGTCTTGTTGTCTCTGGTAGAATGGCTGACAAACTGTTAAAATGTAAGAAGTGTAGTAGAGAGTGAAGCATGATTAAAATCACCCAGATATTGCCACGAAAGCAATTGGGCGTTGTGTGTAGCTGTCATGATGTTAGGTGTTTGTGTTTTTGTTAGATCTTTTCCTTTTTTAGTTTTATGATCATGTTAGGTTATTCCTAGTCTTTATTAGTTATTTCTGGCACCTCCTTGTTTCCATATTTCTTCTTGCTCTTAGATGTTTTTCACCCTTTTGCTTCTGGGTCCACCTTCTCATTTGTGTTTCCTTAGTTTGTCCCCTTATTTATTTCTTCCTTCTGTTCTCCAGTGTTTCCTTAAGTTTCCCTTTAGATTTCCCCTTAGTCATATCTTTAGGTAGTTTCTAGTTTCTTAAGAGTTTTCTGTTTCCCTTGCTTTTCTTGTTGTCTCCCTGCCACTCTGCTCCTCACCCAGTTCAACTAATTGTCCTCACCTGCATCTGCCTTTACTGATTGGTTCTTGGTCTCCTCTGTCACTTCCTCATTTCCCTCCTCAGTATATATTCTGCTCACGTCCTGTCACTATCCGCTGGTTCGTCGTCAATCTTCCCTCGTCTATCTTACCTGTCGGTTTCCTGGTCTTCTTGTTCCCTGGTTACCCAGAGGTTTTGTAAGTTTGTTTGTTCCTTGTTTAATTAAAATTAAGTTCCTTATTTCTCTGCACTTGGGTCCTCTCACTCACAAGAACATGACAGTAGCTTAGTGACAATAAACAGTTGCCAAAATAACACTTGTGAACACTCACGGGGGGGAATTTAACGCCTTAATTGCGATTAATTACAGAAGAATTAATGTGTTAAAAAGACTAACCCATTTGATCGGAGTTTACTTTCCATGCAATGCGGAAAGTTTGTCAGTACACGATTTCCTGGGACAGATTACAATGATGCACACGTCAAAGCCAGGCTAACCATAGACCTAATAAAGTAGGGTGACCAACCATCCTCTTTTCCCCAGATGTGTCCACTTTTAGTGTGCTGTCTGGGCCCTCCAGGGGGAATTCATAGATTCTGAAAATGTCCAGGTTTTCATCGTTTATTAGAGGACCATACTTTAACTGACTGGTGTGATGCATGCAGTACGACAGCCTTTCTTTCATGTGACATCCTCCTCAAACTGTTGCCTAGTGCATGGTTCTAATGCGTTCATAGAAAGAACAAACAGCAGGGTGTTCACCGAGTTGTGCCTCCATGCACCACGTTGCGCTGTTAGGCTGCATTGCGCCACGTCACATTGTTGCTGTTTACAAGAAGTCAAAGCATAAGTTTTATACACGAACTCCAAAAGATATACCACCTGGTCACAACAAATCAATGGCGGAGTGCATCATTCACATAGCTGGCATATGTGTTTCTGTGTGTGACAAAATTAGCAAAGATCCTGTTGGTAACATGGACACAAAAACCATCATAATGCTGTTCAAATAATTTATCTTTGAATTGGAGGATGAAGATGAAAATGAAATACTAAGAGTATACACTTTGTCTTTTTGAGACTGCTGCTTCTTACTTTTATTACACAAAAAAGAAATTACTTGTTTTCTCAGAATATTATTTCCATTTCTTCTTTATTTTTTGTCTAGTGCTACTTAAAAAGTAAACTATTATTGTTGGAGGTAATTTTTTATTTATTCAGAAGAGTAATTATTTCTATTATTTATTTCGAGAGATTTTAAAGTAATTTCAACACTTGTGAAAGCCTTTTCGAAGTTTATTTAACTATTGTTTCTAACCACATACAGAATGCAGGCTTTAAATATGTTAAAATCAGTCCTGAAAGTGTTTCTATTGATGGAGCTGACAGGACTCCCTTTTGCTACATCACTTCCAATCTGGCGGAGGTTAAATCTTCTCACAAAAATGACTTCAAAAGCTAAAATAATTAATATAAGAGCACATTTTTATTTAGAAACAGTTGCTAATATATTTCTCTAAACAGTGGTTTAAGGGGGGCTCTAACCTGCAACCTGCTCTGTAAATATATTTTTTAATTATCCTGCTCAGTTGCACATATCTTGAAACTATGTAATTATAGTATTGTAATATTATTCTTAATTTAGTTTAAAAAAATATTTTATACTTTGTGTGAATCTGTCACTTTGCTGACTTTCCCAGTGTGGGACAACAAAGGAAAGTTCTAATTCTGTTTTTATAAAAAAAATGAACATGGTGAAAATATGATTGAAAAATAAACTCCCATTTTTTTCTCTTATGACAGTTATAAGGTGCCATTTGCAAAGTTACACAGTCAAACATTAACAGGATTTAATTATTTAGCCTAACAGAAACAGTTTTTATGGTAATACTAACATAACCAGTTTCAAACTTAATGGCTAACTTTTAATCTGTCAAATATGTTACATTTTCATGGTGCACAACTGCTTAGTGGTAAGATACCAGAGGTTACAGTGTTTACAAAATCTAGTCAAACTCCACCTAAAAGTTACAACCTGAATGCACAAGGAACCTCGAAACAATTTGATGCACAAATGTCATCACAGGCTACTTTTCTATGTGGTAAATTTTATCAGCCAGCAATTGTATAGCAATTCACTGGTATTTACAGTGAGGGACATAAGGATTTGAACATCCTGCTATTATGTTCTAAGTTCTCCCACTTAGAAATTATGGAGACTTGACTTCTTGACTTTTTGTTTCCTACCTCTCTTCTTCATCTTCCTTCTTTCTTCTCTTTAATTATCCGTCGCCGTGTCCATAACATCAGGAAATATAAACCCCAACAATAAAAAAAAAAAAAAAAAAAAAAAAAAAATTATGGAGAGGTCTGAAAGCGATATTGTAGGTGCATTTCCACTGTGAGAGACAGCATTTTTTGAAATCACATCGTCTGAATTTTAAAGAATTTATTGCATTTTATTGCTGCTCAAAAGTATTTCAACACCTGGCAATCAGCAAGAATTCTGGCTCTCAAAGACCTGTTGCTCTGCCTTTAAAAAGTCCACCTCTACTCCATTTATTAATCTAAATTAGTAGCACCTGTCTGAGCTTGTTAAATACACCTGTCCACCCCACAGTCATTCAGACGAGAACAACTACTACCATGGGCTAGACCAAAGAGCTGTCAAAAGACTCCATAGACAAAATTGTAGACCTCCACAAGGTTGGAAAGATCTACGGGGCAATTGCCAAGCAGCTTGGTGAAAATAGATCAACTGTTGGAGCAATTGTTAGAAAATGGAAGAGGCTAAAGATGGACTGTCAGTCTCCCATGGACTGGGGCTCCATGCAAGATCTCACCTGGTGGGGTATCACTGATGATAAGAAAGGTGAGGAATCAGCCCAGAACTACACAAGAGCTGGTCAATGACATGAAGAGAGCTGAGACCACAGTTTCAAAGGCTACTGTCGGTAAAACACTATTCAGTCATGGTTTAAAATCATCCATTGCACGAAAGGTTCCCCTGCTCAAGTCATCACATGTCCAAGCCAGTCTGAAGTTTGCCAATGACCTTCTGGATGATCCAGAGGAGGCATGGGAGAAAGTCATGTGATCAGATGAGACCAAAATAGAACTTTGTGGTCTAAACTTCACTCGCCATGTTTGGAGGAACAGGAATGTTGAGTTGCATCTCAAGAACACCATCCCTACTGTAAAGCATGGGGCTGGAAACATTATGCTTTGGTGGTGCCTTTCTGCGAAGGGGGTAGGATGACTGATCTGTATTAAGGAAAGGATGAATGGGGCCATGTATTGTGAGATTTTGAGCAACAACCTCCTTCCCTCAGTCAGAGCATTGAAGATGGGTCATGGCTGGGTCTTCCAACATGACAATGACTCGAAGCACACAGCCAGGATAACCAAGGAGTGGCTCTGTAAGAAGCATATCAATGTTCTGGAGTGGCCTAGCCAGTCGCCAGGCCTAAATCCAATAGAAAATCGTTGGAGGGAGCTGAAACTTCATGTTGTTCAGCGACGGCCCTGAGACCTGACAGATCTAGAGAAGAGCTGTGTAGAGAAGTGGGCCAAAATCCCTGTTGCAGTGTGTGCAAACCTGGTCAAGAACTACAGGAAACATTTGACCTCTGTAATTGCAAACAAAGGCTACTGCACCAAATATTAACACTGATTTTCTCAGGTGTTCAAATACTTGAGTGCAGCAATAAAATACAAATAAATTCTTAAAAAATCACACAATGTGCTTTCTGGATTAAAAAAAGAACTGCTGTCTCTCACAGTGGAAATGCACCTATAATGTGAATTTCAGACCCCTCCATAATTTGTAAGTGTGAGAACTTGCAAAATAGCAGGGTGTCCAAATACTTATGTTCCTCACTGTATCTATATTAATATAATCTGGTGCTATCATAAAAAATAAAAGAATATCGATAATACAGCAGACACAGTCTTACTTTAAGTTGGTCATAGTAGCAGTTATAGAGGTCCTCTATGTCCATGTCCAAGAAGCTGATTTGAATGTAGCTACCTCCTTCCACTGTTATGGTCCAGCGGTAATTGGCATTGTTGGGATATGTCCTGGGATAAAGAGGGGATGCAATCTGACCCGATTCTCCCACCAAATCAACCCCGTACACTGAGGAACAGCGAAATATTCAAAGGTTAGGTTGGCAGTCCATCCCCAGTTGGACGAATCTTTCATTTTGAAATTTATTGATGAGGAAAATTAGGTTGTAATAAAAATTTTATTAGTGTTTTTAATATTCTGTCGATAACCTTAATTCTTATTGTCAGACTGGATGTTGTCAGAAACTATGTGAAAGACCAGAACATTTGTAGTCATGAGCTGGTGGCCTCTGTCACAAAACCTAAAATACCTAAATTTTGGATCTTTCAGGAAAGTAATTATCCCAAACATACAGCCATACAAAGACTGTCAGAAGACAATAAAAGACGTTTCTTCTTTCTCAGAGGAAGAATGAGCTAAAGAAAAGAACAACATAGCTAAGGACTCAGGATTCTGGATGATCCAGAGAGATGGTGCAAATGGACAGCAAGATCCCTCTCTTTTAAATGTTTTATTGCCACTGAATCCTTATACTCAATTTAAATGTTGAAAGCTTCCAACACTTTTAGTGTGATCTTGTTTTTACTGCTGTATGTTATAGATTTCAAGACTCTTTTCTAGGGCTGTCAAAATTAACGCATTAACGCAAGGCCATTATTTTGTAGAATTAACGTGATTCTTTGTTTAAAATGCAATTAACACATGCACAGAATGACCCGCCCTGTTTATCCCACAAATCAACCCCCGCTGATTTCAGTGCCCACTCGACACCTAAACAGCATGGCAGACCCAAACTGCATCCGTGGTTCCATGTAAACGTCTTTTCTCAGTCGCGGACAATAGGGATTATCGGTTCACATCACTACCTGCTCTGCTGCACATGTAATCTGAAGAAAGAGACACAATTATGTCTTTGATAAAAACAACAAAACATGCAAGTTCTATTCTATCGACTCAGCATTTTCAAAGCAAAGACGGCTTTGGTTGCAGGTGATCAGAGGAAGCAATGTGGAACGAGCAGATGATTAAAAATGCAACAGTCAGCTACAACTTCACATCAGGGAAGCCTTGGCTAACAAACAACCTAACATAGCTACCAACACTGCAGCTGCAAGATAACTGCAAATATTAACAGTGGGAACAAGGGAGTAATGTGAAGGTTCGATGTCACACCATTTGGGCATGCATGGGAGTGTTGATAACCAAATAATCCCTCTATTATTCAGAAAAATTCTATTCAAAAATACTTTATTGATCCCAGAGAGAAATTAAGTGTTGTTGTAGCTCATATTATTTAATTCTTCAAGGAGTTGTTGTAGATCCTGATGGCTGTGGGCAGGAAGAATCTCCTGTAGCAGTCTGTGTTGCAGTGAAAATGAGAAGCTTCTGCCTGAAGACAGTCTGTTGTTGTAGGATAGTCCCATGAAGAGGACGCTCAGGGTTGTCCAAAATTTAAAAGAAACTGTCAGCTTTACATTCAGAAAATGTTAACCAGTTAGTTTGCCTTTGCAACTGGCTAAAAGATTAATAGGTTAAAAGGCCCACGTGTAAATATTATGGTGGAGTTCAAAACAAAAGTTCCATGGATCTCTCTTGTATTTCCTTAAGAAAAGAGCAACACCTTCCGGTTTTGCCCTTAATTTACACAGAAAATTGTACTTTTTCAGCCATATTTAGGAATGTTGATTAATCTGGATTAATCGTGATTAATTCACAGCTACCCTGAGATGAATTAGATTTCAATTTTTAATCATTTGACAGCCCTAGTTTTAACACATCCTACCAAGGGTGACAACAGGTATGGACGGGGCTCTACAGACATTACAAAAAGTTCCAACCAGTCAAGCTAAGCTAAGTTGGATGTATTTGTATTCATATGAATATTACTATTAAAATTGCTGTGACATGTCATGACTGAAGACAATATCTTAGCATTGTGAATGCTCAGCTGACAACTACATACAGTTATACCCAAATATATTCATACCTGTGGCTGATATAGATTTTAATTTATTTTCATTCAACCTACATGTGTCTGTCAGGAAATGACAGGTGACTCTCAGAGATAGAGAATAAACTGGAAAAGGTTTTGAAATACTCCATTTTTATTTATACTTTATTTAAAAAATTGAAAGTTGAAAGTGAGTTATCCTTGTTCTCAATGCCTATTGAAATATTTTTTTTAATCAGCACCTGCTGAGCAGCTTTTTACATGTTTCCAGTGGTATTCTGATGATTTATTATATCTTTGGTGATGAGCTCCAAGTTTTTTATGTTGAAAAGCCTCCCTACCATCACCCTAATCTTTATCTAACACCACATATTCACAGATCGAATTCCACACTAAAAATTAATCTTATGTCCAGTCAGAGGTAAACATGTTGGTCAAATTAAAAGGAAAAATTCAACTTAAATCCTCTTAGAGTATGAATCCTTATGGGTTTAACTGTAAAAAAAATCTTTGATGTAACATTAAAAAATTACCATTATGTAAAACTTTGTAGAAGAGAAAATTCCAGCAACAGTTTCATGGCATTTTGAGAAGAAAATTAAGCAAATGGTTACACTTACAGTGTGAGAAGGTGGCTCTAAATCCTGCCCCACTAACTGATCCATCTGAGACAAATTTAGCCCACAGGATGTGACCAGTCACTGATGTGTAGTTGGAGGGCAGGGAGGTTCCACAGAAGCGACCAACAAGCGGTCCAGTTGAACTGCTTTCTCGGATTTCCAGGTAGTCGTTTTGACAGTCTGAGTCTCCTTGAAGGTGAAACATGCTGAACAAAAGATGTTTTTTAGCAGATGACAACACAGAAACTGAAATGTACCTGGGGTGGTGCTGTTATATTACAGACAACATAAGAGATTATTTGTTAGTGAGGACAACACACTTGGGTACTAAAAATCTTTTCTCCTGGTATATTAATTAGTTCTCCCTTTACAGCACCGAGACTGCCCAAAGTTTTCAATGACATCCGCATAAATACAGACTGTGGTAGAACCACAGCGTTGGTTCTGTTGGACCTAAAATAGTGAACTCATCCCTCCTGCCAGGTCTCTTCCCCCAGGCTTTAAAAACAGCAGTTCTTAAACCACTGCTAAAGAAGAATCACCTGGACAACATGTTGATGCAGAACTACAAGCCAATCTCTAATCTTCCACTCGTCAGTAAAATGATAGAAAAAGCTGTTTCAGCAGTTAAATAGCTTCATAACAATCACCAACCACTTTGATGTTTTTCAGTCTGGTTTCCGTGCTCACCACAGCACTGAGACTTCCCTCGTCAAAGTTTTCAATGACATCCGCATAAATACAGAGAACCACAGTGCTGGTTCTGTTGGACCTCAGTGCAGCATTTGACACTGTTGATCATGATATTTTATTGGAACGACTGGAGAGCTGGGTTGGAATCTCTGTTACAGTACTTGGCTGGTTTGAGTCTTGACTACAGAACAGGGACTTCTTTGTTTCAATAGGAAACTTTTCATCAGAACGAACAGCCCCAGGGCTCCATCTTAGGCCCCCTCTTATTTAATATCTACATGCTCCCACTAGCCCAGATTATAACAACCAATAAGATTAGCTACCATAACTGTGCAGATGATACTCAGCTCTACATTACGATGTCACCAGGTGACTTTGAACCCATCCAAACCCTTAGTAAATGCATCGAGCAAATCAATGGATGGATGTGCCATAATTTTCTCCAGCTGAACACAAACAAAACTGAAGTAATTTTTTCTGGACCTACAGAGGAACAATCTAGAATCAGCACACAGCTTCAGTTAATCCAGCTAGAAACT
This sequence comes from Valencia hispanica, assembly GCA_963556495.2. Taxonomy (NCBI): domain Eukaryota; kingdom Metazoa; phylum Chordata; class Actinopteri; order Cyprinodontiformes; family Valenciidae; genus Valencia; species Valencia hispanica. Next base: position 1,039,471 of record OY747716.1, on the reverse strand, counting down.
ACTGATCAGGCCAGAAATCTAGGTGCAGTTATGGAATCAGACCTGAACCTCCGGGGTCACATAAAGGCAATAACAAGGTCAGCGTTCTATCACCTGAAGAACATTTCTAGAATTTAAGGTCTGATGTCGTAACAGGACCTCCAAAAACTCATCCATGCGTTTATCTTTAGTTGGATTGATTACTGCAACAGCATCTTCACAGGTCTGCCTAAAAAGTCAATCAGACAGCTGCAGCTGATCCAGAACGCTGCTGCTCGTGTTCCTCACTAGAACCAGGAAAGTAGAGAACATCACCCCAGTTCTAAAGTCCTTCCACTGGCTCCCTGTAGCTCAGAGAATAGACTTCTAAATACTTTTACTAGTTTATAAATCATTGAATGGCTTAGCACCAACATATATTGAAGATCTGCTGTTACTATACCAACCCACCAGAACACTCAGGTTCTCTAATTCCAGTTTACACAACATCCCTAGAATCAGAACCAAATAGGAAGAAGCAGCTTTCAGTTTCTATGCTCCTCTCATCTGGAACAAACTTCCAGACAACTGCAAAGCTGCTGAAACACTGAATTATTTTAAATTACGGTTAAAACCCCATCTGTTTAGAGCTGCCTTTGAGTAATGTTTTCATATATTATATGTTTTGTTTGTGTTTCATGCTTTATTATGTAATTTACGTGTCATATATTCTGTGAATGCTTAATGCTGTTTTTACTTTATTACCAAATCATGTAAAGCACCTTGAATTACCTTGTTGTTGAAAGTGTGCTATACAACTAAAATTGCCTTGCCTAGCCTTTACACATCAGGAGAATGCATTGTCCAAGAAGAAAACTCTCCATATTTCAAAACTCACACAAATGAGACTTGTATACGGTTTCCTGGTGAGCTCCTAAGGATCCAAACACATTCCATATTTGGTGGATAAGCATCTGGATAGTTAGGGCTGTTAAATGCACCACTCTGCATCACCAGATCCCCGCCACAACCTGAGCAATTTAAAACAAATTTTATCAAGATGTCACAGCAAAGCATGAGATTCTCTTCATATTAGTTTGAACTAATAAGTTCAAAGTTCCACTTTACTGGAGGTGGAGGCAGAGTAGACAGCCCGGAACCCTCTCATTTGGACGGAGTGATCAGAGATAAAATTGACCACCAAAGAGTTGCTGAAGGATGTCACTGGATGTGGTATTTCATAGCCGCAGTAGCGCCCTGACAGAAAAAGAAAAAAACAAAACATATACTTGTTGGTTATTTGTTATGTAAAGGTTGCCATTACACAATTTAAAATAATTATACACTATTAACAACAATGTCGTCAAATAAAGGGCTGCACAGTGACGTAGTTGGAAACACTGTTGCCTTGCAGCAAGAAGGTCCTGGGTTAGAATCTCGGCCTGTGGTCTTTCTGCATGGAGTTTACATGTTCTCCCCCCATGACACTGAATTGATAAGCGGTATAGACACTGGATTGATAGTATAATGTAATATTTCTTATGGAATTAGGATTTTATTACTTATTCTGTCTTAGTGAGAGCATCTAGGACAGTAGGTCATGTAATGTATCAGACGGCCAGGCAGATGTCAGCAAGGAGCAGGTATCAACAGTACTTTCGGAACTTGCGAGAAGGATGTTCAGTTTGCTATACGTCTTTCTGCATGTAAATTGCATGTTCTCCCTGTGCATGCATTGGTTCCTCTCGAGCACTCTGGCTTCCTCCCACAATCCAAAAACATGACTGTTAGGTTAATTAGTCTCTCTAAACTGCCCTTAGGTATGATTGTGTGCATGCATGGTTGTTTGTCCTGTGTGTCTCTATGTTGCTCTGCGATGGACTGGCGACCTGTTCAGGGTGGACCCTGCCTCTCCCCCTGACACCCTGCATAGGATAGACGGATATAGATCAATCAATCAAACTTTATTTATAAAGCGCTTTTCATACAGGAGTTGCAACTCAAAGTGCTTTACACATTAAAATGACCCCACATAAACCATCTACCCATCGCTCACCTACAGATTTAAAAGCATGATTACAGTTATACCCCCCTCCCCCCAACCCAACTCCCATGCACATAGACACTGAGGAACAACAATAAAAAAGAGGCCAAGTGCAGATGAGTCAGGTAAGAAAACTGCATCAAGGGAGCCGTCTGCACCGGCAGCAGCACATCAACCAGCCGAGGCGCCCAGAGGAGGCAAGGCCGAGCATTTTGGCCCTTACTAGTAGTACTAGTAAAGTCATACATGCCTCACTAGTAGCACTAGTAGACATGTTGGCCTTTTCTTGTAGTACTATTAATATGATAACAGTCTCACTAGTGCTACTAGTAGACTGTTTGGCTGTTACTAGTTCTACTAGTAAGGTAAAACACATCCTCACTAGTTTTTGGCTTTTGGCTTTCACTAGTACTACTAGTGAGCATCCTCGCATTTACTAGTAGTACTACTAAGAAAAAACAAACCCCACTAATACTACTAGTGGACATTTTGTCTCTTACCAGTGGCACTAGTGAGGTCAAATGCCTTACTAGTGCTACTAGTGGGCATTTTTGTGCTACTAGTAGGGTCCAGGAAGCTACTAGTGCATGAGACATGTCAATTAGTTGGGTCTAGTAGTGTCACTAGTGCAGCATAGTAGTTTACTAGTAAAGTTTGATTGCAAAATAGTAGACCAAAAGTGTCACTAGTAGTGGGAAAATTTTTACAAGTAAGCCACAGTCGTTATACTAGTCCACCCTAGTCATTATACTAGTGTCCCAAATTGTCTTACTAGTGTGGACGAAGTGTGTACTAGTACATGGACTTAAAGTTGGATATCAAAGATATCGAATAAATGCTCAAACGGCATTCCATCGGACCGTTGACTAAAACTTCTGTTTTGTTCTGGTTGAGCTGGAGAGATTTTTCTGCCGTCCAGCATTTGATGTCTAAAATGCAGTTAGAAGATGCATCCATTGGCCGTGTGTCATCAGGAGACATGGAGATGTACAACTGTGTATCGTCAGCATAACTGTGAAAGTGAACTAAAATTGAACCCTGGGTCTACACCACATGTAATCTTGTGGACTATAGAGAAGCAAGTATCTAAACTTACCATTAAAGTCCTGTCTGTGAGATAGGATGTGAACCATTTGTGAACAGAAACAAAGAGGCCAATCGGTTTTTAACAGGTTAAAAGAATAGTGTGGACCCCTGTATCAAAGACAGCGCTTAGATCCAGTAGAACCAACACTGTCACCCTCTGTGCATCATCACCTTGGCATTCATCCATAGCTTACTCATCAACGCTTCACCATGCTCAAGCAGACTGCTGGAACGTCATACAGAGAGACACAGCTGCCTGAAAGGTATTTTATATATACATATATGTGTGTGTGTGTGTGTGTGTGCGTGTGTGTGTGTTTAGCTGGCAGTTACTCAGGGTGGGCCCAAGTGCAAGTCGGTGGGCCCGGGCCCAGGCCCAGTAAGCCCACAAACAACACCGCGGCTGCCGGCCTCCCCACCGCGGTGAATACCATCGCCACCTTCGTCGACCGGTTCTCCAAAGCAGTCCATCTGGTTGCCTACCCGGCCTTCACACCGCCAAGAGGATGGCCCAAAAATTTAGAGAGGCCCAGTTCACCGCCCAATTCTGGAGATCCTTCTGCCAGCTCGTCCGGGCGTCCGCTCATCTTTCTTCCGGATTTCACCCTGAGACCAACGGGCAGACGGAGCATGCCAACCAACAAGTGGGGCAGTACCTATGCTGCTTCGTCGCCACACTGCCTGCCTCATGGTCAAAGTTCCTGCTCTGGGCAGAGCTCTCCATCAATCTTCAGGTGTCTACTGGGATGTCCCCCTTTGAGGTTTGCTACGGATACCAGCCGCCGATCTTTTCGCACCAGGAACCCGAGGTGAAGGTTCCAGCCGCCCAGCAGTTCATCAAACGTGGCAAGGCAGCATGGGTCCGTGCCAGAGCGTCAATTACACGGGGAAGCTGGTGGCTCGGTTCATCGGACCTTACCCCATCCTTTGCCGCATCAACCCTGTCACCTATCAACTTCGGCTTCCTGCCTCGCTCAAAGTACACCCGGTCTTCCACTGCTATGGCCTCAAACCACGTCACCTCTGTCTCCGGCTACCAATACCTTGTGGACTGGCGGGGCTATGGGCCAGAGGAGCGGTCCTGGGAACTGTCCCACAACATCCTGGATCCCAAGCTCATCACAGACTTTAACAGTCTCCACCTAGTCATCGTCTCTACATTGCTTAGAGCTCCTGATCATTTATCGTATCAGTTTAACCCTAATCACGAAGATCCCAATCCACCCCGTCTGCTTCGTCTCACTCCAACTCCTATCCAGCCCGCCTGCTTCATCTCTCTCTCCAACTTCAATTCCGCCACAGCTCCCGCTGGCACTTTCTAGCTAGGAGGCCAGCAACTCGGCCCCAGCTTCTCTCGGGTCACCTCTTCTGCTCGACCCAGTGTTGGCTCACCTTCTGGCTCCCACGCCTTCCCATCCCGCTACAGCTCTCATCCGCGTTTGGAACGCTAAAGAACCTCTTCGCCGCCACTTCCATCACAGCGGGTCTGACACCATGCCTTACTTTCACTAGTAGGTGACTTTGAAGATAGATTGCCACTCCTCCTCTATATACATTTCTATCATAACAACATATATTATACCCTTTGATTAATACTGAGCTATTCTGAAATGATGATTCTGGAGTTTCTAATACTGTAACTAAAAATGATCCAAAAATGTTATATTTTCTATTTCAGGGACTATGCCACCTAGGGACACACAGAATACACCTCATTGCACCGTTATACACTACCTTACCCTACCTTACCCTAACCCTAACCCTCTAATTTAATTAGTTACTTCCCTGCTAACAAGTTACTTTTACTATACAATAATTCAGATACTAACTCAGTTACTTTTTAAAACAAGTAGTGCATAACTATAACTAATTACTTTTTTTAAAGTAACCTCCCCAACACTGGTTATGTTTTAAAATCTTGTTCAATGTGCCCCTTTTTAACTTTGAGCACTTGCCTCCCCCAGAGGTTTCTGCACAGCCATGTACACTGTCTAATAAGATGCCTTACCATATTTTCTCACGGTCTAACATTACATTAGAAGTATATATAATTTATAATATAAAATTTAAAATATATAATTATTTTTATTGGATAATTTTCTGAATAATAAGATCGTTTACTATGATCACTTTTTAGAAGTTAAAATATACCAAACTTGCCTTAAAACAACCTAGGAAGGCCCAAAGACTACTTCACTCTGCTAGTTTTTCTTCTACTCCTCTCCAGTTGTATTTTTTTGCTGATTGTTATCTTTGTATTCTCTCAGTGTTTTTCTCCCCATAGAAGCTCCACCTGGTCTGGTATCCTGGTTAGCTACAATGTCCTGTTGGACGGGGGGCATCGACTGGGACGATGCTCCCAGTAACTGAACATCCTCCGTGTTCTGTTATCAACTTCTTACTTTCTTTAATAGAGAAAGTACTCTTATTTCAGTTCTTCAGTTCTTTCTGTGTCTCTGCTCTGTCTCCTCAAACCCCCAGATGGTCGTGGCAGATGGTCGCTTGTACTGAGCCTGGTTCTGTGGGAGGTTTCTTCCTGTTAAAGGGGAGTTTTTCCTCTCCACTGTCACTACATGCTTGCTCACTATGAGGGATTCCTGAGGGACTGCTGAGGTTGGAGTTTGCATGAACGGGGTGCAACCTCAAGTCAATAACTTGATGCAATCTGCTGGAATTCCTTAAATAGAACATTTTTAAACTGATTGGAATGAATGTATTATTGAATTGAAATTACTTTTCTTGTAAAGTGCCTTGAGATGACATCTGTTGTGAATCAGCAATATATAAATAAACTGAATTGAATTGAAAATATGGATTTCATGGATTTGTAAGCTTTTTGATTGGGTAACTCACTACAACATCAGTGTAAACTGGAGACACACCTATGGATGTATTTTAAGGCAACAGCTAAAGGACTCTGCTTTCTTGTCCCTGTATCGATGAGGGGTGAAAGGCCACCCAGAGAGAATTCAATTTCATTCAATTTATTTATATAGCGCCAATTCACAACAGATATCATCTCAAGGCACTTAACAAGAAGTCATTTCAATACATTTATACAAACATTCCAATCAGTTAAAAAGTTTCCTATTTAAGGAATCCCAGCAGATTGCGTCAGTCATTGGCGTGAGGTTGGGCCCCGTTGATGCAGACTTTCCAACCACAGCAATCCTTCAGCAATCCCTCATACTGAGCAAGCATGTAGCGACGGTGGAGAGGAAAAACTCCCCTTTAACAGGAAGAAACCTCCAACAGAACCAGAATCAGTAGGAGCGGCCATCTGCCACGACCGTCTGGGGGTTTGAGAAGACAGAGCAGAAACACAGAAGGAACAGAAGATCTGATATAAGAGAACTTTCTATGTTACAGAAAGTAAAAAGTTGATAACAGGACACAGTGGATGTTCAGTTACTGGGAGCATCATCCCAGTCGATGCCCCCCATCCAACAGGGGATTCCAGTCAAGCAGGATACCAGACCAGGTATATCTTCTATGGAGAGAAAAACACTGAGAGAACACAAAGTTAACAGTCGAAATAACAGAATGTACTGTAATACAACTGGAGAGTCGTAGGAGAAAAGGAAGTAGCAGAGTGAAGAAGATTGGTCAGTCTGTCCTCCAGCAGTCTAAGCCTATAGCAGCATAACTACAGAGATAGGTCAGGATGACCTAAGCCACTCTAACTATAAGCTTTATCAAAAAGGAAAGTTTTAAGCCTGGCCTTAAAAGTAAACAGAGTGTCTGCCTCACGGACTAAAGCTGGGAGCTGGTTCCACAGGAGAGGAGCCTGATAACTAAAAGATCTGCCTCCCATTCTACTTTTAGAAATCCTAGGAACTACAAGTAAACCCATAGTCTGAGAGCAAAGTGCTCTGTTGGGAACATATGAAGAAGCCATCACTACAAAACCAACAGATAAAGACATATTACAGTTTGCTGAAACTCTCAGGGACAAAGACAAACATTTTTGGAGTTATGTTCTGTGCTTTGATGGAACATAAAGGGGGATTCTTGAGAAGGCATGATTAGTATGGGGTTGTGTTGGTGTTTTGCTGCAGTAAGGACTGGTGCACTTCACAAAATAGATGGTATAAAAATTAAAGCTTAGGTGGAAATATAGAACCAACATCTCAATACATCAGCCAGGAAGTTAAAGCTTGGACATTAATGGGTCTTCTAAATGGATGATGACCCTTAGCATGCTGCCAAATTGGTTTCAAAGTGGCTTAAGGATAACAAAGTCCATCTTTTGGAGTGACCAACACAAAGTTCTACTCTCAGTTCTACAAAAAATGTGCGGTTGAAAAGATGTTTCTGACCGAGGAGGACTGTAAACCTGACCCATTTCCACCAATTCTGGAAGGAAACTATTGTGAAAAGATTGTGGAAGGAAACCCCAAATTCTCTAAAAAGTTGGACAGTGTATACATCAGGTTTCAGCTGTATATACCATACCCACCTATAGATGGCGCTTGGTAGTTGTCTCCATCAAGTATTTCCACAGCATCATGTGAGCAGTTGGAGTTTATCTTCTCCAACTCAAAGTCAGTGAAGGAAAGGGTCACATGGTTGACTAGCCAGAGAACACAACCCAGGGGATTAATGTGCAATTTATCTTTTTGAGTTTAACAAAGAATATCATAAAAAATATTTTAAAAAATTCTAGATTTGACAAAGGGACTCTGCAACTTACATGGTTCCTGTGCTTTGATGATCCAACTGCAGTTCTGATTTGGTGGATATATTGCTGGGTACCGTGGTGAAGAAACTGCCCCACCATATTCGCCTGTTATGATGGTTGCTCCACAAGCTGCCAAAGAAAAGGTTGGTATTAAGCCGACTATAACGCTACATGATCACATTTGGGCCTCCTCTACCTGAAACAAGACAGTAGTGACCACAGCGCTTGTTCACTAATGTGTCCACTGTCCAACAGTTCCACCAAAATACATATTGGGTGAAATATGACAGGTGCATATACAGATTGAAATATTTCAAGGAATGTTTTGCTCCATACAAATATAATGATCCCTTCTCTTTAGAGCACACAGTTCTCTTTCCTTCTGAAAAGAAACAGGCCTGCATGGAAGAGGTTGACTGGCACCACAGTGAGCTTGTCTAAAGTACAGTTATTATAGATGTAGTTAAGTATAAATAGCGGTGGGATCCATTTACTAAGCATTTGTATTTCTTGATATAAAAAAAGCATATTTTGTCTTAACCATTTTCTAAAAGTTTTTCCTGTTTTTGATCTTTTACTGAATGTGAGACAGACTGCAACACACATCTACCTGAGAATCAACAGAAATATATGGGATGGAGGACTCGAGTTCTGACTTTAGTCACTTTTCAGGGACTTGTGACTTGTCTTGAGCAGCACTCCAATGACTTGCACTTGGACTTGGACTCGCAACATCAGGAGATGAACTTGGACATGATAAATTGCTATTGTTGGAATTAGTTGTTAGTTTGTTATATTAGGTCAGATTACTGGACAAATTTGATAACTTCCCAAAACCTTTGTAAGTGTATGGGTGACATGTTTTCAAATATATGTTAAGCATATTTATTGTTTTGCGCATGACACTGTTAGCTTTGTGCTAGCACGGGGGCATTGAGTAAAATTAATTTTTAGATAAAGTAAACCATGTATGGCTGCCATTATTTTTGTCTTAAAATCTTCAACCTGCTCTCTTATTTCTGACTCGCTCTCAGGTGATAATGACTTGACTCGGGCTGGAAGATTTTTTTGGGGACATGGACTTGGCCAGTAGGACCTAGCGACTTGACTTGAAGTAATCCTGTGGGACTTGGACTCGAACACTAAGGACTTGAGTGTGACTTCAACTCAAGAGATGGTGATTTGTCTACAGCACTGCTGTCAGCACACAAAACAGAAACACAAGAAGAGATTGAACATTGATCAGCTGGGGCTAAAAACAGAAGAAAGTCATACCTTCAGAGAATCTGGCACTGAAGCCTCGATGGTTGAGGCTAGAGTCTGATTTAAAGCGGACATAGATGGTGTTCTGAGTGGAGACAATGGAAAGAGGAGCACTGGAGCCACACACACGGGCAAGCAGAGGAAACAATATGCTCGGACCATCATGGATCTGCAGTAGGAGAAAGAGTTCAAAGATCTTCAAAGATTTTTAGCTTGAAGCATAATCACTACGGCAGTCTTTTATCCTCGTGGTGCAGGTCTTCTCCTGCATCCTGAGGAGAATACCCAGTCCTGGTAAGAACAAAATTCAGGAACATCCAAGCAAAGTAAAGTCGGAACGTCCTACAGTCAACTAGAAATGATAGAAGCTAGTAGTGCTAACATTTAAACTCAGTGACTCATGTTTAATATCAGCATGTTTTAAGGAAGTTACATTCAAATTCCTTTGGAAACATAGCTAAATGAGTAAATGCTACTAATTATCCAGTGAATTTAATAAAGCCCTCACTTCCCATTTCAGTGTAATGTGGAGGCTGAGGGAGTTCTGCTACCTGCAAGGTACCCATGTTTTTTTTATTAAAATACTAATATTACAACATTTATATGCTATGATACAAATTAAACAATCACCATTTTTAGGTTCAAATGGTCAATATGTAAGAACAACAGCTTGCGGTCAAATTTGAGTACTGCAGTCAATGTAGAAAAATGCTCTCAGCCACTCACCCCCTCCCTTTAGTGAGTTTCATGCTGGGTTGCCAGTAACAGATCAACACCGGAAGATTCAAGATGACGAGCGAAGAAGAGTTATACAAAGTATGTTGATAAGTAGATTGTAATGTAGACCTTCCTTGTAACATGACTGAGAAATTAGTCTGTTGTGTGATTATTTCACTGTAAAAATTGTACATATTGCAACTTTAGATAGAGCATTTACTGCAGCAACTCCCCTACTTTCCTCTCATTCCAAAGGTGAGTAAATACTAAATAAAGATTCCCATAAGGTTTATTTGTGTTGTGTGATTGTTTCACTGTAAAATTGTACATATTGCAACTTTAGATAGAGCATTTACTGCAGCAACTCCCCTCTTTCCTCTCATTCCAAAGGTGAGTAAATACTAAATAAAGATTCCCATAAGGTTTGGAGTGACTCTTCACACACACACAGCCACACAGTTAATTAAAAGCTTCAGGCAGAACAACATTTAGTGTTGCATAGTTATGCCTGAGCTAAATCCATCCATCCATTTTCTTCCACTTATCTGGGGTTGGGTCGCGGGGGCAGCAGCTTAAGCAAGGACACCCAGACTTCCCTCTCCCCAGCCACTTGTTCCAGCTCCTGGGGAGGAATCCCAAGGCGCTCCCAGGCCAGCCGAGAAACATAGTCCCTCCAGCGTGTCCTGGTTCTTCCCCTGGGCCTTCTTCCGGTGGGACGTGCCCGAAACACCTCACCAGGGAGGCGTCCAGGAGGCATCCTGACCAGATGACCGAGCCACCTCAACTGACTCCTCTCGATGGGGAGGAGCAGCGGCTCTACTCTGAGCCCCCTCCGGATGACTGAGCTTCTCACCCTATCTCTAAGGGAGAGCCCAGACACTCTACGGAGGAAACTCCTTTCAGCCGCTTGTATCCATGATCTTGTTCTTTCGGTCACCATCCAGAGTTCGTGACCATAGATGAGGGTAGGAACGTAGGTCGACCGGTAAATTGAGAGCTTCGCCTTTCGGCTCAGCTCTCTCTTCACCACGACAGACCGGTACAGCGCCTGCATTACTAAAGATGCCCTAGCAATCCGTCTATCGATCTCCCGCTCCACTTTTCCCTCATTCGTGAACAAGACCCCCAGATTTACTTAAACTCCTCCACTTGGGGAAGGACCTCATCCCCGACCCGGAGAAGGCACCCCACCCTTTTCCGGCACAAGATCATGGCCTCGGATTTGGAGGTGCTGATTTACATCCCAGCCACTTCACACTCAGCTGCGAACCGCTCCAGCGAAAGCCGTAGATCACGTTCTGATGAAGCCAACCGGACCATGTCATCTACAAAAAGCAGAGACCCAATCCTGAGGCCACCAAAACGGATCCCCTCAACACCTTGGCTGTGCCTAGAAATCCTGTCCATAAAAGTTAGGAACAGGATCGGTGACAAAGGGCAACCTTGGCGGAGTCCAACTCTCACTGGAAACAAGCCCGACTTACTGTCGGCAATGCAAACCAAATTCTGGCACTGGTCGTACAGGGCCCTAACAGCCCGTATCAAGGGGCCCGGCACCCCATACTCCCGGAGCACCCCCACAGGGCCCCCCGAGGGACACGGTCGAACGCCTTTTTCAAGTCCACAAAACACATGTAGACCAGTTGGGCGAACTCCCACGCACCCTCCAGGACCCTGCTGAGGGAGTAGAGCTGGTCCAGATTGGAAGGCGTGCCGGTGGGATTGATGAGGTCTTCGAAGTATTCCATCCACCGACCCAAAACGTCCCACGTCGAGGTCAGCAGCACACCATCCCCACTGTAAACACTGTTGGTGGCAGACCGCTTCCCCCTCTCGAGACGCCGGATGGTGGACCAGAATTGCTTCGAAGCCGTACGGAAGTCGTTCTCCATGGCCCCTCCAAACTCCTCCCACGCCCGAGTTTTTGCCTCCGTGACCATCTGAGCCGCACTCTGCTTGGCCTGCCGGTACCTATCAGCTGCTTCAGGGGTCCCACAAGCCCAAAAAGACCCGATAGGACTCCTTCTTCAGCCTGACAGCATCCCTTACCGCTGGTGTCCACCAGCGGGTTCGGGGGTTGCCGCCGCGACAGGCACTGACCACCTTGCGGCCACAGCTCCGGTCAGCCGCCTCGACAATGGAGGCGCGGAACATGGTTCACTCGGTCTCGATGTCCCCCGTCTCCCCAGGGATGTGTTCGAAGTTCTGCCGGAGGTGTGAGTTGAAGCTCCTTCTGACAGGAGACTCTGCCAGACATTCCCAGCAGAACATCACAACACGTTTGGGCCTTCCAGGTCTGTCCGGCGTCCTCCCCCACCATCGGAGCAGACTCATCACCAGGTAGTGGTCAGTGGACAGCTCAGCCCCTCTCTTCACCCGACTGTCCAAAACATGCGGCTGCAGATCAGATGAGACGACAACCAAGTCGATCATCGATCTGCGGCCTAGGGTGTCCTGGTGCCAAGTGCACATATGGACAGCTTTATGCTTGAACATGGTGTTTGTTATGGACAATCCATGACGAGCACAGAAGTCCTACAACAAGACACCACTCAGGTTCAGATCGGGGGGCCCGATCTAAATGGGCCTGAGCAAAATGTCACAGGTATTATTAATTACTAGTTAGGGTCTAACAAACTCAGGTCTGAATGAACCCTGCAAGTTAGGGACATGTTGCAAGGACAACCAATTAAAAAAAGTTTTAGCTTCATAATATCTGTTGACAATAGTTGTCTAAATGCTGCACAGTGGCACAGTTACAAGCACTGTGGCCTTGTGTGTGCATGGCTATTTATCCTGTGTGTCTGTGTTGCCCTGTGATGGACTGGCGACCTGGCCAGGGTGTACCCCGCCTCTCACCCTATGACTGCTGGAGATAGGCACCAGTTCCCCTGCAACGTTGCAAGGTTAATCGGGGATGAATAGATACCAAGTTTCCATTTCTTCTAAGGGGTTGACAGAATGCCGTAAGCCAGGAAACCGTTCACTCTTTTCATTCTGTACCAATGTGTCTTATGCTAGCATTCATTTTAAAAACAAATCAAATAAGTCTCTCACAGCTACATAATCGAAGGCACAGTTGCTATGATATTCGATGTCCACGTCAGTGAAGTTTAGCAGGACACGGTGGCTGACATCCACACTGATCATCCAGGAACAGTCCACATTGTTGGGATAGCTGGCTGGATACTGGGGTGAATGGATCTCCCCTGAGGGAGCTGTCACTGGCCCTCCACAGCCTGCAGGAACAAACAGTATGGATTTCTCATTACTGGGGCTCTTCTAAAACTTAACCACAAATTAACAGCAATCAGGTGGTTGACAATATTCTACTGTATTTAAATAAAAACATATGTGAAACAAGGAGAACATGTTTCTTCTTTCATACTTTCATCGGTCATAATAAATTTGTCATATCTGAGCACCGAGTAATCATGTCAATTGTAAATGTTGACCTGATTGGAAAATCAGCAATGCAATTTTCACCCTATCAGTATCGGTTACCAGCAACCAGCAAATAAGCAAATACAATTCGTTTGACCAATATGTTTCATCTGACTGGAAGTGATGTTATTGTTTAGCGTAGAATCTGATCTGTGAATATGTGACTTTAAAGAGGTGGTAGGAAGTCCTTTCCTTCTCAAAGACTTAGAGCTCATCTATAAGGAGAAATGATCCAAATACTGCAGGAAACATGAAAAAAGCTGCTCAGCAGTTAGAAGAAGGGTCTGAATATGGTAATACCAAAAAAATGCCTTTTCATTTTAGACATAACATTTTAAAATAAAATTGATATAAAAAAAACCATTGTTATTCTTTAGCTGGTATATTGTTTTATTTCTCTTGACAGACGGCTGAAAATAATTTTAAATGTAAATCTACCAGAGGTGTGAATTTATTTTGTCCTAACTGCAGATAAAGTGATTAACCTTATCTCCTTCAGACTTAAAGAATTAGATTGTGTCTAGAGATAAAAGCAAACCTTTGTATACTATACTATACTATACTATACTATACTATACTATACTATACTATACTCTCAGCTAACTAGTAATAACACACCAGAAAAGCTTTTCCACATATTTGTGAACAATACTTGCTGAATTATATTAGGAGGTTAGGTTCAGATTAGATCTCCAGTTTTGTCCCAACAGTTAGGTAAATGGTAAATGACCTGTACTTCTATAATGCCTTATCTAGTCCTGAGGACTCCAAAGCGCTTCACACTATTTAGTCGTTCACACACTGGTGATGGTAAGCTACATTGTGGCAGCTGCCCTGGGACACACTGACAGAAGCCCTCTGACTACCAGTAGGTAGAAGGGTGAAGTGTCTTACCCAAAGACATCACAGATATGGATAGAGCGGGGGTCTGAACCAGCAACCCTTCGATTACAGGATGAGAGCCTACCTCCTGAGCGGTCACCCCGCGGTACAGCGTTGTTGTTGTTGTTTATACAATGTTATAGTATAAATAGAGGTTTAAATAAATACAAATCTCACAGACATACATGATGTGTATACATTTATTTCTGTGGTAAGAGGACTTGAAATGACTCGGACTAAAATGGTACAACTTCTGACTCGATTTGAGACTTGTTGGCTTTGACTTTTGACTTGACTCGGGACTTGCCTCATCTTTGACTCGACTTGGGACTCGAGGACAAAGACTTGAGACTTACTTGTGACTTACAAAACAATGACTTTGTCCCACCTCTGCTGATTTCCTTTTTTTTTTTTTTACATCTGTCACACCTAAGTGTATCAGATCATCACACAAATTTAAATATTAATCAAAGACAACAGAATTAAAAACACAATGTAGTGTTTAAAAGAAGGTTTTTATCATCAAGGGAGAAAAAAATCCAAACCAACAGTACATGGCCCTGTGTAACAAAGTGCCTCATTTGCCTCAGTTAAGATCAGAGGTCATGACTCCACCATAAGAAACAGACTGGGGAAAAATCCCTGCTGAGCAAAAACAACATTAAGGCTCATCTCAATTTAACCAGAAAATATCTTGATCATCCCCAAGACTTCTGGGAATATCCTTTGCGGGCTGACGAGACAAAAGTTGAACTTTTAGGTGTGTTTCCCGTTTCATCTGGCGTAAAAGTAACACTGCATTTCAGAAATAGAACATCATAGCAACAGTAAAACATGGGGGTGGTAGTGTGATGGTCTGGGGCTGTTAAGCTGCTTCAGGACCTTGAAAACTTGCTGTGATAAATGGAAGCATGAATTCTGCTGTCTACCAAAACATCCTGAAGGTGAACATGCGGCCATCTGATGGTGACCTTCAGCTGAAAACAACCTGGATTCTGCAGCAGGACAATGATCCAAAAACAAACCAGCAAGTACAACTCTGACTGGCTGAGGAAAACATGATGACAGCTTTGGAGTAGCCCAGTCAAAGTCCTGACCTGAATCCTATTGAGATGCTGTGTCATGACCTAAAAATCCTGGAAAACACTCCAATGTGACTGAACTACAACAATTCTGCAAATATGAGTGGGCTATCATTCTTCCACAGTTGGAAAAGACTCACTGCAAATTTTCACAGACGCTTAACAGTAGCTGTTGCTGATAAGGGTGGGCCAACCAGTTATTAGGTTTATGTATATGAGGGAGAATAAGTACTTGACACATCAGCATTTTTATCAGTAAGCGTATTTCTAAACAGGCTATTGATACCAGATGTTGCCATCAAGCCAAATATTGAATTCATACAAAGAAATGAGAACATTTAAGTATAAAAGTTGAGTCATAATAAATAAAGTAAAATGACACAGGGAATAAGTATTGAACACACTTTAATACTTTATAGAAAAGCCTTTGTTGGTGATTACAGCTTTTACACACCTCTTGTATGGAGAGACGAGTCGTCTGCATGGCTCAGCAGTGATTCTGAACCAGTCTTTCACACAGTCTTTAAATCCATGGGCCTCTTTTATGAACTTATTCAATTCACTCCATAGATTTCAATGGGATTTAGGTCAGGTGATGGATTGGGCCATTCAAGCAACTTGACTTTCTTACTTTGAAACCAATTCATTGTTTCCTTGGCCTTGCGTTTGGGATCATTGTCTTACTGAAATGTCCACCCTGTTTTCATTCTCAGCTTTCTGGTAGATGGCAGCAGATTTTTATCCAAAAGTTCCCGGTACGTCTCTCCATTCATCCTGCCTTCAATAATATGAAGTCTGCCAGTATCCCCAAACTTAATTGTTGGTATAGTGTTCTTGGGATGGTGGGCAGTGCCATTTCTTCTCCAAACATGATGTGTGATGACAGCCAGAATGTTCAATTTTGGTTTCATCTGACCATACTATAGTCTCGTAGAATCCACAGGCTTCTCCAAATGCTGTTTGGAGACTTTAACTGAACCCTAACATGCTTTTTGTTCAGCAATGGAGTTTTGCGTGGTGAGCTTGCATGAATGCCATGCCGGTTTAGTGCATTGCTTATAGTTTTCTTTGAAACAACAGTACCTGCTGATGCAAGGTCTTCTTGAAGTTCTGCCCGACTAGTTCTTGCCTCTTTGAGAACTCTCCTGAATATTCTTTGGACTCCTCGGTGAGAAATCTTATGTGGAGCACCTGATCGTGGCGGATTTATGGTGAACTGATGCTCTTTCCATTTACGGATAATAGCCCCAACAGTGCTCACAGGAACATTCAGCATTTTGGAAATGCGCCTATAATCATTCCCAACAGAATGCTTTTCAATGATGAGATTACGAAGATCTTGGGGGAGTTCTTTGCTTTTACCCACAATGAAGTATTTCCTGTGTGCCTCCTGGGTAATGAGAAGCCTTTATAGGCCATCAATTAGGACTAAAGATGCTGATATCAATTAGTACTGATAGGGGGCAGGGTTTCTCTCTTAATACTGACAGATTTTGGGTGATTACTGGCTTTTGTTGTATTCTACTTTTTTGGGGCTATTTTTTATTATGCAGAACATATGTTTTAACTATATCTTTAGTAAGCGTTTAGAGGTAAATAGGCCTGTTTATATTATTCAGGGTAGTAAAACATGACTGTCTACCAGTATTTTATGGGGGTAAGGTTTTAAGTAAATAAACTCTTGGGCAAAGATATGAACTAAAAGCAGGGAGGATGGGTTATAACTCTAGTTCATGGTACGGCTATAAAACCAGGTCAGGAGACCTGGAGAAAATGTATGATTTGTTAAGATGTAGGAGGAGGGGAGAGGAGTCATGTGATATTTTCTTTGTTCTTCTTTAATAAAAATGGTACACCCTTGTAGAGAAGCGAGTCAGATCTTTTCTGGCTCCCATCTGCAGGTGCGTCCATTGTGAAACAGATATCTGTGGTGTGTGTGTTATTTTACTCTCTGTCTCTCAGTTCTGGGTCTTATTTTGAAACAGTTCCCGCCGGGGTTTTGGAGTTCGGCGCCCCCACCTCTCTGAGTAAAAAGTGAGTTGCCGACAATATAGGTTACGAAGCCGACACTTTCTATGCCATTTTGAACCTTGTTATCATCATGAGTGTAATATCTTTTCACTGTGCCTTTTACTTTATTACACATAACTCAATTTATAGACTTAAATGTTTAGATGTCTTTGCATGAATTACATACCTGAGTTGATATTGAGATGTGGTGGAAATTTTGTGTCAGTAGCTCAGTTAGAAATATCCTTACTGATAAAAACCATATAACCATACATAACCATCACACTGAATAAAAGGGCTCTGCAGGTATGTGGGGTGTGTTCACTGGCCACCTGATCCATTTTGTGGATGCGATGACTGTGGTGGGCAACATCACCAACAATGATGAATATGATATACTGACAACACTATTATTCTCAAAGTGGGGAAGACCAAAGAGATTGTTGTCAACTTCAGAAGAGGTCCACCACAGCATCCCCCACTGACCATCAAAGGTACTGCTGTGGAGAGGCTGAGCAGCACCAAGTTTCTGGGAGGGCCAATTTCTGGGGACCTCTCATAGACCCAACAGCACCACCTCACTGGTAAAGAAGGATCCTTCTACCAGGGCACCATAGGGAGCGTCACCAATGGCTACATGACTGTTTGGTCTTCAATGCATATTGAACACAAGCACCAGGATCATCAACCCCACTCCATTGTCCCTCAGAGACATTTTTGGCATCTGCTCCATCGCAGGGATGACAGCATTCCTGGTGACACCTCACACTCCCAGTTCATCCTCCTACCCTTAGGGAGAAGGTAAAAGAGTCTCTGAACACATACCACAAGACTCCTGAACAATGTTATACACCAGGCTGTCAGCAAGCTGAACTGTGGACACTACCTCCTCCCTCTGACTCCTGTCTCTAGGTTTTAACCAAACTCATGTTTTAATTCTGTCTATTTATTTGACCTTGTTTTTATTTTTTTGATTTAACAGTTTTGAGAGAGAGAAAGTGTGTTTTAACTTGTTTGTATATCCTGCAAATATGGTGAGTTGACTATTAAAGAATGATGGTTTATGCTACATTTGGTACTATTGGATTTGAGAGTTCTATTACAGACGGGCATGCCTGTAAGACATAAAAACATGGATGACTAAACTTTTTGCTCTTAAATTCTGACAAGACAGAAGTTTCCGTCTTTGAACCAGAAGCTCTAAAAAAGAAACTGCTTAGTCAATGACTTCATCTGGATGGTATTGAATTGGCTTTCAGTAATAACCTCAGCAGTTATTTTTGACCAAGACATGACATTCAAATCCCATATTAAACAGGTTTCTAGGATTTCCTTCGTTCACCTCAGGAATATTGCTAAAATTAAAAACATCCTGTCCAGGAGTGATGCTGAGAAACTAGTCCAATTCAATTCTAATCAATTCAGTTTATTTATATAGTGACGCTTCACAACAGATGTCATCTCAAGACACTTAACAAGAAGTCATTTCAATACATTTATACAGACATTCCAATAAGTTAAAAAGTTTCCTATTTAAGGAATCCCAGCAGATTGCGTCAGTCAATGGCGTGAGGTTGGGCAGACTTTCCAACCACAGCAATCCTTCAGCAATCCCTCATACTGAGCAAGCATGTAGCGACGGTGGAGAGGTAAAACTCCCCTTTAACAGGAAGAAACCTCCAACAGAACCAGAATCAGTAGGAGAGGCCATCTGCCACGACCGTCTGGGGGTTTGAGAAGACAGAGCAGAAACACAGAAGGAACAGAAGATCTGATATAAGAGTACTTTCTATGTTACAGAAAGTAAAAGTTGATAACATGACACGGTGGATGCAGTTACTAGGAGCATCATCCCAGTCGATGCCCCCCGTCCAACAGGGCATTGTAGCTAAGCAGGATACCAGACCAGGTATATCTTCTATGGAGAGAAAAACACTGAGAGAAAACAAAGTTAACAGTCGAAATAACAGAATGTACTGTAATACAACTGGAGAGTCGTAGGAGAAAAGGAAGTAGCAGAGTGAAGAAAAGTGGTCAGTCTGTCCTCCAGCAGTCTAAGCCTATAGCAGCATAACTACAGAGATAGCTCAGGATGACCTTAGCCACTCTAACTATAAGCTTTATCAAAAAGGAAAGTTTTAAGCCTGGCCTTAAAAGTAAACAGAGTGTCTGCCTCACGGACTAAAGCTGGGAGCTGGTTCCACAGGAGAGGAGCCTGATAACTAAAAGATCTGGCTCCCATTCTACTTTTAGAAATCCTAGGAACTACAAGTAAACCTGCAGTCTGAGAGCGAAGGGCTCTGTTGGGAACATATGGAACAATTAGATCTCTGATGGATGATGGAGCTTGATTATTAAGGGCTTTGTATGTAATAAGGACGATCTTAGATTCTATTCTGGATTTAACAGGGAGCCAATGAAGGGAAGCTAAAACAGGAGAAATGTGATTTCTCTTTTTAATATTCATCAGAACTCTTCCTGCCACATTTTGGACAAACTGAGGACTTTTAACGGCATTTTGTGGACTTCCTGATAGTAAAGAATTACAGTAGTCCAGCCTTGAGGTAACAAATGCATGGACTAGTTTCTCAGCATCACTCCTGGACAGGATGTTTCTAATTTTAGCAATATTCCAGAGGTGAAAGAAACAAATCCTAGAAACCTGTTGAATATGGGATTTAAATGTCATGTCTTGGTCAAAAATAACGCCGAGGTTCTTTACATTATTGCTGGGGGCCAATGCCATCCAGATGAAGTGATTGACTAATCAGTTTCTTTTTTAGAACTTCTGGTCCAAAGATGGAAACTTCTGTCTTGTCACAATTTAAGAGCAAAGTGTTTAGAGTCATCCATGTTTTTATGTCTGCCAGACATGCCTGTAATCTACCTAACTGACTGGGTTCATCAAGATTTATGGATAAATATAGTTGTGTATCATCGGCATAGCTGTGGAAATTTATCCCATGCTCCCTAATGATTCTACCAATTGGGAGCATATATATGGTGAAAAGAATTGGTCCAAGCACAGAACCCTGTGGAACTCCACAAGTAGTCCATGCATTTGTTACCTCAAGGCTGGACCACTGTAATTCTTTACTATCAGGAAGTCCACAAAATGTAATTAAAAGCCTTCAGATGATCCAAAATGCTGCAGCAAAAGTTCTGATCAATATTATTTTTAAAGATCACATTTCTCAAGTTTCAGCGTCCCTTCATTGGTTCCCTGTTAAATCCAAAATAGAATCTAAGATCCTCCTTCTTCCATATAAAGCCCATAATAATCAGCTCCATCATACATCAGAGATCTGATTGTTCCATGTTCCTAACAGAGCCTTTAGTTAGTGCTGTTAGTTTATAGTTAGAGCGGCTAAGGTCATCCTGAGCTATCTCTGTAGTTATTGTGCTATAAGCTTAGACTGCTGGAGGACAGACTGACCCCTTTTCTTCACTCTGCTACTTTTCTCTCCTACTACTCTCCAGTTGTATTATATGCTGTTATTTCGACTGTTAACTTTGTTTTTTCTCAGTGTTTTTCTCTCCATAGAAGATATACCTGGTCTGGTATCCTGTTAGCTACAATGCCCTGTTGGAGGGGGGGCATCGACTGGGATGATGCTCTCAGTAACTGAACATCCACTGTGTCATGTCATCAACTTTTTATTTTCTTTAATATAGAAAGTACTCTAATATCAGATCTTCTGTTCTTTCTGTGTCTCTGCTCCATCTTCATGAACCCCCAAACGGTTGTGGCAGATGGCCGCTCGTACTGAGCCAGGTTCTTGTTCTGCTGAAAGGTTTCTTCCTGTTAAAGGGGAGTTTTTCCTCTCCACTGTCGCTACATGCTTGCTCAGTATGAGGGATTGCTGAGGTTGAAGTCTGTATCAACCTCAGATCAATGACTCGATGCAATCTGCTGGGATTCATTAAATATGAAACTAACTAAAACTTTAAACTAATTAGAATGTTTGTATTATTATATTGAAATTACTTTCTTGCAAAGTGCCTTGAGATGACATCTGTTGTAAATCTGCGCTATATAAATAAACTGAATTGAATTGAAATTGAATTGAAAGTTGAATTATTACCTCGACTATGTAACTTATATAACAATTCAATTCAGTTTATTTATATAGCGGCGATTCACAACAGATGTCATTTCAAGGTACTTTCCAAAAAAAGTCATTTCAATACAATCATAAACACAAATACATTGACATGCAACAATGGCCTGGCCAAGGACTGGTCTACTTCCACTCACCTCCCTGGAGTTCTGCCCAGCTCCCATTGAATCCTCGACCACTGACATGGGCATCTGACTTAAAGCGTACTGTGAGTAAGTTACCCGTGCTGGAAACCTGCATCGGGTTTGAGGTGGTGCTGCAAAGCCTTGCCAACCTGGGTGCTTGAAAATCTGGGCCTCCATAAACCTAGAAGATTTCAAGAACGAATACAAATTACTACTTCCATATCTATCTATCTATCTATCTATCTATCTATCTATCTATCTATCTATCTATCTATCTATCTATCTATCTATCTATCTATCTATCTATCTACCTATCTATCTTTTACACATACACAGTACTGGTCAAAAGCTTTAGGCATGTGTGAAAACATGCTGTAAACAAAGAATGTTTTCAAAAATGGAAATATTAATCACCAAATGCAGAGAATCAAATCAATATTTGGTGTGACCACCCTTTGCTTTGAAAACAGCATCAATTCTTCTAGGTACATGTTTTTGAAAGAACTCGGCTGATGGGTTGTTCCAAACATCTTGGAGAACTGACCACAGATCTTCTGTGGATGGAGGCTTCCTCACATCCTTCTGTCTCTTAATGTAATCCCGGACACAGTCCATGATGTTTAGATCAGGGCTCTGTGGGGGCCATACCATCACTTCCTCGACTTCTTGTTCTTCTTTATGCTGAAGATACTTCTTACTACATAGACTTTGGCTGTATGTTTGGGGTCGTTGTCCTACTACAGAATAAATTTGGGGCCAATCATAAGCCTCTCTGATGTTATTGCATGATGGATAAGCATCTGCCTGTATTTATTAGTATTGAGAACACCATGAATCCTGATCAAATCTCCAACTCCATTTGCAGAAATGCAGCCCCAAACTTTCAAGGAACCTCCACTATGCTTCACTGTAGCCTGTAGACACTCATTATTGCACCGGTCTCCAGCCCTTCAACGAACAAACTGCCTTCTGCTACAGCCAAATATTTCACACTTCGACTCATCAGTCCAGAGCACCTGCTGCCATTGTTTTGCACCCCAGTTCCTATGTTTGTGTGCATATTTAAGTAACTGGGCCTTGTTTCCACGTCGGAGGTATGGCTTTTTGGCTATAACTCTTCCATGAAAGCCACTTCTGGCCAGACTTCCCCAGACAATAGATGGGTGTACCTGGGTCCCACTGGTTTCTACCAGTTTGGAGCTTATTGCACTGCTGGACATCTTCAGATTTCAAAGGGTAATAAGCTTGATGTGTCTTTCAACTGCTGCACTAAGTTTCATTGGCCGACCACTGATCATCAGCGATGCCCGTTTCTTTGTGCTTCTTCAAAAGAGCTTGAACAGCACATCTCCAAATCCCAGTCTGCTTTGGAATCTTTGTCTGGGACCTTGCTATTGCAGTATAACTACCTTGTGTCTTGTTGCTGGGCAAATCTTGCTGTGAAATGAAACCATCTTCCACAACCTCACCTTGGTAGCAGAGTTTGGCTGTTCCTTACCCAGTTATAAGCCTGTTACACAGCTTTTTCTGTTTCAGTCAAAGCTGATATACCAAATCTGCAGAACAAGCTAGCTTTTCAACATAAACACAGTCACAGCCCCTCCTGATATGGGAACGCACATTGCCGTAGTAAACGAGAGAGTGTATGCTAGCGGGAGTAGTAGCTTCGAGGACAACACGGGTAATGGCTGCTACTTTGCAAACAACAAATGACCTAGAATGCCACCAATCAAAGTGCCCCTCATTTGCATTATTACAATGACCGTACACAACAGCCAAAATATCGCATTAGATCTTGCAAGACAATTATGCCTTCAGAAATAAGGGTCAGAGGAGCTCTGTGTTTATTTTTTTCTCACTATAGCCTGAAAGACTATAATAGAGCGTGGGTATCCAAGGTGATACTAGGTTATCACTCCTTTAAATGATTTCAAGTATTTAGTTGTTTATTTGTACATAATTTAGGCTTCCTGCTCGTAAAATCCGTATTCTAATTCAAAACATTAGAATACGGTGAAGAGATCAGCATTTAATTCTCAGTTTTTGCTGAAAAACAGAAAGAAATTAGGGTCCCATCAAATCAATCAAAATATGGCTTCACTTTGGTTCAATTGTCTGGCCAGAAGACCATCATTGATCCCTTCCATAGGATAAGTAAGCCACAAAAGTTCATAGCTAAGGAGGCTGGCTGTTCACAGAGCGCTGTGTCCAAGCATATCAATGGAGAGTCTAATGGAAGGATAAAATGTAGCAGGAGAAGATGCACCAGCAGAAGAGCTGACTGTGGGCTTCAGCGGATTATCAAACAGAGAAGATTCATGAAACTAGTAGAGATCCAGAAAGAGTGGAATGAGGCAGAAGTCACAGCTTCAAAGACTACCACATTCAGACACGTTTCAACTGGGCCAAGGAGAAGAAGGACTTGACTCTTGGCCAGTGGTCCAAGGTCCTCTTTTCCCATGAAAATAAAGTGTGCCTTTCATTCGGGAATCAAAGTCCAAGGGTTTGTAGGAAGATGGGTGAAGAACAGAACCCAAGCTGCTTAATGTCCAGTGTGAAATATCTAAAGTCAGTCATGATTTGGGGATCAATGTCCGGTGCAGGTGTTGGTAAACTGCTTCCTTAAATCCAAGGTCACCGCATCAGTCTACCAGAATGTTTTAGAGGACTTCATGATTCCTTCTGCTGAGGATCTGTATGGAGATGCAGATTTTATCTTCCAGCAGGACCTGGCCCCTGCCCATACCAGAAGCACCAAAACCTGGTTTGATGCCCATGGTGCCATCACAGTGCTTGGCTGGCCAGCCAACTCACCGGACCTAAACCCCGTTGAGAATCTAAGAGGTATTGTCAAGAGGAAAATGAGGGGCACCATACCCAAAAACAAAGAAGAGCTGACAGCAAGCATCAAGGAAATCTGGGCTTCCATAACTCCCAAGCAATGCTACAGGCTGATTGCCTCAATGCCACAGGCTGATGCTTCAATGTCACGGTGAATGGGGGCAGTGATTAAGGCAAAGGGATTCCCTACCAAGTATTGAAGATTGACATATCGTTTTGAAAGTACCATATTTTGATTGATTTGATGTGATCCTAATTTGTTTTTTGTTTTTTTCTGCAAAAACAGAGAAGTAAATGGTGATTTCTTCACAGTATTCAAATTTTTTGAATTCTGTTTTGTGGGTTTTATGAGCTGTAAGCCCAAATTATGTACAAATGAACTACTAAATACTTGAAATGAGAGACAGAATATTTCTTAAAGATTTATTTCTTAAAGTTTACATCCATCTCCTCAGTATCTGGTAGCATTGCCTTTGGATTGGATGACTTGGGTCAAATGTTCTGGGTTTCCTTCCACCAGCTTCTCTCTATAGTTTGCTGGAGTTCTGGCCCATTCCTCCTGACAGAACCAGTAAAACTGGATCAGGTCTGTAGGCCGCCTCACACTCACACACACCTTTCACATCTGCCCACACATTCTCTCTAGGACTGAGATCAGGACGTTGTGATTGCAGCTCCAGAACATGAACTCTGTTGTCTTTCAGAACCTCTGGAAGCACTCTGGCTGGATGCTGAGGGTCATTGTCCATCTAGACGACCCATTTGGACCTGAGCTTTACCTTCCTGGTTGATGTCTTTAGATGTTGCTGCAATATTTCTACATAATGATCTTTCCTCATGATCATGATCTGTTTATGAAGTGCATCGGTTCCTCCTGCAGCCTGACAGAATGATGCTGCCACCTCCATTCTTCACAGTAGGGATGGTGATAACAAGCTTCCCCCTTCTTCCTCCAAATGTAACAATGGTCATTATGTCCAAACCGTTCTGCTTTACTCTCATCAGACCACAGGACATAAAGGTCTTTGTCCCTGAGGACAGCTGCAAACTGCAGTCTGACTTTTCTATCTTTCTATTGGAGTAATGGCTTCCTCTTCGCTGAGTGGCCTTTCAGCCCATGTTGGTCCAGGAGATGTTTCACTGTACATAATGACTCTTTGGCTTTTCTTCTGACGTCCATTTGCACATTTGGGATCAGAAGCCGTTCATCTCTGGGACCTAGAACCCGCCTCCTTCCAGAGCGGTATGATGGTTGGACACTCCCATCATGTCTATACTTGAGTAGATCTGTTGACGGTGGCTCCTTCAAGCATCTGGAGATTGTTCCTCAGGATGAATCAGACTGGAGCAACTCCATGATTTGGTCTGATTTAACGTTAACTAAGAATTATGTGTCTTTTTATTCAGTGTATTTAACTTCTTGTTTCAGCTGTTTAAACCACACCAGATATGTTCTGTACTCTGGAAATTCCCTCCACTCCATTTAATTTTCTCCAACCATATAATCCCCTGAAAACAATCACCAGTACGTCATGCCCCACCCCTCCCTGTCCTGTAATATTTTAACTATTTAATTCAATTCAATGCAATTCAAATTCAAAATTACTTTATTAATCCCAAAGGGAAATTAAATGTTGTTGTAACTCATTATGCAAGTTCCTTCAAAGATTTGTTGTAGATGCTGATGGCTGTGGGTAGGGATGATCTCCTGTAGCAGTCTGCAGATCTGAAGGAGCCTCTGACTGAAGACGCTCTGTAGTTGTATGACAGTCTGATGTAGAGGATACTCTGGATCTATGGCGTCTTCTTTTCAACTCATCAGGGTTTTGTGGCTGTATTTGAGGTATTATTTGAGCTTTTGTGATGTTAATCAGCTGCTGCCAGTTGTAAACCACCTTGTTGCCATGGTTATGCATCATAACAAATGTCCAAAAATAAAAAGTATCAGCAAAAATCCTTCCAGCTGCACAGCATTCAAAACCAGAGAGAACAGTTGTCCACAAAAACAATGTTTCTACCAAAAATGGAAGAATTAAAGTTTTAAAAAAGAAAAAAATATGAACCAAAGTAACAGAGCTACTCCAACATGCTGCCACCTTGAGCGGCGCAATTCCGGAATTTATGTATGAATTTATGAATATGAATTTATATGAATATGAATTTAAGCACCTCCAAAGTAGATTGCTGAGTTTAATGATTATTTAAGTCAGTTTAGGGTATCATTTTTAAGCTTAAGCAAGCTACACAGGCTGTAAAGTAGGAGGGAAAGAAATGTTTCCAGTCGGAACCAAATACTGTTTTTTACCCTGTAAGCTGCTCTACACATTTTGATGATCAATTAGAGTAAGAAAAATATGTCTATAAGAGAAATGAATATCCACCCCATTTCTGAATTTCAGACAATAACAACAATAACAATATGCAGGTAATTTAGCAGCATAAATGAGTTGCATTTTTTTATGTAACCACATCAGAAAATTCCTTTGGAAAGTTCTGTTCGAAGAATACTTTAGGTGGAGCTGTTCAAAGTCAGTACTAGTTGCGTTTACACCAGCTACAACATAGCAACCTTCATTGCTCTAGAATTTCTGTTTCTTGCCAAGTAGATGAGCATTACTTACTTCTAGCACATCATAGTTGCAGTTATCATGGAACTCCACATCAAACTCATGGATAGTCAATGTAATGCTGCTTCCAGGTGTTGTGGTGATGTACCAGATGCATTCTCTGTTTTCAGGATACTTGTTTGGATAGCCTGGGCTGCTAATGGAGCCACTAGGCCCACCAACATCCCCTCCACAACCTGCAAAGGCATAGATCAAGACCGATACGCATTGTCCTTTAGTACTGGTTACATATTTGCTTAGATTGATAGTTGACCCCTGGTCACATTGCTGATGAGTATCTAATCTTGGCACAGATTAGGTTTCATTGACTGCTCTGTCTGATCTTTGTATGCTGTTTGCTGTAGCAGCTCTGCTTATAGTTAAAACGTATACAGCTTCACCTTGCAAGACCCTGTGTGGAGCTTTATTTCTTTTATTATGTCTAACACTGTCTAACACTGTGGGTTGCTCAAACATGATCTGAATGATCCCACAGAGCAATTCTTTTTTTTAAATCAAATGCATTTATTTAATTAGGAAAGAGAAGAAAAAGTTCCAGGTTTGTTTTTATTTCCCTTTTTTATTCATTGACTCTGACATTTTTCTCAAGGTTTAGTAAAATCCTGATCCATCTGTACAGTGCACTTTTTCCTTTAAGTTGAAATCCAGCAAAATCTTCACTTTTCCATCTGTAACCTCAAAAACTTGATGTACATTTAAAGATGCTTCCCAAGTATGCTATGTGTCATATTATAACTATGTGTTATTCACAGATTTGGTAAATAGCTGCTAAAATTAACTTAAAACTTAAATGTACCATAAATTCTATTATAAAATAAAATTAATTCCCCTAAACTTAATTTAGAGTTGTTCATTCGTTGCTTTGCTCAACATTTCCTAAAAATCCATCAATCCATCCATTTAGCTTATATATATATATATATATATATATATATATATATATATATATATATATATATATATATATATATATATATATATATATATATATATATATATATATATATTTATATATATATATATATATATATATAAGAAATGATAAGGTAATACTATATATTGTTGTGGAGTTAATGGGTTGGGAGCTTCGAGTGATGCAAGTACTGTGGTTCATGGTGTTCACTGTTTCTCCGTGTTGATCCACCTAAAGCATTAATTTCTTAAACAACTGAAGGAATAAAGATTTATTCCACAACAATCACTAACCCTTTTATGTTTTAGATTTACAACAACAAAGTCCTTTGATATTCTGACTGTTGTGCAAAAAGTCCGCCCGTCATTTCTTTTGCTCTTAAGTACTTTAAATTGTAAAAGCTATCTCTTACCGTTCTGGTACCACATCATACGAAATCCAGGCATGGATATCGAAGAGTCTGTTCTAAAGACCAGGGTGAGGGATGAGCTAGTAGTGCCGTTGGCTGGAGGTGGTGTATTCCCACAGAAAGTACCAATCAGAGGAGCTTGATCATTACTCCCATCATAAAGCTAAGAAAGAAATAAAAGGAGAAAATAGTACAAAATAGTACAATTTTGTACAATTTAACTTTCAACTTGTACAAATTTAAGTTGTATTTCACCAAATCATTGAAAAGCTATCTAAAGGATAACTAATGATTCTACAAGCGTTTTCTTCACTCGATTAAAAATAAATCTTTACATTGCTTTACGACTGCCATACTCCTGCGCATTTTCAATAATGTTTGATTTATATGAGTACTTCAGAATAACATACAGCCAACCGTTAAATTGAGTAACTTTGCCTCAGCAATCTGTTCAAGGACATTACCTCACACAAACTTAGCACCAGTGTATCTTTTAAAGGGTATTTGGATCCTAACATCATACATTTACCATTTTCCGCATTTTGTTTTGCTATTTTAAATTTTCAATTGATTTTAATTCAACATTTTAAATATTATTTAATTCAAGAGGATTTTGTGTGGATTAATCTGAGTCATCTGCATATAGGGCAGCAGTGGAATTCTCCAAAACAAAATGAGAATCACTGGTAGAAAATAGAAAATAAAAGTGGCCCTAGGCTACTCCCTTGAGGTACACCACAACACACTAACTCTCTGTGTATGAGAGTTACTCCCATTACATGCAACAGTGAATTCCTTATTGGCTAAAAATGTCCTTCAAAACCATAACAAATTAATTTATCCAGTAAGATTTATGATCAAGTACATCAAATGCTCTACAAAGATCTAGCAACAACGTTCAAACAAACAAAGTTCAAACTTATTCAGTCATCAGTGATCTGAGCCAAGGCTGTAGTAGTGGAACATTCTTTCATATATGTGTGTTGATAAACAACATTCAATTCATTAGTGCTAGAGTTTTCCTTGTGGCTGTTGAAGGAGGAGCAACCTCTCCTGATCTCTCCCAATCTCTTGCATTATTCTCTTTTCTTATTTTCTTTTCTTAGCTTTTTTCTTAGTTCCTTTATACACCCAGCCTCCAGACTTACTGTATTAGACAGAATCTCTTTTTTTCATTCTTATTTTGAAGGACCGTGGATTAACAAAATGGTGTTTTGCTCAGCTGAGGACATTGACAAACTGCTCCAGAGTATGGATACAATTGAGATGAAGATATGTCGCCTTGAAGTGAATGTGGAAGTAAACACTGGATATAGAAATGAGACAACTTTACCAATGACTACACATAGGGAGCAAGACCCTGACAGCCCGGTGTTAACTCGGTCCAAAAGTCTTGCACAGAAGCCACAGAACAACACTACTCAGCCAAAAACCGGTTAAGGTTTATAACACCCCATTCATAGTTTGATGAACACTGGTCGGCTTTAAAGCGCACTCAAACATCTACACCTGCTCCGAGGAAGAAAAAAACAAAAGAAATGCCAACCCAAAACAAGAGATATTACTCCCCTGGAATCCCGCTGAAAAACAGATTTGCACCCCTTAGTTTCCCGAAAGACGACACAGCCATTGAGACCAGTCAAGAACACCAGGAGAAATCCAACCACATGAAGCGGACACATAAGCAAGTAAGAAACCCCCCCCCCCCCCCCAGGAAAAAGGGAAATTTTTGACGCTTTGGTGTCCAAGAGCTCCCATCGACACTCTGTCCAGTCTCACTCATCTGCTCCTCCACCTGGGGAGAGACGCTCAGAGAGATTACGAGAAAGGTGCAGGCATAATCAGCTGCATCAAGCTGATGACCACAGTCCTGGTAGCAGCAGTACTGACAGATGTTAAGATTCCTGGGCCTAGTGGTTCAGCACTGGGTGAGACAGAACATTCTGCCAGCCCAGAGGAGACCCAAGACAAAGAGGGAGATGCTGAAATATCGCTTACACCTGGCAGAGACTTATTCGTCTCAGAGGACTCGGATACGTCGGACTAGATTTTATCATTCTCTTTTTTGTGCTTTGTGTGTGTTGCTAACTCTTTCAGATTTAGCAAGGGGGGAGACTAATCATGATCATGACCAAGCAAAACCCACTAGATGGATGTGCTCTGGCCATGATTACTTTAGCTGTAACTAAGGGAGTAGTACAAGGTAGTGATCATTATGTGACTCATGAGAAAAATGAAACGCATAACTATGTAACAACTTCTGTTGAAGGGACAAGTTGGACAGGACGTCCCCGACATGCTGACTGCCTGAGAGAAGGGATGGTTTACAATGTGAAAATACTGAAACAGGACAGATCATGACAAGATTTCAAGCAAAAAAGTTACAACGGCTGACACTTTCGGTAGCCTCTGAGAAAGGCACAGTGGATCAAGCTTATGAGGAAAATACATGGGAGGAAGTGCAGCAGGAAGCCAGTGGAAAAAATAAAAGAGGCGGAATAGAGAGCATTTGTGTTTGATTCCTCAGTGTTACATATTTCTGACCCATGGGCGAGCAGAAATATGTGGTTCCAACAGTTAACCCATTCAATGAGATTGGCTACCCATAATAACTCTCCATGTGTAGTAAAAATTCCATCACCAGGTACATGGAAATCTGTGATGGAAGCATGCCAGAGCCATTAAGCCCAAACTGTCAAAACCATGTATTATCCTCTTTAGTGTATAACCAACAACCTGCAAGCAATAAATGGATAAGAATTTCAAAGGGGTTGTTTGGACCAAGGAAAGATGGGGAGTGTGGACGGTTACTTTCATTACCCTATGCTAATCTGGTTGATCCAAATGAGAACACCAAAAATGGAAAACATGCAGCAAAGGTTCTTGAAACACTAGAAGTGGGAGGCAGTAAGGCCAAAGAATGTTTCTGTTCTAATGGAACTCATGGCAGCCAAGGTACCTTTGTAGGAAAAGCAAGTTGTGATAAATATGTTATGTCACTTAGTAGAAGAACAAGAAAGGGAACCAATTTTCAGGTGACAAAAAATGACCCAGTACTAAAGCAAAATAGGATATTGAATGTTCAGCATGAGCCCTTGCCAGGAAATGTAACAATGGGAAATCTTTAGAATTTATGGTGGGTGTGTGGGAAAACGGTATTTTTGTATTTACCATATGAGTGGATTGGCTGTTGTTTCATGGCCAACCTTAAATTGCCATATGATGTTCTTATAATTCAGCAGGGGTAACCAGCAGATGACAATCAAACCAGCCCGGATACAGGTAACAGGAAAAAGAGGGAATTAGCATAGTTCCACATGATGAAGGCTTATCATTGGAGAATCTCTCTGGGATAAAAATGGCCATTAGGTTTATTTCCACATTATGGAGTGACATTCCTGGCTGATCACATTGATAACATTACGTACACTCTACAAGGGTTTGCAAATGAAACTATAAGTGTATTTGAATTACTGGCTAATACACAGAGAAGTCATAGACTAACCTTATTAAACCATGACATTGCTTTAGATTACATTTTGGCTAAGCAAGAGGGATTGTGTATGGCTTTGAATTTAATTGGAGATGAATGTTATACTTTAGTACCTGACACCTCAGATAAACTGACCAGTGTTATTGACGCATTAAGAGTTATCCAGGGTGCCTTCGATCCTTCCAGGGAAGCAGGGTGGTCGGCCATGGAATGGCTGTGGCAGAGGTTTGGCTCTTTTGGAGCCTGGATAGTTCAAGCTTTGAGAACACTGCTTTTAGTGGTGTGTCCTATGTTCTGTTTCTGTACGGTAATAATAACCTGTGTAAAAATCATGATCTCAAGGATGGTTGGAAGCATGATGACATCAAACCAAATGCAAGTGACAGTCTGGAATGGTGAGGTGAAAGACGACAGTAGTATAGATTCGGAAATAATAATTTAGAGGTAAAAAAAGGTCACCATCCACTCTCCAAACAGGTATGTGAGCATGTAAATACATAACAATGAAAATTACAATTTGACAAGCAGTGTAGTACTAACCAAATGTTCTAGTGAGGAGAGATACTAACAGTAGTAGATTAACAGAATAAGTAAAATAGAGACTAACATTTAACTGAATATAATGGTATCAATAGTAGATAAGTTTAAATGAAAATGTATTATTTTCTGTCTGCTCTCCACAGACTGTACAATGGCGGAGGCATATTGGGACTTGCAACAAGTACTCAATGCACCAGCCACCTCTCAATCTCCTGAGGCCAAGGGGGCTTCTCAAACATAAATGGCAGCTGTGATACCAACAGGAGTGTCTGCCGGTCCAGCAGCCTACCAGAGGGTATCTGATGCTAACAGCGAGCAGACATACCGAATGGGTTTGCATCACTTACCACCTATAGCACCAGTACCGCCACAAGTTCACCTTGCACAGCCAAGAAGGGTCGATGCCAGCATGACCATGACAACAATGCCAAATCAACCATAGCATACAGTACCAGGAGAGGACCAAAGGGCATTACAGTTCCATCCCACAACACAAGGAGTCAAAACAAGGAGCCAAGACATCAAGGGAAATGTTGTACCCAGGTACCTGTTGAGTTTGGCATCCCTAAGCTTTCCACTTGAGGATGCAGCTATTCTGAATGATCACACATGGGATCCGTATGATTGTGATTGGTCTCTGGAGGAGGCTGTGGGTGACCTACCTCGAAGCAATTACACCACTCTGTTGAGAAGGATCCGTAATGATGAGCTCATTGGAAGGATCAGGTATTTCAGGAAAAGATGACATCGACGTGTTCCTGCCTGGTAGAATTCACCTGCTTAAGTGATGTTAGTTCTAATGTTGCCATGGTAACATATTGACAGAGTGATAAGTGAATAAGAAACTGGTTTCACTGGTTTTGATGGGTAATCACCCTATATGACTGATTAGTATAATATCTCTGGATGCTGGATGCCTTTGATGACACCAGAGGAATGGGATGCCACAGGGCATATAGAAAACAAGATTGAAAATTTTGAAGAAAAAATATAAAGAACTTGCCTAAGGGTTTACATAGGTTTTCACTTATGATGATGTGCGTAAAAGTTTTGAGAACTTTTATGAAGAATGATTATGATTTCTTGATATTAAAATGTATGTTATGAGTGATATATATAGGTGGTGTCCTGCAAACGATGTGGGCTACATTGATAACTGGCGAACATTTGGGGAAAAACCTGGTCTGATCCGGAGAGATGGCATCCATTCCACTTTGGATGGAGCAGCTCTTCTTTCTAGGAATATGGCCGAATTTATTAGTCCTCCAAAACACTGACAACCCAGGGTCCAGACCAGGAAGCAGAGTCGTTGTTTAACCCAACTCTCTGCTGCTTCTGTACTGTTACCCACCCATTACCCTAGAGAAACAGTGTCTTGCCCACGGCCAAAATTAAATGGATTAAACATTAAGCCAACAAAAGGAAATTATGGAAATCTCATAAAGATAAATACGACTGACTGAACAGAAAACTAAATCTATTAAACGTGGTTTATTATTTTTCGTTCTGATTTACTAATTAGTCCCAGACCAATTGATAGCTACAGTTCTTTTGAACATCTAACCCTTCATTTTCCTCATCCAAGTTACAAAACATTAAGACCATTTTTGTTTGTGGTTTTGTATCGTCCACCAGGCCCTTACTCTCAATTCTTGGATCAGATCTCACATTTTTTATCTGATTTAGTATTAAATACTGATAGGGTTGTTATAGTGGGGGACTTCAGTATTCATGTGGATACTGAAAGTGATATCCTAAATGCAGCCTTTAGTGCTATTTTAGACTCAATTGGCTTTACTCAAAAAGTACAGGGATCGACCCACTCGGGCAAACACACTTTGGACCTTGTACTGACATACGGTATTGAGTGTGAGGAAATAACAGTCCACCCACATAACCCGGTCCTGTCTGACCACTTCTTGATAACTTTTGAATTTACTTTACCTGACCATCTTAAATCTGAAAGAAATTTTCATTATAGTAGAGCTTTATCAGACAATGCTGTAACAATTTTTAAAGAATCTGTTCCATTCTTACTTTCCTCAGTGTCTCAGAGTAACACCGTGGATGGCAGCAATTCTATCTCTAACCCTTCAGAAATTGATGATCTGGTTCACAGCGTTACGTCCTCATTGCGTTTGGCATTAGATAGTTTAGCCCCCTTAAAAAAGAAAGTGGCTAGCCATAGGAGGCTGACTCCTTGGTTTAACGCAGAGTTGCGTACTTTAAAGCAGAATGCTAGGAAGTTGGAGAGAAAATGGCGCTCTACACATCTAGAGGATTCCTATTTAACCTGGAATAACAGTCTACTGCTGTATAAAAAGACCCTTCGACAAGCTAGAACAGCATATTTTTCATCATTAATAGAGGCGAATAAAAACAATCCTAGGTTTCTTTTTAGTACAGTTGCTAAACTTACACAGAGTCATAGCTCTGTTGAGCCAACTATTCCCCCAGCTCTTAGCAGTGATGATTTTATGGGATTCTTCATAAATAAAATAAATTCTATTAAAAATAAAATCATTGGCATCCTCCCAAACAAGATTAGTTCTTCCTAAGTAAATGAGGCAGCATTGGAAAGAACTGTAGAACCTCATTTGTGCTTAGGCTGTTTTGATTCAGTCGAGCTTTCGGAATTATCAAAAATATTAGCCTCATCTAAACCTTCAACTTGTATGTTGGACCCAAATCCAACCAAATTATTTAAAGAAGTGTTCCATTTGGTTCCTGGCCCCATTTTGGATATGATGAATCTATCCTTAGTAAACGGATACGTACCACAAGAATTTAAAATAGCTGTAATTAAACCTTTACTCAAGAAACCTTCCCTTGATCAAGATGACTTAGTGAATTACAGACATATACAGGTCCTTCTCCAAAAATTAGCATATTGTGATAAAGTTCATTCTTTTTCATAATGTAATTATAAAAATTAAACTTTCATATATTTTAGATTCATTGCACACCAACTGAAATATTTCAGGTCTTTTATTGTTTTAAAACTGATGATTTTGGCATACAGCTCATGAAAACCCAAAATTCCTATCTCAAAAAATTAGCATATTTCATCCGACCAATTAAAATTAAATTAAATTAAAAAAGTGTTTTTAATATAAAAAAAGTCAACCTTCAAATAATTATGTTCAGTTATGCACTCAATACTTGGTCGGGAATCCTTCTGCCAGATCAAAAACTTAGCGGAAGGTATCTTTTTTCTGTTGGAGCGAGCGGAAATGAGGTGAAAGAACAGTTCACTGTTCCCATCTCCTGCTCACCTCCTGGAATGCCACCTCTAAAACACTCATTTCTCTATTCCAACTGTTGCCCCTTTAATTTATTGGGACGAGACCTCATGCTTACTTTGGGTTTGGTTTTAAAGTCCACATCCGAAGGCATGGTGGTTTCAACTCCAAATTCTGATCTGCCATTCCATTTATTAAAGGATCCATCCAACATACTAAACTATCAATGGTGGATAAATCAAAACCAGGCCATACCCCTTGTAGATCTTGCAGGTCAGCTGATGTCTCCTATTTTTGATTTTATGAAACCTGCTCACTTACACTGCACATCTCGTGTTACCTCCATGCATGCTTTAAGGATTTGAATGATGTCATTACCACCTGTAATTTGTATTGGTCTGCAACTAGATGTGCTCTTTCTGCTACTCTGACTAAAAATCAGGAAAAGTTTTTTTCAGGTTGAGAATAGTGTACCACATGTTTCCCTGGTCAAGTCTCGTATTGACCAGTGGCGTGATTTGGGTCCATGGACTGCACAGTGCACTCAGGTCACAGATTGGCAACCCACTGATGACTTAGACGTCTTTCTCTCTCCATCACTGAGCGTGTTTACCAAGACACACACACTTCAAAATTCCACAATGTGTGTCAGCAGCTGCACCTACAGAACCTCCTGAACTAACCACAGTTCCATCTGAAGTGTGGGCCAAACATAAATATGATGTAGGGCTGATAAAAAACTCTAAACCCCTTGTGGTTACCCCTAAATCTAATTTTCGCCCTCGCCAAGCGCAATACCCATTAAAGCCCTGACCCACTCTAAACCCCTCACTGCCCCGGTTTCCTGGACACTTGAGGCATCAGAATCCTTCCAGGCCTTGAAACATGCTTTGCAGTCCCCGCCCACCTTGGGGCTTCCAGATCCATCAAAACCTTTTATTCAAACAGTAGATGAAAGGGACGGCTGCATGACCTCTGTTTTGTTGCAGCATCATGGGGATGTGATGAGCCCAGTGGCATATTTCTAGTAAACTTGATCCTGTTGCAGCAGGAATGCCACGCTGTCTGCGTGCTGTTGCTCCTTCAGAGAAAGCCCTAACAGCGTCACGTGACATCATTGCCTACTCACCCCTGACTCTCTTGGTTCCACATTAAGTCTCTATGATTCTGTCTGAACATAAAACATCTCATTTCACCTTGCCTCGCTTTTAAAGTTATAACACTTGCCTGCTTGGGTTACCAAATGTGACTGTTAAAAAATGTGGAGTGTTATTCCCGGCAACCCTTTTGCTAAACGAGGAGGAAGGTGAACCACATGACTGTGCTGCTGAACTCTCACTGACATGCAACCCAGACCAGATTTGACTGACACACCCCTACCTAATCCTGAACTTGTTCTCTATGTGGCTGGCTCTGCATCACGTACCCCCTCTGGTTTGTGCCAGGTTGGTTATGCTGTATGTACTGATCATTCTATTCTTGAATCTGTATCTCTACCATCTCATTACTCCGCCCAGGCAGCAGAACTTGTCGCTTTGACTCGAGCTTGCATTTTGGCCTCAGGTAAAAGTGTTACAATATACAGTGATTCCAGATATGCAATTGGTGTTTTACATAACTTTGGAGCGCTTTGGCGCCACAGAGGTTTTCTGAAATCTGATGGTAAACCTGTTCTTCATCATAACTTAATTTCACAGCTCCTGGATGCCATTTTATTACCTACATCCATTTCTGTTTGTAAATGTACAGCTCACACTAACTTAACTGATCCAGTCTCCACAGGGAATGCTCGAGCTGCAGCTAAATCTGTAGCAGAACATAAACACGTGTCTGACAACTCTGAGCTCTGTTTCTGACTCCCCTGCATCACCTACCCCAGCTGAATTTTCTCTTTCTGCTGTCCAATCCCTGGGTACTGCAGCTAACCATAATTTATGGAAAACAGCAGGATGTGTTAAAACCCTGCTGGATGGTTTGGTCCTGACAAAAAACCCTGTCTCTCATCTGCTCTTTTTCCACATTATGCTAAATTGACGCATGGATTGGATCATGTGTCAAAGGGAGGAATGCTAAATGCTATTTCTGAACATTGGTTCACAAAAGGGTTCACAGTTTCTGCCCAAAAATTTTGTCAAGCATTCATGATTTGTGCTGCTAATAATGTAGAGAAAATGGCACTTTAAAAAACAAATTAGTTAAATGTTGTGCTGAAACAGGTCTTAATTGGATAAAAGCCCTCCCCATTGTATTAATGTACATGAGGATGAGGAAAAGAGGCAGAGCAAACTTAAGTCCCTTTGAAATTCTTTTTGCTATCCCTCCTAACACAGGTTTGCACCCTCCAGGGCAGCTCCTTGCAGACACCACGATGTTTGAGGACAGCGTGCTCAGATATTGTGTGTCCCTAACCAAACAGTTATCCGATATTCATTCTCAGGTTGCACAGGTCTTCCCCGCCCAGCAGAAGGCCAGCTCCACAGACATCAGCCTGGAGACTTCGTCCTGATTAAAAACTTCAGAAGGAAGAGGTGGAACCACGAGTGCTGGACTGGACCATACCAGATCCTTCTGACAACCCAAACGGCTGTAAAAGTTGCTGAACGAGCCACTTGGATTCACGCGTCACACTGCAGGAAAGTTCCAGCCCCCTCTGACGAGCCAATCAGCGCACTCAAGCAAGATCGGTAAGGGAACTGGTGCCCTTACTGCTACAAGTAGCGTGCCAAGCTACCTACCCGCCTCACCATGGAGAGACCAGGCCCCTGGCACCCTTTTCGCATACATGGATGGTCGCTGCGCGGTTCCATGTGTGCATTTCTTGTTATCAGCCTGATAATCACACTCCCAATCCTTCTCTGGCCCATTTCCCCTGAGGATCCACCAACTACGCCTACATCCACTCCCTTCAACACTTCTACCCCTTCGCCCTCACTCCGAAGGAGAAGAAATGCCCCCTCTGCCAACTCCCGGTGTGGTGACACAAGCGCACACCACAGCTTCATCCAAGTCTGCCTTCCTGCCAACTCCTCCTCAACTGTTTCTATTTCTTTGGCTAGTTAGACCTACAAGGGAAAGAAAGCGAGTGACTACGCTGGATATCTATGGTACATGACAAATAATCAAAGAGACACGTCATAGTTCACCCTAGTGGCATATATATATATATATATATATATATATATATATATATATATTTATTTATTTATACAAACCACTTCACAGTCCAGCCAGGACAAAGCAGACATGTGTTGTCGGTGGTACAGACTCAGGGAAATGCAGCATTACAATATTTATAGGCAACAATTCATCATATCTTCCACTCCATTAAACACTTATTAATGCTCAGTAGTCCACATATGGTTCTTTAATGTAATTAAATTGCACTAAAATGAATACATTTTAATGGACATATATGCAGCTGGTAGCCTAGTGTATCCCAAATTTTTCAAAATAAATGTTTTTATGTAACATTACAATAACTATGACCTTTCTTTTTTGGGGGGAGGTGTGCCTTAAGCTTTATTCTTTAATGTCATTTTTAAAATTACATTACTTTTACTTTTGTACTTTAAGTAGTGTGGAATCCAGTACTTTTTTACTTTTACTTGAGTAAAAAACTTGACTTGATACTTCAACTTCTAGAGAAGTCTTTTTAAACCCAAGTCTCTATACTTCTACTTGAGTATTGAATGTGAATACTTTTGACACCTCTGACAGTATTTATATAACACCCCTGGCTGTTTGTATCTGTGGATTTTTTCTGTATACTTCCTTTGTTCGTGTGTTGTATATTTGCTATTTGTTCAATAAAGTCCTTCACAACAACAACAAAAAAACCACTGCACACCAAGTCAGCATAGTAACGTCCAGCCAATCATGTAATACGACGTCATAGCCTGACGCAAGCTCCCGAGCAGATCTGGTACCTACCCAGATACAAAAATTTTGCTGACCTTAATAATTCCTGTGTTATTTTGTTCGTCATTGTTACATTACACCATCACAGCAACCAAGGTTATCCCCACACAAGCAATCCCTGCAAAAACAGTGTGTATCTTTGTACCTTGATGTAGTCAAAGTTACAGGTGTAAGTGGCTTCCAACTGAAATGCGGTGAAGGTGTAGTTTATCGTGTTTCCACTGCTAGCCTGGATGGTCCAGCTGCACAGACTATTGTCTGGGTAGTTGTTTGGAAAGTTCAATGACTCAATCCCTCCTTGATGTTGGTTTGAGATGAGTATGTTTTGACACTCTGAAAACAAACAATAATGCAAACAAAAGCACTCTGCAAAACTATTTTGATTCTAATAAATTTTTCATCATTTGTATTCTTAGTTTGACTCTTTAGGTACATTTATAAAAATCAAGAATACTGTAGTATCATTACAGATGTTTAGCAATGTAAATATTGGCAATTCTAATTATCTGTTAACAATAGATAACATTTCCTAAAAAGATTTTAAAAGCATCTCATTTAATCTACTTTGGTAACATATTGTTTCTACTAATGCAAAAATATGACCTCCAGTAAATTGTGTAGTGTGGGTTTATTTGCATACTGGTGTTGTAAGATGCAATGAAGCCCCCAGTGTTGACACTGCTATCTGTGCGGAGTTTGATGTACAGCTGATTGCTGGAAGAGTTGATTGGTCTCGGTAACTCAGTGCCACACAATTTGGCCAGTTCTGGAGCGCTGCTGCTGTTTCCATCATGCACCTGAAAACAAGCAATAATAAAAGAGCATTAAGAAAGTTAAGATAGATTAAAAGACAACAACGTGAAATGCAAAAGCAACCAATAGAAATATAGAAATCAGATCACTTTAATTATATCTTAGGAAAACATACTTTACATTTTTCCATTGTAGTGCTTTTGTCAAGATAAACAGACTAAAGAATTTCTAGCCCTTTGTTGCAAAGCATGATGGGTGAACAAATTAATTGTTGAATAAATTATGAATTTAGAAAATGTAAGAAAAACTTGAATTTAGTTTTTGAAATAAAACTTGGTTTGGCCAAGGCCAGCTTAGCTCAATTTAAGCTTTATGAGTGAGACTAGGACACAGAAAAAGGGCGGTGTGCCAATGGTCCTTCATGAGTCAACAAAGTGACACAACATAAAGCATACACAGAACATATGACACGTAAAGTACATAATAAAGCATGAAACACACACAAAACATATATATGAAAACATTACTCAAAGGCAGTTGTGAACAGATGGGTTTTTAGCCTTGATTTAAGATAACTCAAAGATTTAGCAGTTTTGCAGTCGTCTAGAAGTTTGCTCCACATTAAAGGAGCATAGAAACTGAAAGCTGCTTCTCCATGTTTGGTTCTGATTCTAGAGATGTTGAGTAGACTGGAATTAGAAGACCTGAGTGGTCTGGGGGGGTTGGTATAGTAACAGCAGATCTTCAACATACTTTGGTGCTAAGCCATTTGATGATTTATAAACTAGTAAAAGAATTAAAAGTCTATTCTCTGAGCTACAGGGAGCCAGTGTAAGGACTTTAGAACTGGGGTGATGTGCTCTACCTTCCTGGTTCTAGTGAGGAACACGAGCAGCAGAGTTTTGGAATAGCTGCAGCTGTCTGGTAGACTTTTTAGGCAGACCTGTGAAGACGCTGTTGCAGCAACCAATCCGACTAAAGATAAAGATAAAGATAACGATCCGGTAAAAGACCTCCAGGTTATTAATAAGTCAGTGGTGTTAAAAATCCGTTAAAACCAGTCTTGAAAAAGGTTTAAAACCAGTTAAAAACCGTTCTTGATTGGTAGACCGGTCTTGGCGGGCTGACAGACGCTGACGCATCAACCAAGGGAGGGAGCCCCTGGCATGTCCAAGCCCCAGGCTCCATCCCCAGCCCCATCCCAGAAGATCTATACCCACCCCAATATTCGGTCTACAATCAGAGCACAAAAGACATTAACACCCAGGTTGAGTTCAGCCCCCCTCCCCCTGCACACTCCCCCCATCCAAGTGCACCCCCTAAGGGGAGAGTACCTATAGCTAGGTAGTAAAAGCCTCCCCACCAGCAAAAGGAGACCCCCAGCCACTCATCGAAGGCCCCGGTGCCCAGGCAAGAACCCAGGGCACACCCAAAACCCTGGCGACATACCCACCCGGACTAGGTACACTCAGATGTCCCGACACACCAGGCCGACATCCACCACCCCCTATCCCCGGCAGAGTGACAACTGCTGTCTGATGGCTCAGCAAGCGACCGAATCCAGCCCCCCACCCACCACCCACCCTACACTTCCAGTACCCGGTCAGTCCACCAGTGAGCACAACCGAGCCCAGTTACACATCCGACCAAAGTACTCCGCAGCGCACAAAGACCAAGACCCATGAGCCAAGTCCAGTGCACAAAAACTGATCAAGCCCTGAAATGCCATCCATCCACCGCAGCCACCAACCCGACACACCAATGTGCAAACAAGGCGGGACGCTATACAGAAATCGGCAATGAGAATTGGCCCAGAGAAAAGGAAAAAAAGGCAGCACACGTCCGCTTATTGGCTTGTTTTACCTGAGTTAGTTTGTTTTACCAGTATCCTGCCATATTCCTTATGCACAGCTCTTGCGAGATCTCAGTAGCTCGCCCTGTCTCTAGTTCTTTAAAAATGACAAGTAAATGATTAAACCACAGCACTATTAGATGTGTGAAAATAGTTGTGAATAACAGTTAATGTTACGGTTTAAAAAAAGTTTTCAATGTTCCCGTTTAGTCAAAAAATGCACATCCCATTGAATTATTATTTGAATTATTTGCAATTCTGTTCTGAGCATCACACAGATTGATCATTCTTGATTAAATGTTACCAATTGAGTTAATACACTGAACTTGGAAATAATGTTAAAACAATAAAATGCGATGCAACCACTTGGAGTTGTTGCAGCTCATTTTATTAATCTTTTTTTGATAAATAGTATATTATATGAAGAATGCTGGTGCCAGTGGTCTGTACAGATAAATAAATAAATATTTTCAGATTCTCAATAGTATTTCAATTTGGGGTAGGGCATGAAAAAATGGATCTTCCCTAGCAGGGGCATGACAGAAAATAATTGAGAACCACTGATCTAGCCAGTGGAACACAGCTGGATCAAACTTTGACACGTTGCCCCCCAGCTTCATCATGGTTTATTTCACCTTGTTGTACCAGAACATGGAAGCATCTGCCAAACCATAGACACATTTATTTATCTTCCATATGATTTCTTTGCTCTTTGCCTCTTGAGGTGGACGGATATATACATGTCTTGTTCAATCTTTGCCTTGTAAAAAGGCTGCTTGGATATCCATAGAGTTAAATTTCCTTTTATTTTGACATATGACAACTCTGAGCATCTTCAGAGATTCAGAGGAACAAGTGGGTGAGTGAGTCTTTAGGAAGTTATTCAGTGCTTATTTCTTCAAAGCATCTTGCAACCAGTCTAGCATTGGGTTCAATGCCTACCTGGGTCTTCTTGAGTGTGCACACCCACCTCATTGATATGCATTTCTGACCTTCATCTTTCTCCTCTTCAAATACATTGTTTATTTTCCAGTTGTCAAGTTCAGTTTATTTGGCATGTGACAAAATATCCTCATTCACCACCAACATTGAATCTCTGTCAATATATGACTTTACATTTTCAACCATTTCAAGGTCATTCACTTGTCCCATATGAAATGACCCTGTGGATCCAGCAATTTCCTTTGGCTCACTCTATTCTAAGTTTGACCTGTTTCTGTGTTTCCCACTAGCCTGGCTGGTAATTTTTCCAAGTATATTTTTTACCTGTTTCCTTATCTTGGTATTTAACTACTTGTCCAGCAAACTAGCTTGTCCACTCACTGACTGTTGAGTGTGTCAGTGGGAGATCATTCTCTCCAGGTTGTATTGAATCACAGGAGAAGTCGCTGTTTCCTGAAGCACCATGTGGTTCACCACTTGTTGATAGCATCCCCTCATGTTGACTTTCAAAGTGGTTGTGTTCCTCTTCGAGTACCGCTACTGATGTCTCAAAAAGATTTTCATCTGTATCATGTGTATTTTCTCTTTCAGTTTCTTCCATTCACTTTTCTTAGCTTAGACTGGTGTACTCTGACATATGTTCTTCTGACATATGTCCCACAATGCTGACTAATATT
This sequence comes from Valencia hispanica, assembly GCA_963556495.2. Classification (NCBI taxonomy): domain Eukaryota; kingdom Metazoa; phylum Chordata; class Actinopteri; order Cyprinodontiformes; family Valenciidae; genus Valencia; species Valencia hispanica. The sequence goes on along the minus strand of OY747716.1, from coordinate 995,851 downwards.
AGTACACAGTCTTGCCAAATAACCACACCTGGACCTTTCCATTCATGACAATCAGTTCTTTTGTAATAGACTTTCTCTCCTTTTTCATATTTTTCATCAGTGGACTGCAGCTGTTTGCGAAGGTATCTTTGAATTCGATCAGAGCATTCAGCCTCTACAAAGGCTTTTCTTATGGTATGCAGTTTTGCAGTGTGATGAGCTATCCATGTATTGACTAGGGGTGTGCCAATTCACTATAAATTGATCAATTGCGATGTGGAATGTGCAAAATCGATAGCAGTTCAAAAGTGCTGAAAAACGGTTAAAATAAAAGTCCGGTGTGCCGCACGAACATTTTTAGGGGATGGACCAGCGTAAATAGTATATTGCAGCTAGTGTTTCAGCCATGCAGCGTGAAATTTACAAAATACAGCAAATATTTTGCACTTTAGTTTTGAAGGAAGCATCTTTGTTGTTGTGTGTCATGTTAGCAGCAATATCTTCTTTTCCCCAGACATGTCCACTTTTTTAGTGCTGTTCAGGGCATTCTCCCCAAGCGCAACCCAGGGCAGCTCATGTTTACCAAATGTCAGCCCAAGTGTAGCTTTAAGTATGAAACACGAAGGAAATGTCCTTCATTCCATTCCGGTCGCGACTAATGTGTAGCGGAGAACACTGTACTCTTGGCAGCAGATTAGTTTCTGTGTATGACAGGTGACAAACATCCCATTGGTCAAACTGACACAAACACTATGAAAATGCTGTGCAAAGTTAGAGTTTTGGATTAAATTGACAGCAAAAATAATTTTATTTGAATTTCCTTTTTAACCACATAGAGCAGGAATAATTTAAATATGCTAAAATCAAAAGTCTTCTTTAAGTAAACAGAGCATGGTTGATGTGTTTAAGGACTGGACCAAGTCTCCTCTGTTAGGGAAATGAAAATAGGGTCACCCTGTATTATATTTAAATTGCCAACACACATTTCCTTTAGCTTTAATTGAAAATATGGCCTTGATATAATTCTGAAACATATTTTGGACATGTGTTGGTTTGATTTGTGGTTTGACATGAACAAGACAGGACATCAACTGTTTTAAATACTTCAATTAATGGAAACTGAATGATTTAAAAGTAGAAAGTAGCCATGGAAATAATGAAGAAAAAACCCTAAAGGGGGATACATATGCAACAAAAATAATCGTTTTATAATCGAATCGTAGCACCCGAATCGTAATCTAATCGAAATAGTCAGGCACCCAAGATGGAACACCCCTAGTACTGACATCAGTTTCCAATGCTGGCACGTTTCGGTTTTGTCCGAAGACAACCTGATAGGCCCTGTAGCCATGCACATTGTAAATGCATTTCTTTAACATCAGAGCCCTGTCCAGAGCCATTTTCCAGTCACATTTGTTGTCTCTCTCTCTCTCTTTTACTTTAAGTAACATTTCAGTGAGGATTTGATTGTGTCTTTGCAGGAGGCCATTGCTCCATGGACTGAATCCTGCAGTGGTTTTAACCTCAATGTTGAAATGTTCAGCCATATCTCGGATTTCTTCATTATTAAAGAGGCAATATGCAACTTGTTTCCCAAAATAAACGTAACAATAGCCTTTTTATTTGACCATTTATGACTCAAACATCTCCTGATGAGCATACTGACACCTTGCCAGCTCACAGTGGGTGCACCTATAAGCCTGTATCCAATTTTTTCTATTTTCTATCGGGTCGGATTTTCCCGCGCTGTCTGCAGATGTGACGTCTAGCGCGTTCATGTTAAACGTTTCAGATCACTCTGTCACCACCATTAGTCAGCACTCGCAAGCAGTTCAATGGATTGTGTGAATACACAGAAGAGACCAAGGACAACTCTGACACCAACAGTAACTCCACATAAGACTAAAAAAGTTAAACCCCTGACAAGTGCCCGAAAAAGATTGAAGATTGAGAGCGACCGGCGCACGAGCGTGCGCTGTGAGAGCGAGCAGAAAGGAAGAACAGTTCCGTTTTTTGACCACAGGTGTCAGTCGCGAGTTTAAATTTCAGAAAATTGCGTATAGCCTTTTTAAATTCACCTCCATTGTCAGTTAATCTGTGTGTTGGTTCATGAATAGCAGTGAATGAAGTGCTTTACTATCTCTTTGGGTCTTTTTGAGGTGATAAATCCTGAATCCTGTAAAATGGTCGATGGCATGTAAATAGAGTCCTGCCTCAAGCTCATACAGGTCCAAAGCTACAGTTACATTAAATGGGTAAACCCACTGCAGGTTTGGGTTTCGGTTTACTGTATCGGATGCATATTTCATATTTTTTGCAATATCCTTCAGAATTGTAATGCTTTGATCTTGGATAAATTTCAAGATGGCACCACCAATGGATGCCCTGGTACTTCACTGTGCTATTTTTGACTTGTTTTTGTACGTTATTTGTGTGTCTGGGTACTCTTACACCAGAGAAGAGCTTCTCACCTACAGAACAACAGCACCTGTGGATTGATTTCCAGTTTTAGTTGCAACTGCGACAGAGTTAGTGCAGACTTTGATCAGGAAATTGAGACGACGGAGGGGAGGAAGGCGAGCCGGCATGCTCGTGCGTCTGAGATGATGCAGATTAGGCACTGATGCAGATTAGGCACTGCCCTACCAACAATTTTCCTCTCCAACGTACGCTCAATCCGGAACAAATTAAGCGAGCTGGCCGAGGTGAAAAGCATGAACAGAGACTTTTAGTCCTGTTGTGTCATATGTTTTACGGAGTCGTGGCAGATGTGACAGTGGTTGCTCAGCACTGCTCTCCTTCTCTGGAATATCTTTTTATTCACTGCAAACCGTTTTATTCTCCGTGGGAGTTCGCTTCATTCATTTTGGCCACTGTTTACATCCTACTTTAAAGCCACATTTAACACATCCTACATGACCTAAAATATCAGGCACATATGGGGTACCCTAAAGAAACTAGGATATTTAGAGAATATGTTGAGGAACAGTACTCACGGCTAGGTAATCATACAAACAGGATGAGCTGGATTCCAGATGGAAATCTGAAAAAGACAGTTGGAGCTGGCTTCCCTGACTGGTCTTAATGTTCCAGTAGCACTCAGCATTGGGATGATATGGCAAAGGATAGTTGGGAGACGACAATCCTCCAGAAGTAGTTGTCAATGTTCCTCCACAACCTGGTATCATAAAAAAGGCAAACCAAGTAGGTGAATGAAAGATGACACAGGCTTCATAGTTGTTTAAACTTTATGCAAAGAAACCAGATCTGAAGTAATAAATAAATGTGAAGTAAAAAATTCCTGGTAAGGTAACTGTTGTAAGTACTTTAAGAGTTGACTGAGAGCTTTGAGGGTAAAGTTAAGCCTGCACTCTATTTCCACATTGCCACCTCTACCAGAACCCGACTTGTGGTCCTCCAAAGTTACTAAATGTTAGCTTTCATATTAACTGCATGGGTATATCCTCATTAGGAAGTTGCTTTAGATAAATGTGTTGCAGAAACTTAAAGCTCTGTCTCTCCATCCATCCATTATCTTTACCCATCCATACTCTGCAGGGTTGCGGGAAGCTGGTGCCTATCTCCAGCAGTCAAGGGGCGAGAGGCGGGGTTAACCCTGGACCCATCGCAGGGCAACACAGAAACATATAGGACAAAAAAACATGCATGCATGCACAGGGAGAACATGCAAACATGCAGAAAAACCCCAGTTCCTATAATCAGAGAAAATGTAATTCACTTGCAGTGCTATGTGTATTCAATAAGTCACAAACAAAGATTGTGACAACTGAAACATTAAACTGAATGCTTGATGCTGTGTGACCAAAGGAGACAAAATAGGACAGCTACTGGAAAAAAGATTGGATGGTGTTAAGTTTACTACTGCATCTCTGTACTTCTAAGCTGTACTCTAAGCTTGACAGTATGAATAAAAGAAACAGATAAAGATCATAATAAGCATTTACCTGTCTGTGTTCCATCCCAGTGGGCAATGAATCCACTGTTTGTGATTGTGGCATCAGAGTGGAATCTAATCCATAAACGATTGCTATGGGACACCACAACTGGAGGTCTCTGGCTGCCACAGAACTTTCCGATCAAGGGAGATGTCTCATAGCCACCATCCCTGTAAAGTTCAAAAAATGTAATTTCTCCTGTCTATATATAAAAATGTTACGAATACCTTTCAATGCTTTTCTAAATGAAATGATGGAATTTTAAACAACTGCATTGTGAAATAGTGATGATGATTACTTAATTTCCCTCTAGGATCAATAAAGTATTTTTGAATTTAAATTGAATGATGATAATAAAAACTGACTATTTTTAATTTCTAAGACTCTAAACTGCTTTTTTACCCACAGACAGCAGACATGTATTATTATTCACAAACACATTATAAACTGTAACATTGTATTTAATTAAAAAAAGATGAGTGGATATAACCTTACTTTGGACAAGATTTTGCAAACACTCAAATTAACTTTTGGGTGAATTATGAAGTTACAATATTGACTTTAATTAAATAATTTAAATGGAGTAAACTTATTTTTTCATGTAGTTATAATTTGCACTTTATTTAAAAAAGTTGCATGCCTTTTGAGCTCAAAACATTTATTATGTAACACTGAGGATCCGCCAGCAAGGTATCCCACAATGCATTGTGCCACCAGCAGCAGGAAAAGGAGAAGGCAGCAGCATAAAGTTTACATTTTTTCAAACAACTATTTAATTTCTCAGAAAAAAATGTTTGCTTTAAGCTCTTGAAGGCAAGAAAACAGACCTTAAAGCTTAATCTATGCCAGTACCTCTCAAATAATGGACCGCCCCAGGTTAGATGTCCATTGGGCTGAGAGAGGCAGGACCTTTTAGTATTATGCCTGGTTCACAGCGGCCACAAATCGAGGCACTTGTGGGTGAGGTTGGAGGCAGGGAAAAACTATTTATTTGGGGGTCACAGTTGTTGCATCACAAATAAACAAAAGGCTTTTGAATGGCACAGCATTGTTGCAACGGTGAATGCTGTGAGTGTAATGGAGCAATCAGTGGTGGAAATGAAAAATAAGTGGTCTGATCTGAAAGTGCAGGGACAGAGGAAGATATCATGTTACCACCAAAATGTGTCTGCCTTAGGATGGGGAAACCCACGAGTGGTCAATAGCTGCAGGGGCACTGAGAATCTAAATTGGCTGATCAGCCAATCATCATCATGGGCCAGGAAATCTTTGTAGTCTCTAAAAACTCCCCCCATCCGGATCCTGCCATTGGTGTAATCTTGAAGGAGTGCCAGCGCATCCATTGTGAAGCAATATGCACGAATATCACTGTGGTATTTATATTTCTACTCAGTTATCACACCAATTGCTTCAGATCTTATGACAATTAAAGTTAACCTAACAAGAGCAAATAATGAAGATCTCATAAAGTTAAATATGACTTTGACTGAACAGAAAAATAAAACAAATAAATGTGGTTTATTAAACATAAGATCTCTCTCCTCAAAGACTTTGTTAGTAAATGACTTGATTTGTGATAATCACATTGATTTCCTTTGTCTCACAGAAACCTGGTTGCAGCAGGAGGATTATGTCAGTATAAATGAGTCAACTCCTTCCAGTCATTTAAATTTTCACATTCCTAGAAATACTGGGCGAGGAGGAGGAGTTGCAACCATTTTTCGTTCTGATTTACTAATTAGTCCCAGACCAATTGATAGCTACAGTTCTTTTGAACATCTAACCCTTAATTTTCCTCATCCAAGTTGCAAAACATTAAGACAATTTTTGTTTGTGGTTTTGTATCGTCCACCAGGCCCTTACTCTCAATTCTTGGATCAGATCTCAAATTTTTTATCTGATTTAGTATTAAATACTGATAGGGTTATTATAGTGGGGGAGTTCAATATTCATGTGGATACTGAAAGTGATAGCCTAAATGCAGCCTTTAGTGCTATTTTAGACTCAATTGGCTTTACTCAAAAAGTACAGGGATCGACCCACTCGGGCAAACACACTTTGGACCTTGTACTGACAGACGGTATTGAGTGTGAGGAAATAACAGTCCACCCACATAACCCGGTCCTGTCTGACCACTTCTTAATAACTTTTGAATTTACTTTAACTGACCATTTTAAATCCGAAAGAAAATTTCATTATAGTAGAGCTTTATCAGACAATGCTCTAACAATTTTTAAAGAATCTGTTCCATTCTTACTTTCCTCAGTGTCTCAGGGTAACACAGTGGATGGCAGCAATTCCATCTCTAACCCTCCAGAAATTGATGATCTGGTTCACAGCGTTACGTCCTCATGCGTTTGGCATTAGATAGTGTAGCCCCCTTAAAAAAGAAAGTGGCTAGCCATAGGAGGCTGACTCCTTGGTTTAACGCAGAGTTGCGTACTTTAAAGCAGAATACTAGGAAGTTGGAGAGAAAATGGCGCTCTACACACCTAGAGGATTCCTATTTAACCTGGAATAACAGTCTACTGCTGTATAAAGAGACCCTTCAACAAGCTAGAACAGCATATTTTTCATCATTAATAGAGGCGAATAAAAACAATCCTAGGTTTCTTTTTAGTACAGTTGCCAAACTTACACAGAGTCACAGCTCTGTTGAGCCAACTATTCCCCCAGCTCTTAGCAGTGATGATTTTATGGGATTCTTCATAAATAAAATGAATTCTATTAAAAATAAAATCATTGGCATCCTCCCAGACATGATTACTTCTTCCTCAGTAAATGAGGCAGCATCGGATCATAGCACTGAAACAGCACTGGTGAAGGTTACTAATGATATTCTCATGGCCTCAGATAATGGACTTGTGTCTGTTCTGGTTTTGTTAGATCTCAGTGCTGCTTTTGACACAGTCGATCATAATATTCTCTTAGAAAGGCTTGAACATGTTGCAGGGATCAAAAGAACAGCACTAGGCTGGTTTAAATCAGATTTGTCTGATAGATTCCAGTTTGTTCATCTAAATGATCAATCTTCTTCACACTCAAGGGTTACTTGTGGAGTTCCACAGGGTTCTGTGCTTGGACCAATTCTTTTCACCATATATGTGCTTCCAATTGGTAGAATCATTAGACAGCATTGGATAAATTTCCACAGCTATGCAGATGATACACAACTATATTTATCCATAAATCTTGATGAACCCAGTCAGTTAGGTAGATTACAGGCATGTCTGGAAGACATAAAAACATGGATGAATCTAAACTTTTTGATCTTAAATTCTGACAAGTCAGAAGTTGGTGTTTATTATATTTGGACCAGAAGTTCTGAAAAAGAAACTGCTTACTCAATCCCTTCATCTGGATGGTATTAAATTGGCCTCTGGTAATAACGTTAAGAACTTCTGTGTTATATTTGACCAAGACATGACATTCAAATCCTGTATTAAACAGCTTTTTAGGATTATAAAAGGATAATAATCTAGCATAATAATCAGCTCCATCATACATCAGAGATCTAATTGTTCCATATGTTCCTAACAGAGCCCTTCGCTCACAGACTGCAGGTTTACTTGTAGTTCCTAGGATTTCTAAAAGTAGAATGGGAGGCAGATCTTTTAGTTATCAGGCTCCTCTCCTGTGGAACCAGCTCCCAGCTTTAGTCCGTGAGGCAGACACTCTGTTTACTTTTAAGGTCAGGCTTAAAACTTTCCTTTTTGATAAAGCTTATAGTTAGAGTGGCTAAGGTCATCCTGAGCTATCTCTGTAGTTATGCTGCTATAGGCTTAGACTGCTGGAGGACAGACTTACCAATCTTCTTCACTCTGCTACTTCCTTTTCTCCTACGACTCTCACGTTACATTATAGAGCTCCGGACGTCACGTGACTCTCAGTGCGAAGGCGCCATGTTGGCAGGCATGAACGTAAACAAAATGATCGTCGCCAGCTGTGATTTTACTCCGTCGGAGTTTACTTCCCATTTTAAAACAGAAGATATTATTGTATATACCGGGAAATTAAAAAGATTAAACATCTCCGACCTTTACCATGCCCCTGGGATATTTTTTTAAACTTCAGAAGCGGTCAGGGCGGACCTTTTACCGGACCTGAGATACTCTCACAACAACGTTCATTAAGATCCACATCATAGCACAAAGAACAATGCTGCCTATATATACTCGCCCCAGAAGAATATGTGCAACAATAAAACGCGTTCTCTTTGCAACCCTTGCAGTTCTGTGTGGAGAAACTTCAACTTGAACTTACAGTTCAGAGTCCTGCAGCAGGGCGGATGACCCGCATAAGGTTTTTACATCATAAAGTTGTGAAATAATATTTCACGGGTCCGGGAGGAAGTTTCTTTAATGCGGGCGGGTTGCGAGTGAAAAATAATTGTTTTTAATAATTTGTTTAAGACTCCCAAAGAGGATTGTGTTGATATTTAGTGATATGTGGAAAGAGCATGCCAGAATATTCCTCCAACTTTGCGCTGACAGCGGAATATTCTCGCTATCTGCATCCAGCGCTGCCAGACAGACTTTACTGCAGCGGGATTTGCGATTCATGAACTGAGAACACAGTTAAAACCAGGAACTGTGGTCAATTTTTCATTTCTGCATATTGATCTCTGCATCAAATAAATTTTAGTTTTCATAAATTTCAGAAAAATCTCTCTCTGGCAGCGCAGGATGCCTAGATAACGAGAACATTCCGCTGTCAGTTTTGCGCTGAATATTCTGGGATGCTCTCACCACAAACACAATATATCAACACGATTCTCTTTTAGAGTCTAAAACAAACAAATATTACATAAATATTTTTTCACCCGCAGTAGCCTAAAGAAGTTTCAGCCAGACCCTAAAATTTAATTTATGTATTTTTTCAACTTTAAACGGATACCTGCAACATGCAGGACTCTGAGCCCTGAACGTGTTTGCAGCGGACGACGAGTCTTTTAATACCTCGACATCCACTGCTAAGAATGCTGCAACATCTTCACAGAAAGAAAATATGAATGTATAAGAAAGTGGAATGGAGTGATTTAAATAATAGTCCTTTCAGAAACACTGATTATGAGGAAATTGTGGTGGGAGCACAAGTGGATGTTAGAGTATAAGAAATTCAGCATCAGGGTTTTAAAAGTGGTGGAGAAAAACGTGAATCATAAATGTTGCTGGGGACATGTCCGCCTGCTAAAATGACACCTATGCCCTGACATATACAATGTCCTGATCCATTTTCCCTCGTCCTACTCCGGAGCATCGCTTAAAGTGTATAAAAGTCTGGAGGGACAGAAATGGACACGATCAGGGTTTGTTATCGGGATCCAGATCTGGAATCTTCCTGCACAGGATTGAGTTGTTATCGGGTGGGAGACCTGTCCTGATTTTAGTTACCATGAGCAACAGGCAGTAGCTAGGTTATGTCTGTGTGCAACATCTTGTGTGTTCATTAATCTCAGGAAATAATTAAAGTATTTTTATTTCTAAAGGCATCATTGTAAAACAGAGAGCTGTCAATTTGCATCACTTCATGATACAAGAGCAGTTATCAAACAAATGGTAATAAATCTGAATTACAGGTGAATCGCTCCCAAAGACTAAATGAAACGGCTTCATTTTTCCCTGATCGCTAGCGTGTTTCATGGCAATGATCCATCGTTTTCTGCATTCTGGATCCTTGGTAATCCAATAGAACGTTTCTCCCTTATCTCATCCGTGTCTGTTATGGCATCCTGGGGCGCAACAGGTATCCACCAAATTTACCGTTTCTAAGTTTGGATTAGCTGCAAATAACAACTGCGGGAGACTGCCTGCCACAATGGCGCCCAGTCGATTTGAACTGTTGCATGCTGGGAGAAGTGACGTCAACTCCCGGAGCTCTATATGCTGCTATTTCGACTGTTAACTCTGTTTTCTCTTAGTTTTTTTTCTCCATAGAAGATATACCTGGTATGGTATCCTGCTTAGCTACAATGCCCTTTGGACGGGGGGCATCGACTGGGATGATGGTCTCAGCAGCTGAACATCCCCATTCTCTGATATCAACTTTTCACTTTCTTTAACATAGATCATATCAGATCCTCTATCTATTCTTTCTGAGTCTCTGCTCTGTCTTCTTAAACCCCCAGACAAGTCGTGGTATATGGCTGCTCATACTGAGCCAGGTTCTGGTTCTGGTTCTGCGGGAGATTTCTTCCTGTTAAAGGGGAGTTTTTCCTCTCCACTGTCGCCACATGCTTGCTCAGTATGAGCGATTACTGTAGTTGGAAGTCTGCATCAACTGGACGCAACGACATTAAATGACTCGATGCAATCTGCTAGGATTACTCAAACAGGAAACTAACTAAAACTTTAAACTAATTGGAATGTTTGTATGATTGTATTGAAATGACTTTTCTTTTAAAGTGCCTTGAGATGACATCTGTTGTGAATCGGCGCTATATAAAGAAACTTGCAATGGGTATTAATGCACCAATAAGTGCAATTGCTACATAATCTGAAGACGTACGTCTGAACATACTTTGATATAACTCCTAAATGCAACATATTGTCATTCAGTAGATATATTTGCAAATCATCTGCATACAGATGGAATGATACATTATGATAGGATATCAGAGAACATAAGGGAAGCATAAACAAAGAGAATAAAGCAGGACCCAAAATGGAACCCTGGGGCACACCAGAGGACAGTGGAATTGATGAAGATGATAAATCATTGATAATCACAGAAAAGGTTCTGCTAGGTCTGACCTGAACCACTGCAGCACGGGTCCTTAAAGGCCCAACTCCTGAGCCAAGCGGGTCAGGTGAATGGAATGATCCACAGTGTAGGAGGCTGCAGTGAGGTCCAGCATTATCAGCACCTGTCTGTAGCATCTCAAGACAGGAGAATGTTGTTCTGTACCTTTAAGAATGAAGACTCTGTACTATGGCATACTTTGAAGCCAGGTTGAAACTTTTCAAATGTCTGGACTTGATCCAAAAATGACTGTAGTTGAATGAAAACATGCATTTCTAGGACCTAAGGAGAAAGGAAAGATGGTACACTGGTCTAAAATTTGACCAAATTGATAGGTCAAGATTAGGTTTTTTGATTAGACGCTTGACGACAGCCTGCTTAAAAACAGTTGGGACAGACCCCTAACCGTATTGAAAAAGGAGAGGAAACATTACCCTACTGTGTCAAAAACTTGTTTAAGTACCCTAGTTGGAACAATGTCCAGGAGACAGTTAGTAGATTTCAGCTTCTGGACGGCTTTAGAGAGCTGAGAGAGTAATACTGACTCGAACACATTAAAAACAGCAGGAGGGAAAGGAGTTAGATGTGTGTCAGAGACACGAACCATATTGTTGGTATTTCTTTGTCTAAGTAAGGCCACTTTCTCAGTAAAGTAATGGAGAAACTCATCACAGGTTGATTTGGAGACATTTTGAAACATTGGGCGATTACAGCTAGTAGAAATAACATTTTGGCTTCTTTAACAGCATTTTGACATTCCGAAAGACGATCTCTCAGAATACCCAAGGACACATCCTGACACCAGGCTGTCAGGATGCTGAAGTAGATTAGACCCTCTACCTTCCCCCTCCCTGCCCGTGCTGAACACTTCCGCCTCAAAACTATCCCAGCACAGTCTGGACAAAATGGCATTTTATACCCACTGTCTTCAAGACCTGCCACGCATCACTGTATATGATGTCCACTGGATTTAAAAACAACAACACACAGCTACATCTGCGAGTGAACGGGTGAAAGGCTTTAAGCTGTATATCCAACTTTATTCACAATTATGAAGGTAAGTAATCAGCTAGCAGCGGTAGCTCGGAGGTACCATCATCAAAAGAAAGTGAGACAGATATATTAACTGATAAGGAAAGCTTAACATTCAACTATAAATATTAAGCTCACATTTAACATAGAAATGTTTTTTTACTGTTCTTCGAGATAAATGCATTGCTACATAGGTTAGCATTAGCTGTATTTGCTAATAAGCCACAACTCCTTCTATTTCCCACTGTTCCCACTCTTTCCAACAAGAGTGAGACAGGGGAAGTGACGGTGCAGTCAAGCTGCCTCAGAGCCATGAAGAAGAGCTAGACGCCGCATACTTACACCAAGAAAATAGTTGTTCCAATGAAATAAAACCGGTGTTACACCATTTTCTGCAACCCATCATATTCTGTGACCCTAGGGGGAACTGTTTCGCTGCCTCCTCCTGATCAAACGTAGTGCACCTCGAGTGCATGTAAATCTCCTTAGCGTGCACCAGCTTTACATGCACTCGACTGGAAAGCGCTATGAAATCCCTTGAATGATTGTACGTAGCCTATTCGTCATGTCTGACCCAAGTCTATAGATATAAAAGCTTGTTTATACACTTGAATAGCAGATAAAAGAAGCTCAAGATTGCCATTTGTAAATGAAATAGTTCTGAACACCATAAACGCATTAAGCTCCATGTAATTCTATCGTCGACCATTCATTTATTAACCTCAACAACGGTCAGGGGGAGGCAGCAAAACAGTGCCCCCTAGGGTCACAGAATATGAAGGGTCACAGAAAATGGTATAACACCGGAACGGCGCCGTGCTTTAGCCTCCTTCTCCCTCCTTCCTCACTCAGCTCTTTTACGTCCTGTGCTGCAAAGTGTCGACCACAGACACAGGTGTGGTGAGAAATAATAACGTTTTCCCGTCTAATGTTCACGATCCATCTCTTTCGTAATTGATTGTCAGATGTAAATGTGTGAAAACAGCATTGAGTTATATCTAGCTGAGGAGGTATACAAAGGAACACAACAGTGTTCAGCTGTTGATGATTTACGCCACTGAAACTTGTAAGATGGCTTCAATTCATATTGTTAAATTATACAAATATATTGGTATACAATACAAATTTATCTGTCATCTTTATTATAAGCATTATCTCATTCCTCTATTAACCTCAGTGCTGCACTCTACCGCCACAATGCTTCCCACAGACTTAGCTGGAAAAGCTCTTATTAGCTTATTGAAGACCGGAAGTTCTACTAAGCGCGCTGTGCATAAAGCCCACTTGGAAGACACCTGTCAAATCTGAGCTGTCTAAGCGGCTCTGTGTGTGCATAGCGCTGTCTTGATCAGATAGTGTCACCAAGATCTGACTTTTTTGGTTTAGAAAACTCTTCCACAGTGAACTGTCATCATGAAAACATGATGCAGGTTTGGGGAAATACGTCGGAGAGTACTTGATTTTATTATTGTCCAGACCTGTTATCTAATCTGCTTCCCCTCTAACCGTGCAAATGCTGTATACAGTGAGGAACATGCGTATTTTAACACCCTGTGATTTTGCAAGTTCTCCCAATTAGAAATCATGGAGCGGTCTGAAATTGTCAGAGTACTCAGGATACAGCACAGACAAAAACGCAGACGTAGGTAAGATTATCTAATATTTATTGAAAAAATTATGATGATGGCAGGGACTGGGACGATGAAGACGGAATCCCAGACCAACATGAGACGGTAGGGAAGAAACAGTGTCAACCGACGGGGAGTAAGAGGAAGTGAAGGGCTGAAATACACAGTGAGAATGAGGATCCGGTGGTGACTGGGATTAGACACAGACAATAATTAAGACAGGGAGTGAGCAGGATGGAGTGCTGATGACTCTCACAGAAATTCCCATTATAGGTGCATTTCCACTGTGAGGGACAGCATTTGTTAAACAATTTTAGGAAATCACATTGTCTGATTTTATTCAAAGAATTTGTTTGTATTTTATTGCTGCACATAAGTATTAAAACACTTGAGAAAATCAGTGTAAATATTCGGTACAGAAGCCTTAGTTTACAATTACAGAGGTCAAACGTTTCCTGTAGTTCTTGATCAGGTTTGTACACACTGTAACAGGGATTTTGGCCCACTTTTCCATACAGATCTTCTCTATACCTGTCAGGTTTCAGGGCTGTCGCTGAGCAACACAGAGTTTTAGCTCCCTCCTAAGGTTTTCTATTGGATTTCATTATGGAGACTGACTAGGCCACTCCAGAACCTTGATATGCTTCTTACAGAGCCACTCCTTGGTTATTCTGGCTGTGTGCTACGGGTCATTGTCATGTTGGAAGACCCAGCCACGACCCATCTTCAATGCTCTGACTGAGGGAAGGAGGTTGTTGCTCAAAATCTCACAATACATGGCCCCATTCATCCTGTCCTAAATACAGTGCTGTCGTCATGTCCCCTTTTCAGACAAGCACCAAAGCACGATGTTTCCACCCTCATGCTTTGCAGCAGGGATGGTGTTCTTGGGATGCAACTCACCCTTCTTTTTCCTCCAAACATGGCAAGTGAAGATAAGACCACAAAGTTCTATTTTGGTCTCATCTGACCACATGACTTTCTCCCATGCCTCCTCTGGATCATCCAGATTCAATTCAATTCAAATTCAAAAATACTTTATTGATCCCAGAGGGAAATTAAGTGTGGTTGTAGCTCATATAATGAATTCTTTAAGGAGATGTTGTAGATGATGATGGCTGTGGGCTGGAAGGATTTCCTGTAGCAGTCTGTATTGCAGCGAAACTGAAGAAGCCTCCGATTGAAGACGCTCTGTTGTTGATGAAGAATCCTTCTTTGCATTATCATCTCCAGTGGTTCCACAGTAGTGCCAAGAACAGAATCAGCCTTCTTTATCAGGTTATTGAGCCTTTTTAAGTCCCTGGCTCTGATGCTGCTACCCCAACAGATGGTGACTGAAGAGATTACACTCTCCACAACAGACTTGTAGAAGATTTGCAGCATATTGCTGCAAACCTTGAAGGACCTAAGCTTCCTCAAGAAGTACAGTCTGCTATGTCCCTTCTTGTAGACTGTTTCACTGTTCAGTCCAGTCCAGTCCAGTCTGTTGTCAAGGTGAACACCAAGGTATTTATACCCCTCAACCATTGCTCATGGTTTGACTTACCCCCGTTTCTTCTGAAATCTACAATAATCTCCTTTGTTTTATTCACATTCAAAATAAGATTGTTTCCCCACCATGTCACAAAGTGGTCCACCAGCTCTGCATTCAGCTTCTTGTCCATCTCTGATACACCCGACAATTGCAGAGTCATCTGATTATTTCTGCAGATGACAGGTCTCTGATTTGGACAGGAAGTCTGAGGTGTACAGAGTGAAAAGGAATGGTGAGAGTACGGTCCCCTGTGGTGCTCCTGCGCTGCTGACCACCTAGTTTGACACACAATTCTTCAGTTTCACAAACTGTGGTCTGTTGGTCAGGTAGTCATTGATCCAGGCAATTGTTGAGGGCTCCACCTGTGTCTTTAGGAGTTTTTGACGAAGCAAATCAGGCTGAATTGTGTTAAATGCACTGGAGAAATCAAAGAACATGATCCTCACAGTGCTGCCTGCTTTGTCCAGATGACAGTGGGTTGGTTGAAGCAGGTGGATGATGGCATCTTCAACCCCAACTCCAAAGTGATAAGCAACCTGCAGTGGGTCCTGATATGTTCTAGTTTGCTTATTCAGGTGGGCCAACAGGAGTCTCTCCAGGAGCTTCATGAGGTGGGAGATCAGGGCAACAGGTTTATAGTCAATGACGATGGATGGGTGAGTTCTCTCTGGTACTGGAACAAGGCATGATGTCTTCCACAACATGGTCATTGGTAAACTTCAGACGGGCTTGGACATGTGGTGACTTGAAGCTTGGTCATCTGGGAGGGCCTCAGAGCAGAGCTACTGCTCCCCCACATCAAGAGGAGTCAGCTAAGGTGGCTTGGGCATCTGGTTAGGATTCCTCCTGGACACAACCCTAGTGAAGTGTTCCGGGCATTTCCCACCTGGAGGAGACACAGAGGAAGACCCAGGACACACTGGAGGGACTATGTTTCTTGGCTGGCCTGGGAACATCTTGGGAGCTGGCCCAAGTTGCTGGGGAGAGGGAAGTCTGGGTCTCTCTGCTTAAGCTCCTGTGCCCGCAACCTGACCCCGGATAAGCAGAGGAGAGAGGGAGGATGGATGGATGGATGGTGTTTCCAAACATTTTCTTTACAATAAACTAATTTTGTTTGGCAAACCCCTCAATGATCAGGGGCCTCATTTATATAGCTTGTTTACCCTCAGAACGTGGTCTGAAAATAGCGTAAATCACTTTCTATGCGAACTTTGAGATTTATAGTGGATTAGCTCGTCCCAGTCTTGGGATCCCCATCTTAATGTTGCTACAAGAAGTAATCATATAACATAAACGTTATATTTATTGTTCCTATTTGTTTTATCGCTTGTGCTCCTCCTTTTATTTTTGATTTTAATCTCTTTACTCTTGATGTCTTGTTACACATTTTCTTATTGCCAACTATAGTTTTGCTCTCTATGGATAAACATTGATTGATTGATTGATTGATTGAAATAAAACATTTTTTGTACCTCCAACCTAATCCAGAAGTGCCTTGATTTCAGTCTCTGTGGAATAGCATTTTCTCTACCTCTCGGCTGCCGTGGTTACCCATGAAATGCCTCAATTCATCTGGCTTAATGTTATGCAGAATGTTCATTAGGTACTTTGCAATAACCATTTATGGCAGAATGTGTTTGTGCAGGAGGTGGGATATGATCCAAAGTCACCTGAGCACATCTCTAAAAAGGGTGTGATTTATATACAGGGAATTGCGTGCAGTTGTGCATATTCAAAGTTTTATAGGTTTTATCAGAAAATTCCTTTGTGTCAGTGAACTTTTTTTGCTGAGTTTAAGTTTCTGTAAGTGTGGTGGGAATATTCCTATGTAGTTAGGATTTAAGTACATATTCTCTATCTGGTGAAGGTATCTAGGGCAAGATGACAAAGTTAGGGGAAGCAAGGTTATTTTTCTAGCTTAATATTCCTGATAGAGATGTGTCAGATCACCAGAGAGACAGATGCCGGGACAGCAAGATAACTGCGGAACAGTCTGATCTGGTATGTGCTGGTTCATGCTTTACTGTCAGACTGACATGAACCAGTTCTCCAGAAGCTGGACATGAAGATTGTAGAAGACGTGCTGCAGAGATAAACAGTGATTGCTGAATACAATTTAAACTGTTAGTCAGAAAGGTTGGGTAGGGTGATGTAAGAGTAATCTCTGTCCCCTCAATGTTCTGGCCAGACATGTTTGAATTAAATACTTAAACGCCTTCTGGGACTCAGTCTATTTTCGGAACCCTAAAGTATCTTCTTCCATTACAAAGGATTCAGCACAAAGTATAAAAAATGAGGGCCCTAAATGAGTGTGCTAAAAACAAAGAGTTGAAAAAAAAACTACATTTATGAGAATGTCCAAAGGCGAGGAGATAAACTGCTGCTGAGATCTCGCGAGAGCTGTGCGTAAGTAACATGGCGGTAACGTTTAAATGAAGAAATAGACAGGCTCAGCACAGCAGGGACTCAGCGCAGCTGGAAATCTATAGATATAGTCAAACAGTACATGAGCGATTATGGACTTTGTGATGCATGGCGATCTCTTCACCCCAATGACAAAAAATATACTTTCTTCTCAAATGTCCACCATTCGTATTCTCGACTGGATTATTTGTTAGTCAGCAGCTCACTGTTGACTGACATTTCAGACACTGAGATACACCCTATAGCTGTTAGCGATCATGCTCCTGTTTCTCTAACTTTAGTAAATAAAACAGAAACGCCTCAAAGCAAAAATGGGAGATTTAATATATCATTACTTAAGGATAAATTAATTAAATATTTTGAAAATGAGTGGGCTTCTTAATTGGAATATAATGACCTACATGGTATGTCACCATCCATTCTTTGGGAGGCAGGGAAAGCTGTGATTAGAGGTAAAATAATCTCATTCTCATCAAATAAAAAGAAAATGGAAAAAAACGAATTCAGGAATTAGAAGAAACTATTAATTCATTAGAAGCTTCTCTAGATGAGGAGAGACTAGGCAAAATCCGTAAAGCAAAGCTAGAAATACAGGTCCTTCTCAAAAAATTAGCATTTTGTGATAAAGTTCATTATTTTCTGTAATGTACTGATAAACATTAGACTTTCATATATTTTAGATTCATTACACACCAACTGAAATATTTCAGGTCTTTTATTGTTTTAAAACTGATGATTTTGGCATACAGCTCATGAAAACCCAAAATTCCTATCTCAAAAAATTTGCATATTTCATCCGACCAATAAAAGAAAAGTGTTTTTAATACAAAAAAAGTCAACCTTCAAATACTTATGTTCAGTTATGCACTCAATACTTGCTCGGAAATCCTTTTGCAGAAACGACTGCTTCAATGCAGCGTGGCATGGAGGCAATCAGCCTGTGGCACTGCTGAGGTGTTATGGAGGCCCAGGATGCTTCGATAGCGGCCTTAAACTCATCCAGAGTGTTGGGTCTTGCGTCTCTCAACTTCCTCTTCACAATATCCCACAGATTCTCTATGGGGTTCAGGTCAGGAGAGTTGGCAGGCCAATTGAGCACAGTAATACCATGGTCAGTAAACCATTTACCAGTGGTTTTGGCACTGTGAGCAGGTGCCAGGTGGTGCTGAAAAATGAAATCAACATCTCCATAAAGCTTTTCAGCAGATGGAAGTATGAAGTGCTCCAAAATCTCCTGATAGCTAGCTGCATTGACCCTGCCCTTGATAAAACACAGTGGACCAACACCCGCACCCCAGACCATCACCGACTGTGGGTACTTGACACTGGACTTCTGGCATTTTGGCATTTCCTTCTCCCCAGTCTTCCTCCAGACTCTGGCACCTTGATTTCCAAATGACATGCAAAATTTGCTTTCATCCAATAAAAGTACTTTGGACCACTGAGCAACAGTCCAGTGCTGCTTCTCTGTAGCCCAGGTCAGGTGCTTCTGCCGCTGTTTCTGGTTCAAAAGTGGCTTGACCTGGGGAATGTGGCACCTCTAGCCCATTTCCTGCACATGCCTGTGTACGGTGGCTCTGGATGTTTCTACTCCAGACTCAGTCCACTGCTTCCGCAGGTCCCCCAAGGTCTGGAATCGGTCCTTCTCCACAATCTTCCTCAGGGTCCGGTCACCTCTTCTCGTTGTGCAGCGTTTTCTGCCACACTTTTTTCTTCCCACAGACTTCCCACTGAGGTGCCTTGATACAGCACGCTGGGAACAGCCTATTCGTTCAGAAATTTCTTTCTGTGTCTTACCCTCTTGCTTGAGGTCGGCAGTCTTACCCATGATTGCGGTTTTGAGTAATGAACCAGGCTGGGAGTTTTTAAAAGCCTCAGGAATCTTTTGCAGGTGTTTACAGTTAATTAGTTGATTCAGATGATTAGGTTAATAGCTCGTTTAGAGAACCTTTTCATGATATGCTAATGTTTTGAGATAGGAATTTTGGGTTTTCATGAGCTGTATGCCAAAATCATCAGTTTAAAAACAGTAAAAGACCTGAAATATTTCAGTTGGTGTGCAATGAATCTAAAATATATGAAAGTTTAATTTTTATCATTACATTATGGAAAAGAATGAACTTTTTCACAATATGCAATTTTTTTTAGAAGGACCTGTAAATGAAATTATTAATAAACAGACCCAGTTCTTAATTCAAAGACTTAGGATATAAAACTTTGAACAAGGTAATAAATCAGGTAGATTTTTGGCTGACCAGCTTAAAATTAATAAAGAAAAAACAACTATATCTGCTATTAAAGATTAGACCGTGAATACAGTATATGATCCTGGAAGAATAAACAACACCTTTAAAGAATTTTACAAGGCTTTATACTCACCAGAGATAAACCCATCAGATCATGAAATCGAAAATTTTTTGGATAACATAACACTACCTAAATTATCTGAAAGTCAAGCGATGGCCCTGGATTCACCACTAACAGCGGCTGAACTCCAGGAGGCCCTCCAAAGCATGCCCAATAAAAAGGCTCCAGGCCCAGATGGATTTCCAGAATAGTTCTATAAAGAATTCTGGAATATTCTGGCACCAACAGAATGCTGCAGGAAACCAAGGAAAATGGCCGACTTCCACCAAATATGAATTCTGCCTACATTAGTCTTATACTAAAATCAGGTAAAGACCCTTTGTTTCCTACCAGCTATCGTCCCATATCCCTCATTAATGTTGATCTTAAAATAATCTGCAAAGCCCTCGCAAAAAGGATAGAGAAAGTAACCCCTCTTATAATACATCCTGATCAAACTGGTTTTATTAAAGGGAGACATTCATCCACAAATTCACGTAGACTAATAGATTTAATAGATTTTTCTTACTGTAAAAACATTAAAACTAATATATTATCTCTACATGCAGAAAAAGCATTTGATAGAGTTAATTGGAAATTCTTATTTGCAACCTTACATAAATTTGTCTTTGGAAATTCTTTTATAAACTGGTTGACAATATTATACAGTTCACCAACAGCATGTATCAGGACTAATTACCAAACATCATCTAGGTTTTATCTTCAGAGAGGAACCAGGCAGGGATGTCCTCTCTCTCCCTCCCTGTTTGCAATTTTTATTTAACCACTAGCTGCAGCAATCAGGCAAACTCACAAGGCATAAAATGCAATAACATAGAACATAAAATCAGTCTTTATGCAGATGATGTATTACTTTTTCTCTAGCATTCACAAACCTCTTTCTCTCAGGTAATCAAGGTTGATAAACTCTTACTCAAACGTTTCAGATTATTCTATAAATTTGTTAAAATCTACAGTTCTTCCAATCAATTGTTCTGTCCAGAATCCAACTAATACACAACTGTAGTCAGGGAATATTACCTATTTAGGTATCAATGTCTCACCAAGACTGGCAGATTTAATAAAGCTAAACTACATCCCACTTTTAAAAAAAGTGGAAGATGATCTTGCTAGATGGAAATCCCTACCCATATTACATATGGGAAGGGTTGCTTCAATAAAAATGATGGTTTTGCCAAGAATCAACTACTTATTCTCAATGATCCCAAGTAAACCATCACTAGACTGGTTTAGATCTCTGAACTCCTCTGTCTCTAAATTTCTTTGGAAAGATAAACCCCCACGTATCAGCTTAAAAACACTGCAGAAGACCAAAGAAAAAGGAGGTCTAGATCTACCAAACTTCTATCATTATTTCTTAGCCAACAGGCTCCAATACATCTCAAGATGGTTAAAACATAACTACCTAGATGAGTCCTGGATAGACGTAGAACAGACACTATGCAATAAGATAAAACTTTCGCACCTACCATTTATTAGCTCAAATATAAAACGACATGAATGCTGTTAAAGCATAAATATCAGCTCCTCTCTGACAGCACGGTGGGAGTTTCTAAAAATGACAGAGTCCACAATAATCCCATGCAGACGTACACCCATCTGGAATAACCCCGACATCTTGCAAGAAAAAAGTATGATAAATTTTCCAGACTGGAGGTGCAATGGAATTGAATACCTGGAACATATATTTGAAGGAACAGACTTTATCCCATTTAATACATTAGTTACACAATATGGAATTGATAAAAACAAATTCTTAGAATATCAAAAAATTAAATCTATTATTAAAGATAAATTTAGGCTCAATACAGTTGAATTACAAATTCCAGCAAGAGTTTTAGATTTTCTTAATCTCAACCCCCCCAAATTGCTGTCTAAAATATACAAAACTTTATCTACATTAGAGGAATCAATAGCCATCCCTATTTCAAAATGGGAGGTGGATTTATCAGCCAAGTTTGACCAAAACGTCTGGTCTCAGATATGTTTAAGAACCTTTAAAATAACAAAAAACCCTAATTTGCAATTAATACAATACAAAATCCTTCATAGAGTACACTATACAGGTCAACGGATGTTTAGGATGGGTTTTACGTCGTCTAATACCTGCTTACAATGCACAAGCAATATACCATATACTTATATTCATGCGCTTTGGTTCTGTCCACCCGTTAAGAAAATTTGGTGCCAGATATGTGAGGACTTATCAAAGTGTCTGAAATGTAACATTCCATCATCTCCCTCAGTTTGCCTGTTAGGAGATTTAAATGATGTCACCATGGATACAAAGTCAGTTCTAATGCTTCACATTGCCTTATGCATCGCTAAGAAAACTATCCTCCTGAACTGGAAAAATAAAAGGCTCTTAATATTAATCAGTATAGAAATCTCTTGTTGGACCATATTGGTCTTGAGGCGGCCTCTGGCTCCATATCTGAACAATCTCTCTGGGCTCCATTGATCGGCTCCATCACCTAGTAGGGGTGGGGGGCACTTGGTTTTGTTGTTTGGGATACTGTTGCTGATGTGGGGGTTTTTGGGGTTTGAGGCGTCTGGGGGGAATCCCTGGGGGTGGGATCACTGGGCGGACGGGGCGCTGGACGTCGTGGCCCCAACCTGGGGTTGGGCTTTGGGTGGTAACTCCTGATGGCTGCATGCGGTGCCTTAGGGGGGTTGCACTGACGGACATGGGTTACTGGCCTGGTGGCCGTGGTGCTCCTGGGGAGGGTCTGGGGTGGGCCTGGGGATTCGGGGCTCTGGGGCGCCGCACCCCCTAGCTGTGGTCCTGGCCGGGGCTCGGCCGGCGTGGGGTCTCTGTTGCCTGTGGGGGTCGGGGCCGGCCGGCATGTGCAGCAGCCTCTCTCTTTTTCTCTGGGCCGATTATCATCGCCGGTCCCTGTATGGCGTCTCGCCTTGTTTGCTGGTTGGGGAGCCGGGCTGCTGGTCGCGGCGGCTGGGTGGCATTTCTGGGCCTGATCAGTCCTTTTTCGCACTGGACTTAGCTCCTGAGTTCCCGGGTGCAGGGCAAGTGGGTGGGGCGCTGGGTTTGGTTGCCTACCGGGCCATTGAGCAGCAGTGGTCGCTCCACAAGGGAATGGGGCTGGTGGATGTCGGCCTGGTGGGTCGGCCGCCCGGTTCATCGGTTTGCTCCTGGTCTGGGCAGGTACGTAGCCGGGGTTTGGGCTGCGGGGACCTCCGATGCGCAGGTGGCGCTGGGGGCCTCCTTTGCTGGCGGGGAGGCTATTGCTAACTAGCGACAGGTGCTCTCCCCCTATGAGGGCACTTGGACGGGGGGAGGGGTGTGCTGGAGGGGGGGCGAACTCAACCTGGGTGTCTAGTGTCTTTTGTGTTCTGATAGTAGAGCGAATGTCAGGGTGGGTTTAGTTCCCCTTCTGGGATGGGGCTGGGGGGACTGCCTTGGGGTCCGTGGGGCTTGGTGGTGCTGTGGCCATGGCCCCCGGGTTGAACGTGCCATGGCCTCCCTCCCCTGGTAGATCCCGGTGAACAGCGGTGCCTATTGGTGTCAGTGGGGGAGATGGCTCCCTGGGAAGACATTTTGTCTCCCACTCCTTCCCTCCCCATCCCCGAACACCTCTGCCCACCCGCTCCATCACTTTAGGCAAGGCAAGTTTATTTGTATAGCACAATTCATGTTACAAGACAATTCAAAGTGCTTTACATAAAACATCAAAAGCATTAAAGCAGGGTGCAGAAAAAGCAAAAGTACAGGAATAAAAACCATGAATTAAAATGAGAAAAAAAAATCTTAAAAGAAGCCGTGCAGATTTAAAACTTAGAATAAAAACCTAATCAAAAACACCTGAGAACAGGTGGGCCTTTAACCTGGATTTAAATAAACTGAGTGTTTCAGCTGATCTGAGGCTTTCTGGGAGTTTGTTCCAGACATGTGGAGCATAGAAGCTGAAAGCAGCTTCTCCATGTCTGGTTCTGACTCTGGGAATTGATAAAAGAGCAGATCCAGATGACCTGAGGGGTCGAGTAGGTTCATACTGGGTCAGGAGTTCACCGATGTATTTTGGTCCTAAACCATTCTGAGCTTTATAGACCAGCAGCAGAACTTTGAAATCTATCCTCGGACAGACAGGCAGCCAGTGTAAAGACCACAGAACTGGACTGATGTGGTCCACTTTTTTGGTTTTAGTGAGAACTCGGGCAGCAGAGTTCTGGATGAGCTGCAGTTTCCTAATTGATTTTTGAGGTAGACCTGTAAAGACGCTGTTACAATAATCAAGCCGACTAAAGATGAATGAGTGGACTAGTTTTTCCAGGTCCTGCTGAGACATCAGATCTTTTATCCTTGATATATTCTTAAGGTGATAGTAGGCTGATTTTGTGATTAGCTTAATGTGTAGGTCTGAGTCCATCACTATACCCAGATTTCTGACGTGGTTGGTGGTTTTTAGGTGTATGGACTGAAGCCTTGTGGTGACCTTCAATCTTTTCTCTTTAGCTCCAAAGACAATGGATGGATGGATGGATGGATGGATGGATGGATGGATGGATGGATGGACAATTACCTCCGTTTTGTTTTTGTTCAACTACAGAAAATTGTGGCACATCCAGTCATTAATTTCCTCAATGCATTTGCCAAGAGCCTGTACAGGCCCTTGGTCTTCTGGTGACATTCTAATATATATCTGTGTGTCATCTGCGTAGTTATGGTGACTTATATTGTTGTTATTTATTACCTGTGCCAGTGGGAGCATATAGATGTTAAACAGAAGAGGTCCCAGGATGGAACCCTGGGGAACCCCACATGTAATTCCCGTCTGCTCAGATGTAAAGTTACTTATTGACACAAAGTACTTCCTGTTCTCTAAGTACGTTTTGAACCAGTTTAGTACAGTGCCAGAGAGACCCACCTGGTTCTCCAGTCGTTTGAGTAAAATAATGTGGTCAACTGTATCAAATGCAGCACTGAGATCCAGTAAAACTAACACTGACATTTTTCCACTGTCAGTATTCAAACAGATGTCATTGATGACTCTGGTCAGAGCAGTCTCAGTGCTGTGGTGCTGTCTAAAACCTGACTGAAAGATGTCATAGCAGTTGCTTTGTCTTAAGAAGTCATTTAGCTGATGAAAAATAGCCTTTTCAATGATTTTACTTAAAAATGGAAGATTGGAGATGGGCCTGTAGTTGTTCATTTGTGTCTTGTCCAAATTGTCTCTTTTCAGCAGGGCTTTAATTACAGCTGTTTTCATGGGCTCTGGGAAAACACCCGACATTAAAGATGAGTTCACAATCTGTAACAGATCTGACTCCACGATCTTTGAGACCTTTTTGAAAAAGCCTGTGGGCAGGATGTCTAAGCAGCAAGAGGAGGAGTTCAGTTGATGTAAGATGTCCTCCAGATCTTTGCTGTTTATGAGATAAAACTGTTTCATGGTGTTTAAACGGATTTTCCTTGGACACTGTACATAACCTGAACCTGCCGTTAATGAACCAACCGCTTGTCTAATATTTTGGATTTTGTCTGTGAAGAATTTGGCAAAGTCATTGCAGGCCTTGGTGAAATAGAGTTCAGGTGCTACTGACACAGGAGAGTTTGTTAGCCTGTCGACAACAGCAAATAATGTGCGAGCACTATGAAAATATCTGGTGATGATGTCAGAAAAATATGACTTCCTTGTATTCCTCAGTTGTAAGTTATAAGAGTGAAGTTTTTCTTTATAGATGTCATAATGAACCTGAAGTTTAGTTTTTCTCCATCTGCGCTTGGCTTTCCGACACTCCCTTTTTTCATTTCTCACCAGTGTGGAATTTCTCGATGGAGACTTTTTCCCTTCCAGAGATAACCTTCACCTTTGTGGGAGCAATAGTATCCATAACATTTAATATTTTAGCATTAAAGCTGTTGACAAGTTCATTGACTGAACCCCTTGACAGGGCAGGTGTTAGAGAGAAGACCTGGTTAAAGATGTCACTATTGTTTTCAGTTATACATCGTTTTGTGATAACCTCCGTTAAAACATTTATGTGAACCGAAATTATACTCTCAAAGAAAACACAACAATGGTCAGACAAGCCCATATCACGCACATTAATCTTGAAAATGCCCAGACCCTTCGAGATCAGTAAGTCCAAAACATGACCCTTATTATGTGTGGGCTCTGTTATATGCTGAGTCAGCCCAAAGTTGTCCAGAGTGTTACTCAGGTCTTTAGACCCTTTGTTCTGGGGATTGTCAACATGGATGTTAAAATCACCAACAATAATTATACAGTCAAAATCAACACAGATTATAGACAGCAGTTCACAAAAATCATCATTAAAGTCAGCACAGTAATTTGGAGGCCGATAAACATGGCTCTAGATGAGGCCTTCAGCTGTACAGCAACATATTCAAAAGAAGGAAAACTTCCTAGAGATAACTGCTTACACTGGAATGATTCATTAAATAAAACAGCAACCCCTCCACCTCTCCTGTTCTGTCTGGCCTGGTTGACAAAACTAAAGTTGGGAGGGGTTGATTCGATAAGAGAAACACTGCTATTCTTATCTAACCAAGACTCAGTTGAAAACATAAAATTAAGGCCATGCTCAGTGATAAGATCATTGATTAAAATGTCTTCCCTACTATAGACCTGACATTTAATAAGGCCATCTTAATAGGTTTAAGAGTATTATTGTGCCCCTTGTGTTTTGGGGCGGGCTGTGTACAGCTTATGTTTACATTACTTAAAAACCTTTTAGAATGCAGTGCTCTGTTTTTTGACATAACTACATTCCTTCTGTTACTTATAAGTACAGAAATGATGGAACCTTCTAATGAACAAGGTCCCAGCTTGTCCTGGGAAAAGTTCTGACTGCTGAAATCCACGCAGCCTGGACCCTTAACACATCTTACATCAGACTGTGGAGATTGTACATGCTTACGTGGTGGGGTAGGAGGGGGCCGGGCTTGTTGGCCTACCTTTGATCGTCCTGGTGTGGGGTTTATGGGTAAAGAAAACAGATTGGTCTGGGGGGTAGATCTGAGCCCAATGTTGACCCGCTCCATCATCTGCTCAGTGAATTTCAGATGGGGGGAGTGGGGGGAGGGGGGGGAGGGAAGACTGTGGGCTGTCAGGGGTTTGCGGGGGCCATGGAGGTCCGCTGTCCTGTTCTTTAGAGCTGTTGAGGGCTTTTGGGGCAAATAAAGATCCTTCTTCCTGCTTCTTTTCGAAGCTTACCATGAGTGAGGGCAGAAGAAGTTCCTCCCCCTCTGCACTCAGCTTTGATTGTTGCTTGGACACATCATTCGACCCTGTGTGGAGAACGATGTTTTTCACTGTTGGATATTTTGTCACAGTTTTTAGAATCCTCTTCTGCATGTCACTGACCATATCCCTTGGAAAGCAGAGGACTTTGGTGTTCTTTCCAAACATCCACTGAACGTCCTTTACAGAGGAATCACCTACAATCAGAGTTTCAGGCCCAGTCTTTTGCTTTCTCTGTGGCCTCTCACTCTCTGACAGGTTATCAGTCCTCATCTCGCTGCCTTGTGATGGATGGTCGTCAGATAAAGATCCAGGGTTCTCAAACAGTGGAGCAAATCTTTTCTGCAGCTTCACATTCAGTTGTTTTGAAAGTTTGTGGCTAACTTTCCCATTTGCAGCTGTTCTGTCCCATGTCCTCTCATGTACAAGAGTAGAAGAAGCCCTCTCTCTTTTAGGGAGTGCAGGCCAGTCGGTCTCATCACAGATTTCCGCTCGTTGTGTCCAGCCTGCACTACGTCCACCCGTTTCCCAGAGACATGATTTAGTTTTTGGCTTAGCACCAAGACAGTTCCAGGGAGGATTATCACTCGGTGATTTAATGTAATGAGCAGAGGCTCCCTCTTTCTTGGTCGTGTTATCTCTGCCTCTTAGCCGTGTGTTAGCTTGCTCATTTCCACTTTAACACTCATATAGGGTCTTGGGGCATGGGCACATCACTGGAGTGCGAGCAGGGGTTTCCCTCCTCGCTATCCCGTGGTGTCCTGGGTCCCAATTTTAATATACAACTTAGACACTCCCACTTGTAACATTTTCATGCGACACACGTAGGGACTTTAGGGTGGCCACACTTTTCGGCATCCAGAGGGGGAGCAGTTCAATCAGCTTCACCTCTGGTGCCGGTGCCCACTGTTAAACCACATATAGACACTGAGGGGTGGGGGATGTGTGGCTGCCTTCCCCACATCCCACCCCTCTGTTTTAAATGGACATTATAACAACACGCATCAACACCATACTCGAGCGGGAGGACAGAGGCTAGGGGTCTTCTCACACCCCTGTTCGCTTTGGGCCATCAGGGGTTGGTGTCCGGAGGAGGAACAGGTGGTCTGGTCGGGGTCCTGGGCTGTCGGGCTGCTTCGCCACTGTGGGGCCCTTGGCGGTCTGCTTGTCTGCGTCCTAGAAGGTAGGGGTTCCATATCCCAGGTTCGGGGGCTGGTGGCTTTACTGGGGTATCGGTACCTGGACCTGGGAGCATGAAGTGTGTATGGGGTGTGTGAGTGAGGGTACAGCGTCATTTCTTGGGTGTCACCTGTTCTGTGCGCACCGTGCGTGATCGGTTCATTGGCGGGTTGGACCATGGACCCTGGCCTTTGTTGGATGCCTGGTCTCGGCGCTCTGCGTTGCGTGGGATCAGGACTCGGGAGCTGGTACAACTTGGTGTCCAGGTGCTGGCTGAGCTCGGCCTGGGGATGCCGTCCGTCCGCTGCAGCTATCAGTGGGGCGCCCTGACGTGAGGCAGGGGTGGGGCGCTGGAATGTTGGCGGTGGGGATTGGCCCGGGGTGGTGGTGGCGCTTGGCAGCCTCGTCGGCCGGTCCCTTGTCAGGTCCCTGCTGGGGGGTGGGGCGCCCCTGGGCCCCGGCTCTCCCGGTCCATGGACCGGCCCGCCCTGGCGCGGCCGGCTGCCGGCGGGGCCCGTGGGCTCATCACTGCTGCCCCCCGGGCCCCTGCATAGTAGCCGCTGGATGTTCCCCTGGGGTTTCCCTTTGCTCCTCTCTTGGGGATTCCGGTCGGCCCCGCCCGGGTCCGCCTGGGGCTCTGAGGGTCCTTTAGACGTCTTGGCTCCGATCTCCTTCATGTCTGCATCGATTCCTGGGAAACGGATTGATGCCGGCTCACACCAGCTATCGAACACTCTTTTGGAGAAACCTTATATGCACCAGCATGCTCAAACACACACATAGATGTGGGGTCTCTGGTGTTTACAGATATATTCTTGGGCTGAGGTTATCATTACTAGAGCTAGATTAATCGGTACCATGAGTTTTTCTGTGACATTGTTGTTGTATTTTTATATCCATTTTTGTGTGATGTGGTTGTTTAGTTCTTAGTTCACGATGTTTGGTTTGTTTTGTCGATGTTCCTTTTTCCTTTTTTGTTTAGTTTTTTTCCCCTCTCTCTGCCGTCCTTTGGGTATGGAGGCAGACTTCAATGTTTTCCTGTGTTTTCTTTGTTCCCCTTCCTCTCTTGTATTTTCAACTCACCCTCTCTCATGAGTTTTTGTTTCCTACCTCTCTTCTTCATCTTCTTTCTTTCTTCCCCTTAATTTTCCGTCTCTGGGTCCATAACTTCAGGAAATAAACCCCCCAGCAATTCATAATAAAGATTTTTCACACATATATCAAGTGGAGTACTATAGCAAAAGCTGTACTGCTCCGCTTGTGAAAGTAAATCTGTTGGGCTTCTACTTGGTACTCGGACACAGATTCTGAGCTCCACACTGCCAAACAGGACACGTTTAATAAAAATAAAAAAACTAAGAAAAAGGAGCCAGTTAAAAACATTTAGTTAAAAACATAATGTGTTCAGAAAGCTTTTAGTTTTATTTACATATACTAGGAAAATAAGTTTTGGGTGCTGTATAAGTCATTAAAACATAAGTAATTAAAACATAATTAAATTTAACCTAAAGGTAACCTAAGTTGTGCTCACTAAAATTACACACTTTATGTTACTCTATCAGTAATTTCAAGTAACCCTAACTTTTATGAGGCAACAAATTTGCATATTTTTTTAAGCAATGAGAACTAATTAGAATTAACAGTGCAGTTGGTTGGATTCATGTAATAAAAGAATGCAAAGTCCTTTTTGACTGAATCCTGGCTTATTTGTGAAGAGTAGAGAGTGAAAATATTTGCCGGGTACATTTTATATGAAGAGCTATGAGATGCCTACCAAATAAACTTACACTTCATTCATTGGTTGTTTACTACAACTGGTCACCAGCTCAGTCTGTATCTCTAGGGGGGTTTAGAGCTTCTCCTCTTTCCCCAAAAATTATCCACAAGTTTTCAGTAAGATTAAAGTCTTTAAACCAAATACTGCATTTTCATGGTGAAAGACCCATTACTGTTGATCTTGTTGCGTGAAGAAGATTGTCATCACTACATGTCTCTGTCATTTGCCCCCTCAATATGATACAGTTGTCCTCTTGCCTAGAAAAACAGTCCTAAACCGTAATAGCCCCAGCCCCCCCAACTTAGCATTTTGCCAGGATCGTGTTCTTCATTTGAAACTCACCTTTTCTTTTTCTTTAAATATGGCAGGTCTTTGGTCTCATCAGACTAGAGCACTTTCTCTTGAGCCTTTCCTGAATATTTAAGATGTTCACTATTGAACTTAATGTCCATGTAGATTTGCCTTCTACAGGAGGGGGGTATGAGATTTTTATCCTGGTGATACCAACTGCTTTTGGATGATTAATCTGCTCTTCCATGTAGTTCTGGGCTGATGCTTCCTCTTTCTCATAGTCATCTTTATAGCATGTGGCAAGGATCTGCATAGCACTCTAGACTGATGCCGGTCATTTTATTTTTCTTTCCCTTCTTCCTGATCTCACCAACAACTAACACCTCACCAAACTTCTTGTTTATGGTTTGTAACCAGTTCCTTTCTTGTGAAGATATTATATCACCTGGCAGTTCTTTAATCTGTACATTTAACTGTGAGTATTTGACATGCAAAACAAGTACTGCCCAACCACTTACAAACACAACTGCCAACCACAGAATATTTGATCCTCTATGTAATCGAGTGAGATGAAGAATGGAGTGAAGCATTTTAGTTTACATGTCATGCGTGGTCAGACTGAAGATGATTCTGTTTACATGAACTTCTAGATGAGGTGTCCTATTTATTAGTGGTGGTAAAGGTGGAGGGATAGGGGTAACACAGAGAGACTGGACTCAGTCTATACAGTACTGTAACACACACTCTACCACTGCATTTTATGTCTTACCTGATCTCCACAAAGTCAAAGCTGCAAAAAGGAGGAGTGCCCTCCAAATCAAATCTGGTGAAGTTCAACAGAATTTGCATGTTGAGCTGAACAATGATCTTGAAGGTGCAGTCTCGGCTAGTGGGGTAGTTGTTAGGATAGCTGGGAGAGGTGAAGGTTCCAGTTGGGGAGGTCAAACTCTCACCACAGTCTAAAAAGAAATAAATAAAAATTCTATCAAATAAAGAAGTGAATATTTGGAAATGACAAAATAATATGAAATCAATGGCCTAAATTTTTCCAGATCATACTCTAGTGCAGTGAAACTCAGTGAACATACCAGTGTTTCTAAAATGTTATTTTAGAGGGAAAATGTCTTCCACACCAGAGGTTGGTGATGGTAGGTAGCTCCTAAACCTTAACTAATGCCTTATTCATATAGGAGCTCCAGTTTACACACCAGCAATTTCTTTAAATTGTATCTGCATAGTGTGCTACAGGGCAAACACTTTTTATGTCAGTGATTGCTTTCATACAATGATTTTTATCTTTCCCTCATGAAATAAAAATGTACCATCACTCTTTTTCACACACCCCTAGGTTGACATATACAGTCCAGTTGAAATCAGAAGTTTACATACACAAAAAAAGACACATCCACACCTTTTTCTAGCTGTCTTAAGTTAAATCAGACCAAACTTATTATGTTTTAAGTCAGAATTACTAAAATTATTTCTGTTTACTAAATGCCACAATAATAAAAGAAAGCATGTCAGATATTTATTTATTTACATCATCAAAATTAGAAGTGTACATCTATTTCCTCAGTATTTCGTAGCATTGCTATTGAACTGAATGACTTGAGAAAGACTTTGACCAGCCCCAGCCGCCCATTCAGGTGTTCTGCTTGTCCAAAACAGATTACAGCATACATGTACATTAGGTTGCGACTATGTAAATTCCAAGACAATCAACAGAGTGTGCTGTAGGCTATTAATTGCAACTTTTGGAGGCAGTACAGAAGATAATTGGGTATGTTCGCATGCCGAAATGGACATTAAGGCTATGTTTTGATAGCTACAGTTCTTTTGAACATCTAACCCTTAATTTTCCTCATCCAAGTTGCAAAACATTAAGACCATTTTTGTTTGTGGTTTTGTATCGTCCACCAAGCCCTTACTCTCAATTCTTGGATCAGATCTCACATTTTTTATCTGATTTAGTATTAAATACTGATAGGATTATTATAGAGGGGGACTTTAATATTCATGTGGATACTGAAAGTGATAGCCTAAATGCAGCCTTTAATGCTATTTTAGACTCAATTGGCTTTACTCAAAAAGTACAGGGATCGACCCACTCGGGCAAACAAACTTTGGACCTTGTACTGACATACGGTATTGAGTGTGAGGAAATAACAGTCCACCCACATAACCCGGTCCTGTCTGACCACTTCTTGATAACTTTTGAATTTACTTTAACTGACCATCTTAAATCTGAAAGAACATTTCATTATAGTAGAGCTTTATCAGACAATGCTGTAACAATTTTTAAAGAATCTGTTCCATTCTTACTTTCCTCAGTGTCTCAGGGTAACACAGTGGATGGCAGCAATTCTATCTCTAACCCTTCAGAAATTGATGGTCTGGTTCACAGCGTTACGTCCTCATTGCGTTTGGCATTAGATAGTGTAGCCCCCTTAAAAAAGAAAGTGGCTAGCCATAGGAGGCTGACTCCCTGGTTTAACGCAGAGTTGCGTACTTTAAAGTAGAATACTAGGAAGTTGGAGAGAAAATGGCGCTCTACACAGCTAGAGGATTCCTATTTAACGTGGAATAACAGTCTACTGCTGTATAAAAAGACCCTTCAACAAGCTAGAACAGCATATTTTTCATCATTAATAGAGGCGGATAAAAACAATCCTAGGTTTCTTTTTAGTACAGTTGCCAAACTTACACAGAGTCATAGCTCTGTTGAGCCAACTATTCCCCGAGCTCTTAGCAGTGATGATTTTATGGGATTCTTCATAAATAAAATTAATTCTATTAAAAATAAAATCATTGGCATCCTCCCAAACATGATTACTTCTTCCTCAGTAAATGAGGCAGCATCGGAAAGAACTGTAGAACCTCAGTTGTGCTTAGGCTGTTTTGATTCAGTCGAGCTTTCGGAATTATCAAAAATATTAGCCTCATCTAAACCTTCAACTTGTATGTTGGACCCAATCCCAACCAAATTATTTAAAGAAGTGTTCCATTTGGTTCCTGGCCCCATTTTGGATATGATGAATCTATCCTTAGTAAACGGATACGTACCACAGGAATTTAAAATAGCTATAATTAAACCTTTACTCAAGAAACCTTCCCTTGATCAAGATGACTTAGTGAATTACAGACATATATCTAACCTTCCTTTCTTATCCAAAGTCCTTGAGAAAATTGTTGCTAATCAAGTCTGTGAGCATCTAAACAGTAACGAGCTGTTTGAAGAGTTTCAGTCAGGTTTTAGAGCTCATCATAGCACTGAAACAGCACTGGTGAAGGTTACTAATGATATTCTCATGGCCTCAGATAATGGACTTGTGTCTGTTCTGGTTTTGTTAGATCTCAGTGCTGCTTTTGACACAGTCGATCATAATATTCTCTTAGAAAGGCTTGAACATGTTGCAGGGATCAAAGGAACAGCACTAGGCTGGTTTAAATCATATTTGTCTGATAGATTCCAGATTGTTCATCTAAATGATAAATCTTCTTCACTCTCAAGGGTTACTTGTGGAGTTCCACAGGGTTCTGTGCTTGGACCAATTCTGTTCACCATATATATGCTCCATAATGGTAGAATCATTAGACAGCATGGGATACATTTCCACAGCTATGCAGATGATACACAACTATATTTATCCATAAATCCTGATGAACCCAGTCAGTTAGGTAGATTACAGGCATGTCTGGAAGACATAAAAACATGGATGACCCTAAACTTTTTGATCTTAAATTCTGACAAAACAGAAGTTGCTGTCTTTGGACCAGAAGTTCTTAAACAGAAACTGATTAGTCAATCTCTTCATCTGGATGGCATTAAATTGGCCCCCAGTAATAACGTAAAGAACCTCAGCGTTATTTTTGACCGAGACTTGACATTTAAATCCCATATTAAACAGGTTTCTAGGATTTCTTTCTTTCACCTCCGGAATATTGCTAAAATTAGAAACATCCTGTCCAGGAGTGATGCTGAGAAACTAGTCCAGGCATTTTTTACCTCAAGGCTGGACTACTGTAATTCTTTACCATCAGGTAGTCCACAAAATGCCATTAAAAGCCTTTAGTTGATCCAAAATGCGGCAGCAAGAGTTCTGATGAATATTAAAAAGAGAGATCACATTTCTCCTGTTTTAGCTTCCCTTCATTGGTTCCTTGTTAAATCCAGAATATAATTTAAGATCCTTCTTCTTACATACAAAGCCTTTAATAATCAAGCTCCATCATACATCAGAGATCTGATTGTTCCTTATGTTCCTAACAGAGCCCTTCGCTCTCAGACTGCAGGTTTACTTGTAGTTCCTAGGATTTCTAAAAGTAGAATGGGAGGCAGATCTTTTAGTTATCAGGCTCCTCTCCTGTGGAACCAGCTCCCAGCTTTAGTCCGTGAGGCAGACACTCTGTTTACTTTTAAGGCCAGGCTTAAAACTTTCCTTTTTGATAAAGCTTATAGTTAGAGTGGCTAAGGTATTACAGTACATTTTGTTATTTCGACTGTTAACTTTGTTTTCTCTCAGTGTTTTTCTCTCCATAGAAGATATACCTGGTCTGGTCTGCAATGCCCTGTTGGACGGGGGGCATCGACTGGGATGATCCTCCCAGTAACTGAACAGCCACTGTGTCCTGTTATCAACTTTTTACTTTCTGTAACATAGAAAGTTCTCTTATATCAGATCTTCTGTTCCTTCTGTGTCTCTGCTCTGTCTACTCAAACCCCCAGACGGTCGTGGCAGATGGCCGCTCCTACTGAGCCTGGTTCTGTTGGAGGTTTCTTCCTGTTAAAGGGGAGTTTTTCCTCTCTACCGTCGCTACATGCTTGCTCAGTATGAGGGATTGCTGAAGGATTGCTGTGGTTGGAAAGTCTGCATCAACGGCCCAACCTCAGGCCAATGACTGACGCAATCTGCTGGGATTCCTTAAACAGGAAACTTTTTAACTGATTGGAATGTTTGTATAAATGTATTGAAATGACTTTTTGTTAAGTGCCTTGAGATGACATCTGTTGTGAATTGGCGCTATATAAATAAACTGAATTGAATTGAAATTGAATATGAGGTATATATCTGGTATTATATAACAACATGGAGATGGAGGGAATGAGTGGCCCTGGCAGAGGTCTGAGTGTGCTTTTTTTCAAAATCTGCCTGATATGGGGCTTCAAATGGTTAGTTGCACTTTATTTTTCTTGGAGTGGTTTGACAAAAGCATTTGCTGTGTCTACAGTTATGATAGGATGCTTGATTGGAATACATCATTGAAATTTCAAGAATGTTAGGTTTTCCAATTATGTATAATATGTATATGTACATAGCAAGGGTGTAGCAAAAAAAGGCAGATTTGACTTGGAAGTATATAATGTACTGTTGACGGGACATAAAAACACTAAGCAGTCAAAAAAAGACTTTTACTGGGTCCCCAAAAGTAATCCACGTCCGCATAGCACGACCGTTTTGGCAGTGAGTAGCATCACTGATCAGAGGAGAAAAGATCAACAATGGAAGAAGCAGGGCTGGTTGCTGCGTTTCTGTTTGCTGTTGTTATAAACTGCTTCACCAGCAGCTCTTCTAATTTCTACAAAGCTGTTTGTTTGGCGCCGTCAGCTCATTTCCCTCTGAGTTACAAACAGTCAGCATGACATAACCACAGCTCCCGCCCAGCGACTCTACTGGGCCATTCAGAGTACATACCCAAAGGCTGTCACTGGTTGATTCATGAAATGGACCCGAAAATGGCCCTGTTGGCTCGGCCCGGTGTAATGGAGACATACTTTGCATACTGTGAAGGTCCGGTAAAATTACCCTGAAGTTTGGATGGTGGAAACATGCCTACTATTGCCACCGACATACCTTCCCATTGGAAAGTTGCTCCTTCACATATATGGGAGCTAGCTGGATTATTCTCTCAGCTATCCAAACAATGACAAGTCAGTCAGGATTGTTTTGTATTTGTTGAAGTCATTGAGATCTGGTAAATAACAACGCATACCATAATTTTCGGACTACTGACCACACTTTAATATAAGCTGCACCAGCTAAATCTGAAAAGAAAATACATTTTGCACCTGTACAGGTCACACCTGAATACAAGATGCACGTGTTAATGTTGTAACATGAGATATTTACACACAAAGATGGTACACAGAAGATTTTCTTATTACCTCTGCCAAGAGGTAATGTTTTTGTGCCCATCTGTCTATTTGTTTGTTTGCATGCTAGCAACATAACTCAAAAAGTTATGGACGGATTTCGGTAACATTTTTAGGAAATGTCTGCAATGGGACCAGGGACAACTGATAAACTTTTCGGGTTAATCTGACATGAAGCGCCTATCCACCCATTGACCAGTGGTGCTAACCTCCACTCCTCTGCGTCAGAGAGGTCACAGATGGCTGAACTCGCGCAGCAGTCCGAATCTCGCCTCTCCGCTGGAAGAGCGTAGCCATGCGTCTCATTAACAGACATTTTAATTGAAAAGTGTCGAAAGTTAGAATTATATAACAACATGGAGATGGGGGGAATGAGTGGCCCTGGCAGAGGTCTGAGTGTGCTTTTTTTCAAAATCTGCCTGAAAATCAGCAGTACAGCACAAACACAACATGACAGGTTAGAAAAAAAAAACTTACTTTAGCATACTAGAAAAGTTGTTGGTCGCCATCTTCCTCACCCTGCTCTCACAGCAGATCACAATGTCATCTGCAAACATCATACTCCATGGAGACTCCTATCTAAAACTGTCAGCCTGTCCATCACCAAAGCAAACAAGAAGGAGCTTAAAGCCGATCCTTTATGGAGTCCCACCTCCACCTTAAACTCCTCTGTCACTCCTCCAGCACACTTCACTGCTGTCTCACAGGTCTCATACATGTTCTGCACCATTCTAACATACAATGGGATGAAAAAGTTTGGGCAACCTTGTTAATCTTCACGATTTTCCTTTATAAATCATTGTTAAGACGAACATTTTCAGTTAAATATTACACAGGGATATTTGAGAATAGAAATGAAGTTTATAGGATTTACATTAAGAGTGCAATAATTGTTTGAAAAAAATTTGGCAGGTGCATAAATTTGGGCACCACAAAAAAGAAACTAACTAAATATTTAGTAGATCCTCCTTTTGCTGAAATAACAGCCTCTAAAGGCTTCCTATTGCTTCCAATAAGGGTCTAGATTCTGGTTGAAGGTATTTTGGACCATTCTTCCTTACAAAACATCTCTAGTTCCTTCAGGTTTGATGGCCTCCGAGCATGGACAGCTCTCTTCAAATCACACCACAAATTCTCAATAATATTCAGATCTGGGGACTGAGATGGCCAGTCCAGAACGTTGCACTTGTTCCTCTGCATAAATACCGTAGTAGTTTTTGAGCAGTGTTTAGGGTCATTGTCTTGTCGAAAGATCCAGCCCTGGAGCAGCTTCAGCTTTGTCACTGATACCTTGACATTGGTCTCCAGAATCTGCTGATATTGAGTGGAATCCATGCGTCCCTGAACTTTATCAAGATTCCCAGTCCCTGAACTGGCCACACAGCCCCACAGCATGATGGAACCACCTCCATATTTTACTGTAGGTAGCAGGTGTTTTTCTTGGAATGCTGTTTTCTTTTTCCTCCATGTATAAGGCCCCTTGTTATGCCTAAATAACTCAGTTTTAGTTTCATCAGTCCACAGCACCTTATTCCAAGATGAAGCTGGTTTGTCCAAATCTGCTTTAGCATACCTCAAGCGGCTCTGTTTGTGCTGTGGGCGGAGAAAAGGCTTCCTCTTCATCATTCTCGCATACAGAAGCTCCTTGTGTAAAGTGCGCCGAATAGTTGAACGATGCACCGTGACTCTATCTAGGTACTAGGTACTCCAGGAGCACCACAGGGGACTCTACTCTCACCATTCATTTTCACTCTGTACACCTCAGACTTCCAGTACAAATCAGAGACCTGTCATCTGCAGAAATACTCAGATGACTCTGCAATTGTTGGGTGTATCAGAGATGGACAAGAAGCTGAATACAGAGAGCTGGTTGACCGCTTTGTGACATCTTGTGGAAACAATAGTCTTACTTTGAATGGGAATAAAACAAAGCAGATGATTGTAGATTTTAGAAGAAACAGGAATAAGTCAAACACTGTTTCCATCATGGGAGAAGAAGTGGAGGTGGTTGTGGAGTATAAATACCTCGGAGTTCACCTCGACAACAGACGGGACTGGAGACTGAACAGTGAAACCGTCTACAAGAAGGGACAGAGCAGACTGGACTTCTTGAGGAAGCTTAAGTCCTTCAAGGTTTGCAGCAAGATGCTCTACTCCACAACCACCTCCACTTCTTCATTCGGTCGGGAGGAAGGGGTTCATTGTTATTTCCGGTTGAAAATGTTCATGGTGTGTTCAAATGGTTGTTTCAGTTTTGCTATTAATGGGCCTTTGTGGTATTAAAATCTGAATGTCTCAAAGGGTAGAACCTAAATACATATCCTGTTTTGTTACCTGCCTGTTGAACAAATAAACTTCAGAGAACATTGTGTTATAGAGCAATGGTGGCATGGAACTCGCTCCCACAATTCCTCGTTTCAGAGAGTCACAATGTTACTTTTTCAAAAAGACTTCGACTGTATGCATTTACTTTGGAGTAACTAGAACATCCATGTAATAACTTTATGAGTTATGGTAACTGAAATGTAATTGACATATTTTATGATACCCACAGAGAGGTAATATTTGCTACATAGAAGAGCTTACATTAGATTGTATTGATAGACTGTGTAATGTTCAGTGTGTATATATGTTGTGTTTTTGGTGTGTGTGTTGTGTGCACTTCTGCATTTGTTGCTGTTTGTTTTCATTGTTGCACAGCCTTGATGTACTTGTTTCAAATGGTTAAGACCCCAGAAAGAATAGCTGCTTAATTGAGTAGCTAATGGGGATCTAAATAAATAAATAAACAAAACTACAACAAAAATCCTGGAATTGTGGAGGTTTACAAAAAACTAAACAAATTAACCAAGTGATGCATAAATTAAGAGATATGGATTCAAAAAATTGTCTTCTTACAGGAGACTCACACGCTAAAGGGAGACAACATAAGGATAAGCAGGTGGTGGTAGGGAAATATCTACTCAGCTTCATTTACATCACAATCTAGAGGAGCTATGACTCATTCATTATTCAGTACGCTTCCAAGTATTTAATGTAATAGAGGATAAGTATGGAAGATATCTGATTATTTAGGGATCTTTACTGTCTATAAAGGGAATTTGGTCAAATATTTATGGGCCAAAGGTAGATGAACCCAGTTTTTTTACCGCCCTGTTTCTTACACTGACATCTCTCCCTAGAGAATACATAATTGCAGGGGACTGGAATTGCACACTAGAACAGATAAAGGGCAGAGCCACAGGTGTTGACCATACTCATAATAAAAGTAGATCAGTTATTAATCATTTTATTAAAGAACGGAATCTATTGGACAAATGTAGATGACTAAAACCCAACAAAATTGCCTACTCTTGTTACTCTAGTACATTTCACAGGCACTCGCGAATAGAGTATTTTTTTGTATCAGCAACATTGGTCTCTAAAATACAGGATTGTTGCTATAGAGCTCCGGGAGTTGACGTCACTTCTCCCAGCATGCAACAGTTCAAATCGACTGCGCGCCATTGTGGCAGGCAGTCTCCCGCAGTCGTTATTTGCAGCTAATCCAAACTTAGAAACGGTAAATTTGGTGGATACCTGTTGCGCCCCAGGATGCCATAACAGACACGGATGAGATAAGGGAGAAACGTTCTATAGGATTACCAAGGATCCAGAATGCAGAAAACGATGGATCATTGCCATGAAACACGCTAGCGATCAGGGAAAAATGAAGCCGTTTCATTTAGTCTTTGGGAGTG
This sequence comes from Valencia hispanica, assembly GCA_963556495.2. Lineage (NCBI taxonomy): Eukaryota > Metazoa > Chordata > Actinopteri > Cyprinodontiformes > Valenciidae > Valencia > Valencia hispanica. The sequence continues at coordinate 955,829 of OY747716.1, read as the reverse complement.
ATTCACCTGTAATTCAGATTTATTACCATTTGTTTGATAACTGCTCTTGTATCATGAAGTGATGCAAATTGACAGCTCTCTGTTTTACAATGATGCCTTTAGAAATAAAAATACTTTAATTATTTCCTGAGATTAATGAACACACAAGATGTTGCACACAGACATAACCTAGCTACTGCCTGTTGCTCATGGTAACTAAAATCAGGACAGGTCTCCCACCCGATAACAACGCAATCCTGTGCAGGAAGATTCCAGATCTGGATCCCGATAACAAACCCTGATCATGTCCATTTCTGTCCCTCCAGACTTTTATACACTTTAAGCGATGCTCCGGAGTAGGACGAGGGAAAATGGATCGGGATATTGTATATGTCAGGGCATAGGTGTCATTTTAGCAAGGGACATCTCCCCAGCAAAATTTATGATTGACATTTTTCCCCACCACTTGTAATTCAATTCAATTCAGTTTATTTATATAGCGCCAATTCACAACAGATGAAATCTCAAGGCACTTAACAAGAAGTCATTTCAATATATTTATACAAATATTCCAATCAGTTAAAAAAGATTCCTATTTAAGGAATCCCATCAGATTGTGTCAGTCATTGGCGTGAGGTTGGGCAGACTTGCCAACCACAGCAATCCTTCAGCAATCCCTCATACTGAGCAAGCATGTAGCGACGGTGGAGAGGAAAAACTCCCCTAACAGGAAGAAACCTCCAACAGAACCAGGCTCAGTAGGAGCGGCCATCGGCCACGACCGTTTGGGGGTTTGAGTAGACAGAGCAGAAACACAGAAGGAACAGAAGATCTGATATAAGAGTACTCTCTATGATACAGAAAATAAAAAGTTGATAACAGGACACAGTGGATGTTTCCAGCCATCCCAGTCGATGCCCCCCGTCCAACAGGGCATTGCAGCCAAGCAAGATACCAGACCAGGTGTATCTTCTATGGAGAGAAAAACACTGAGAGAACACAAAGTTAACAGTCGAAATAGCAGAATGTACTGTAATACAACTGGAGAGTAGTAGTAGAAAAGGAAGTAGCAGAGTGAAGAAAATTGGTAAGTCTGTCCTCCAGCAGTCTAAGCCTGTAGCAGCATAACTACAGAGATAGCTCAGGATGACCTAAGCCACTCTAACTATAAGCTTTATCAAAAAGGAAAGTTTTAAGACTGGCCTTAAAAGTAAACAGTGTCTGCCTCACGGACTAAAGCCGGGAGCTGGTTCCACAGGAGAGGAGCCTGATAACTGCTCTGTTGGGAACATATGAAACAATTAGATCTCTGATGTATGATGGAGCTTGATTATTAAGAAGAAGGATCTTAAATTCTATTCTGGATTTAACAGGGAGCTAATGAAGGGAAGCTAAAGCAGGAGAAATGTGATCTCTCTTTTTAATATTCATCAGAACTCTTGCTGCAGCATTTTGGATCAACTGAAGGCTTTTAATGGCATTTTGTGGACTATCTGATAGTAAAGAATTACAGTAGTCCAACCTTGAGGTAACAAATGCCTGGACTAGTTTCTCAGCATCACTCCTGGACAGGATGTTTCTAATTTTAGCAATATTCCGGAGGTGAAAGAAGGAAATCCTAGAAACCTGTTTAATATGGGATTTAAATGTCAAGTCTCAGTCAAAAATAATGCAGAGGTTCTTTACGTTATTACTGGGGGCCAATTTAATGCCATCCAGATGAAGGGATTGACTAATCAGTTTCTGTTTAAGAACTTCTGTTCCAAAGACAGCAACTTCTGTTTTGTTAGAATTTAAAAGCAAAAAGTTTAGGGTCATCCATGTTTTTATGTCTTCCAGACATGCCTGTAATCTACCTAACTGACTGGGTTCATCAGGATTTATGGATAAATATAGTTGTGTATCATCTGCATAGCTGTGGAAATTTATCCCATGCTGTCTAATGATTCTACCAATTGGGAGCATATATATGTTGAACAGAATTGGTCCAAGCACAGAACCCTGTGGAACTCCACAAGTAACCCTTGAGAGTGAAGAAGATTGATCATTTAGATGAACAAACTGGAATCTATCAGACAAATCTGATTTAAACCAGCCTAGTGCTGTTCCTTTGATCCCTGCAACATGTTCAAGCCTTTCTAAGAGAATATTATGATCGACTGTGTCAAAAGCAGCACTGAGATCTAACAAAACCAGAACAGACACAAGTCCATTATCTGAGGCCATGAGAATATCATTAGTAACCTTCACCAGTGCCGTTTCAGTGCTATGATGAGCTCTAAAACCTGACTGAAACTCTTCAAACAGCTCGTTACTGTTTAGATGCTCACAGACTTGATTAGCAACAATTTTCTCAAGGACTTTGGATAAGAAAGGAAGGTTAGATATAGGTCTGTAATTCACCAAGTCATCTTGATCAAGGGAAGGTTTCTTGAGTAAAGGTTTAACTACAGCTATTTTAAATTCTTGTGGTACGTATCCGTTTACTAAGTATAGATTCATCATATCCAAAATGGGGCCGGGAACCAAATGGAACACTTCTTTAAGTAATTTGGTTGGGATTGGATCCAACATACAAGTTGAAGGTTTAGATGAGGCTAATATTTTTGATAATTCCGAAAGTTTGACTGAATTGAAACAGCCTAAGCACAAATGAGGTTCTACAGTTCTTTCCGATGCTGCCTCATTTACTAAGGAAGAAGTAATCATGTTTGGGAGGATGCTAATGATTTTACTTCTAATAGAATTAAGTTTATCTATGAAGAATCCTATAAAATCATCACTGCTAAGAGCTGGGGGAATAGTTGGCTCAACAGAGCTATGACTCTGTTTAAGTTTGGCAACTGTACTAAAAAGAAACCTAGGATTGTTTTTATTCGCCTCTATTAATGATGAAAAATATGGTGTTCTAGCTTGTCGAAGGGTCTTTTTATACAGCAATAGACTGTTATTCCAGGTTAAATAGGAATCCTCTAGATGTGTAGAGCGCCATTTTCTCTCCAACTTCCTAGTATTCTGCTTTAAAGTACGCAACTCTGCATTAAACCAAGGAGTCAGCCTCCTATGGCTAGTCACTTTCTTTTTTAAGGGGGCTACACAATCTAATGCCAAACGCAATGAGGACGTAACGCTGTGAACCAGACCATCAACTTCTGAAGGTTAGAGATGGAATTGCTGCCATCCACTGTGTTACTCTGAGACACTGAGGAAAGTAAGAATGGAACAGATTCTTTAAAAATTGTTACAGCATTGTCTGAGAAAGCTCTGCTATAATGAAATTTTCTTTCAGATTTTAGATGGTCAGGTAAAGTAAATCCAAAAGTTATCAAAAAGTGGTCAGACAGAACCGGGTTATGTGGGTGGACTGTTATTTCCTCACACTCAATACCGTATGTCAGTACAAGGTCCAAAGTGTGTTGACCCGAGTGTGTGGGTCCCTGTACTTTTTGAGTACAGCTAATTGAGTCTAAAATAGCATTAAAGGCTGCATTTAGGCTATCACTTTCAGTATCCACATGAATATTGAAGTCCCCCACTATGATGACCCTATCAGTATTTAATACTAAATCAAATAAAAATTGTGAGAACTGATCCAAGAATTGAGAGTAAGGGCCTGGTGGACGATACAAAACCACAAACAAAAATAGTCTTAATGTTTTGCAACTTGGATGAGGAAAATTAAGGGTTCAAACAGCAGCACCTATTAAGTGTGATGCTTTCAAAGCCTTTTTGAGGGGACAAATAATTAGTTATACTTAGTCTAAAACTAGAAAATCACATCAGAAGAGAAGACACAAAATCTAAAATACTAAATTCTACAAGAAAATGTTTTCAAGGATACATCCTCTACAGTAGAAAAATAACTATTGCTCTTAAAAGAAGACTACAACGAAATATCTGCAGATAGGGCAGCATCTGACATGCTCAGGCTTAATCAAGAAGCAGGGGAGAAGCCTGGCAAACTTTTAACCTGGCAGATTAAACAATTAGAAACTAGGAATGCAATCATATCAATAACGAGCAATAACAGGGACAAAATAAAAGACCTTGTTGAAATAAATATGGAATTTAGAAAATATTATGAAAATTTGTTTGAGTCTCAGGTTAAATATAACCCACAAGATCAAAACTTGTTTTTAGATAGATTGCAATTTCCTGTTATCTCTGCTGAATTTATTGAAGAATTGGAGGCAGACCTAAAAGAGGAGAAAATAGGCATAGCTATTGACACCATGAAAGCAGGCAAAACAGCAGGTCCAGACGGGTTGCCAATTGACCTGTATAATTCTTTTAAAAATCAAAGTTATTGAAGCTGTTATAGGAAGTGTTCTCAGAAAAATATCATAGCGGTAATCTTCCAAGATCAATGACCGGGGTGTTGATAACATTGTTCCCAAAACCTGGAAAGTCCAGTAATAGATGTGAAAACATGAGTCCAATAAGTTTATTAAATTCTGACCTTAAAATTTTTTGTAAAATTTTAGCAAGTACGCTACAAGAAATACTACCTAGTATAATTCATAGAGACCAAAACTGGTTCATTCGAGAATGCCAAGGATTTCTTGACGTTAGAGGAGTTCTGAATGTTATTCAAGGCTTGAAATATCCTTCCTATCACTAGATGTAGAAAAGGCTTTCGATAAGGTGAAGTGGCCTTATCTCTTTGACATTTTGAAAAGATTTGGATGTGGGACTACGTCTTTAAAATGGGTCCAGTTATTGAATTTAAATCCTGCAGCAGGAATATTAACAAACAAAAACATATCACAACCAATCCCAATCAAAAGAGGATGTCATCAACTGTGCCCATTGTCACCCTTGTTATTCACACTAGCGATTGAACTTTTAGCAATGGCTGTACAAACGTGTTTAGGAATAACTGGATTAACAATCAACCATATAGAACATAAACTAGCATTATATGCAGATGACATTATTTTGTTAATCTCACATCTTAGCAGAACTATACCTGTGCTACTAGAGCTAATACAAGCATTTAGTGGCATTTCAGGATACACGATCAACAATACCAAGTCTTCGATCTTGTTACTTGAGCAGAGAGGAAAAAAGATTCCATGCAGAGAAGTTTCTCAGTTTAAAGTGGTAGATAAATGTAAGTATCTGGGAATAGAAATCATACCTACATTGGCCTTAATTGTAAAATCTAATTATGAACTTTCGATAGAGGAAATAACAGTCAATCAATAGATGGACATCCCTACCCGTATCTTTAATTGGTAGAATCAATACTATAAAAATGAACATACTTCCTAAGATACTGTACATATTTTATGAATTCTTCAAGAAAATCAAAAAGCTATTTACGGGTTTCATATGGCAAAACAACAAAGCTAGAGTCTGGTTATCCTTGCTGCACTTGCCACATAGCAACGGAGTAAATCTAACTTGGTATTATTGGGCAGTAAAATTGAGGACCATCAAATGTTATTTTGCAACAAGGGATGTCCCACAACGAAAAAAAATTGAATCTGATTGTCTGAGCTTACTTTTACTACAGGACTTGTATTCTGACAAAAGGTCAAACTTGATAAAACAAACCATGACCCCAATTGTTAAGAATATGATAAGTGTATGGTTTGAAGTCCAAAAGTTTACTGGAGAAAATAGCCTTGTATCTCAGTATAGTCCTATCTGGGGAAATCAAAACTTTGACCGGGAAGATCAGATGCTATATTTAGGAAGTGGGCACTCAAGGGATTGAAGAAAATTCTGCATTTGTATCTGCCTAAAGCCTAGCTTATACTTCTCCAACGGATACACGCAACACCATTATTCGTCGACACAAGGTCTCTCTTTGACATACGCAAGGGCGCACGGAGTAGAGTCCAATTTTCTAACTACCCGTCGAACTAAACGGAGAGCGCACGCCTGTAATTGGTCCGCTTAACATCAGCCCAAGATCATTTCACCAGAGCGGTGCTTTATAGATGATGTAATAAGTATTCTTTGCAGCTTTAGAGCACTAGATGCTTTATATTGCAAGGCCAGTTCATCTTAAATTGTCTTTTGGTGATTTTGAACACCAGGAGGTGTAGAGAACAACAAAACAGACCGCTGTTTTTGTATGTTTCCATGCATTTTTAGAGTATTCTGTGAGCTGAATTTTTAGTAAAAAGCTTTCCAGCTCAGTCAAAACTCGCTCTCTGTCGGCCATTGCTCCTTGAGTGGATGTGCGTTTACAAGCTGAAGTAAATAAACTTTCTTTGACCAGAGACGTCACTGGAATGGTAGGCAGACCCGCCAGAAAAGGTCTGCCCCCTTGCTGTCCTGGTGGAGAATTGCTTTGCAACACTGACACAACGGAGAAGTATAAAAGGAAAAAGTCTCCGTCAACACGTCTGCGTGTGGGTGCAAACTTGCTTACGGAGAAGTATAATCCAGTCTTTACTCAGACAACATGCTGTCATTTAAAGGTCTTAGTTAAAAATATAATATAGATTAAAAAATATTTCTTTGAATTCCAACAGTTGAGAAATTACATTAGGACAAGCAAAAATAAATCTTTATCTAAACCTCCAACATCGGGCTTGGAAAAAAATCGTGTCTAAGGATAGTTTAAGTAAAGGTGCTATATCAGAGTTTTATAACTATTCAACATCTAATTCTACTGAGAGTGCAGACTGTAGAAGAGAAGAATGGAAGGAAGACTTTGGTACAGATATTTCATCGGAGGATTGGCATTTAGTATGCACTAAGTCTCACACCCAATCAGTTAATACCAGATTTAGATTATTGCAGTATAAATGGCTAATGAGAACTTATGTTACCCCAGTTAAATTTAACAAATATAATAGAAACATTCCTGATGTATGCATAAAATGCACTGAGGGGAAGAGGACATTATTCCATTGTATGTGGCAATGTAACAAGACAAAATCTTTTTGGGGGGAGATTAGAACAGTAATAGAGAAAATGGTTTTGAAAAACATCCAAATAGATTCTGCACTTTTTGTTTTAGGACTTTATCCCTAAGGTCATAAATACAGAAAAAGTGAACTAATGTTAATAGATATGGGTATGAGTATTGATTTAGGAAATAACAATGAGGAGGAATAATCATTTGGCTATGTAAACTTTAGAGCACTCTAGTTTTCTCTGTGCTGAGGCCTTTCTAAGTCATTTTAACATACAAGCACACTAAAACATTTTCTGGTGGTGTTCTTTACGTTTTAGGAACTCCTTGTGTTTCCCACATTTTCTTGGCTTGGTAAGGTCTTGCTAGCTTAGTTAGCTTCATTGCGGCTATGGCTACTCTTCTCTCTCCTTCTACCTCTCAATCTTGGCCTAAATTTTCTACTCTCTCTTGCTCTTGCTCTCTGTGTCAAATCTTTCGTTACTTCTCTGCCTCGTTTATTGATAATGGTAACTGTAATAAATGTAATATTTTTGTAGCTTTGGAGGCGAGGGTATCGGAATCAGAAGCCCAGCTCAGCGCTGTTGAAAAACCAGCAGATAGCCGAAGCCCATTAGCCAGCAAGGACAGAACCCCCTAGCCGTCCTCCAGTAGAACCTGCGCAGCCGGGACCTCAGACCAGCTGGATGACAGTACGCAGGAAACATAGTTCTGGGACCCGGCCCACGGATCACCACCAACCTGTCCGCGTTTCTAACAGATTTTCCCCGCTCAGCGACACACCCGCTGAGAAGCTGACCCTGGTAATCTGCAGCTCCATAGTCAGAAATGTGGCATTAGAGACACCACTGACCATTGTCAAATGCTTGCCAGGGACCAGAACGGGCGACATCAAATCCTACCTGAAACTGCTGGCTAAGGATAAGCATATATACAGTAAGATTGTTATTCACGCTGACTGTAATGACACCCGGTTACGGCAATCGGAGGTCACTGAAATGAGTGTTCCTTCGGTGTGTAACAATGTCCAAAACAATGTCGGACTCTGTAATCTTTTCTGGTCCCCTCCCCGATCGGACATGTGGCGGCATGTTTAGCCACATGCTGTTATTCCACCAATGGTTGTCTAGGTGGTGTCCTGCAAATGATGTGGGCTACACTGATAACAGGCGAATATTTTGGGGAAAACTTGGTCTGATCCAGAGAGACGGCACCAATCCCACTTTGGAGGGAGCAGCTCTTCTTTCTAGAAATCTGGCCAGATTTATTAGTCCTCCCAAACACTGACAACCCAGGGTCCAGACCAGGAAGCAGAGTCGTAGTTTAACCCACCTCTCTGCTGCTTCTGTACTGTAACCCACCATTTACCCCAAAGAGACAGTGTCTTGCCCATGGCCAAAATCAAAAGGATTAAAAGTTAACCCAACAAGAGCAAATCATGAAAATCTCATAAAGATAAATACGACTTTAATCAAACAGAAAAATATTTAAATGTGGTTTATTAAACATAGGATCTCTCTCCTCAAAGACTTTGTTAGTAAATGACTTGATTTGTGATATTCAAATTAATATGTTTTGTCTCAAAGAAACCTGGTTGCAGCAGGAGGAGTATGTCAGTATAAATGAGTCAACTCCTTCCAGTTGTTTAAATGTTCACATTCCTAGAAATACTGGGCGAGGAGGAGGAGATGCAACCATTTTTCATTCTGATTTACTAATTAATCCCAGACCAATTGATAGCTACAGTTCTTTTGAACATCTAACCCTTAATTTTCCTCATGCAATTTGCAAAACATTAAGACCATTTTTGTTTGTGGTTTTGTATCGTCCACCAGCCCCTTACTCTCAATTCTTGGATCAGATCTCACATTTCTTATCTGATTTAGTATTAAATACTGATAAGGTCATTATAGTGGGGGATTTCAATATTCATGTGGACACTGAAAGGGATAGCCTAAATGCAGCCTTTAATGCTATATTGGACTCAATTGGCATTTCTCAAAAAGTACAGGGACCCACACACTCGGGTCAACACACTTTGGACCTTGTACTGACATACGGTATTGAGTGTGAGGAAATAACAGTCCACCCACATAACCCGGTTCTGTCTGACCACTTTTTGATAACTTTTGAATTTACTTTACCTGACCATCTGCAATCTGAAAGAAAATTTCATTATACCAGAGCTTTATCAGACAATGCTGTAAAAAGTTTTAAAGAATCTGTTCCATTTTTACTTTCTTCAGTGTCTCAGAGTAACACATCCTTAACCCCTCAGAAATTGATGGTCTAGTTCATAGCGTCACTTCCTTGTTGTGTTTAGCATTAGATAGTGTAACCCCTTTAAAAAAGAAAGTAATTAGCCATAGTAGGCTGACTCTCTGGTTTAATGCAGAGCTGCTTACTTTAAAGGAGAATACTAGAAAAATGGAGAGGAAAAGGCTCTCCACACACCTAGATTCTTCTTCCGGCACATGATGAGGACAGACGCTTTTCTCCTCCCTCGTGTTTCCATTCCAGCCCCTACTCTCTGTCTCGTGTCCTATCTGCAGCACCTGTCTGCACTCTTCTCAGAAAGCAACTATGGATCTGGTCAGCTGGTCTCAATTGATCAAATTTTTTCAGCCCAAAAACTGGGGAAGGGGGAACCCGCCTGCCCTGCCAGTACATACCCATCAGAATATACGATGGATTCCTGGAGTATGTGGACGATCGTATGTCTGTCGATGATGTCAGTGGAGGACGTGGAAGATATCTACATAATTGGATTCATGATATTCGGGTTTCTGCTGTTTGGCTTGGGTGGATTCATGATGTATAGCAAAGATAAGAAGCGGTCGGAAGTAATTGGCAAGCTTTTGCAGCTTCAAGAAGGATTATGGCATGCTGTAAACACTCAGACTAATGCGCTGAAGGAGCAAAACCGTAAACTGGGTGCCATGACTGGCAAACAGGATGCAGTGGAGGGACTCGTACGCAAGGTGGGAAACAACTTGGAGAAGTTTCTCAGCCAGGCTGATGGAAACTGAGCCATTATTTGGATGTTTGGAGCGCCACTGTAGCTATGAGACCGTTGAAAAAACTTTAAGGCTGAAAAGTGCCCCAGCCTGAACTAAAAATGCTATCTGAATTGGATCCCGGTGCAGCCTTGAAAGGCTAGACATCACAAACTCCCCCTGTGAAGAGTAGAATATAAACAGACGCTCCTACTCCCATACCATCCCCCTGTGTTTACATGAGTCTGCGAGCTTTGGGAGTGAGGAAGAGTTCACAGTCTCACCTACTTACAGACGCACACACATACACGTGCATGGACTTTCACGCCACAACCACAGAAACACACGCTCCCTGAGTTCAATGTCCTCGCTGTTAACCTTACAGTCTCTTGCCCACTCTTTGGATAGTGAAATGATGGGCACGCTCTGGACGGGTGCAACTGGTTTCTCTGTGCGGAGGGTTCCCGAACCTCCCCCCGTCCCATTTGTGTTCTCATATGTTATGACTGATACATGTGCTTATATGTTTTTGCAGTGTTTTTTTCAGCAACCCAGCTTGGCTCCCTGTAGGGGGCTGGGCAGAGTTGCCCATTTTTTTTCCCCTGTTCACCCCCCCTACCTATTGTGAATCCTTTTTATCTGCAAAAAGGGGCGCTGGGAAAGCCGGCTGCTACTGGGGTCTTCCAAATCCTGTATTTTGTTAATGTTTGTAAATGTTTGTATGATCTTGGATTGGTTGTACTGAAACTTAATTTCCCCACGGGGATTATTAAAGTATGTCTTATTCTTATTCTTAGAGGATTCCTATTTAACCTGGAAAAACAGTCTGCTGCTGCACAAAAAAAAACTTTCGACAAGCTAGAACAGCATATTTTTCATCATTAATAGAGGTGAATAAGAACAATCCTAGGTTTCTTTTTAGTACATTTGCCAAACTTTCACGGAGTCACAGCTCTGTTGAGCAAACTATTCCCCCAGCTCTTAGTGGTGATGACTTTTTGGGATTCTTCATAAATAAAATTACATTAAAAATAAAATTATTGGCGTCCTCCCAAACATGATTACTTCTTTCTCAGTAAGTGAGTCAGCATCGGAGGGGACTTTAGAACCTCATTTGTGTTTGGACTGTTTTGAGCTTTAGGAATTATCAAAAATATTAGCCTCATCTAAACCTTGAACTTGTGTGTTGGACCCAATACCAACCAAACTATTTAAGGAAGTGTTCCATTTGGTTCCTGGCCCCATTTTAGATGTGATGAATCTATCCTTAGTAAAAGGATACGTACCACAAGAATTTAAAATTGCTGCAATAAAACCTTTACTTAAGAAACCTTACCTTGATCAAGATGAGTTAGTTAATTACAGACCTATATCTAACCTTCCTTTCGTATCCAAAATCTTTGAGAAAATAGTTGCTAAACAATTTTGTGAGCATCTAAAAGTAATGACCTGTTTGAAGCATTTCAGTCAGGTTTTAGAGCTCATCATAGCACTGAAACAGCACTGATGAAGGTTACTAATAATATTCTCATGGCCTTAGATAATGGAATTGTGTCCGTTCTGGTCTTGTTAGATCTCAGTGCTGCTTTTGACACAGTCGATCATAATATTCTCTTAGAAAGGCTTGAACATGTTGCAGGGATCAAAGGAACAGCACTAGGCTGGTTTAAATCATATTTGTCTGATAGATTCCAGTTTGTTCATCTAAATGATAAATCTTCTTCACACTCAAGGGTTACCTGTGGAGTACCACAGGGTTCTGTGCTTGGAACAACAGTTTTCACTCTATATATGCTTCCAATTGATAGAATCATTAGACAGTATGGGATAAATTTCCACAGCTATGCCGATGATAAACAACTATATCTATCCATAAATCCTGATGAATCCAGTCAGTTAGGTAAATAACAGGCATGTATGGAAAACATAAAACATGGATGACTCTGAAATTCTGACAGGACAGAAGTTGCTGTCTTTTGACCAGAAGCTCTAAAAAAGAAACTGCTTAGTCAATCACTTCATCTGGATGGCATTAAATTGGCCCCCAGTAATAACGTAAAGAACCTTGGCATTATTTTTGACCAAGACATGACATTCAAATCCCATATTAAACAGGTTTCTAAGATTTCTTTCTTTCACCTCAGGAATATTGCTAAAATTAGAAACATCCTGTCCAGGAATGATGCTGAGAAACTAGTCCATGCATTTGTTACCTCAAGGCTGGACTACTGTAATTCTTTACTATCAGGAAGTCAACAAAATGGCATTAAAAGCCTTCAGTTGATCCAAAATTCAGCAGGAAGAGTTCTGATGAATATTAAAAAGAGAGATCACATTTCTCCTGTTTTAGCCTCCCTTCATTGGCTACCAGTTAAATCCAGAATAGAATCTAAGATCCTTCTTCTTACATACAAAGCCCTTAATAATCAAGCTCCATCATACATCAGAGATCTAATTGGTCCATATGTTCCTAACAGAGAACTTTGCTCTCAGACTGCAGGTTTACTGGTGGTTCCTAGGATTTCTTAAAGTAGAATGGGAGGCAGATCTTTTAGTTATCAGGCTCCTCTCCTGTGGAACCAGCTCCCAGCTTTAGTCCGTGAGGCAGACACTCTGTTTACTTTTAAGGCCAGGCTTAAAACTTTCCTTTTTGATAAAGCTTATAGTTAGAGTGGCTAAGGTCATCCTGAGCTATCTCTGTAGTTATGCTGCTATAGGCTTAGACTGCTGGAGGACTGACTTACCAATTTTCTTCACTCTGCTACTTCCTTTTCTACTACTACTCTCCAGTTGTATTATTTGCTGTTATTTTGACTGTTAACTTTGTTTTCTCTCAGTGTTTTTCTCTCCATAGAAGCTACACCTGGTCAAGTATTCTGCTTAGCTACAATGCCCTGTTGGACAGGGGAATCGACGAGGAGGATGGACTCGGCGGCTGAACATCCCCCTTCTTCTGTTATCAACTTTCCATTTTCTTTGAAAGTATTCTTATATCAGATCCTCTGTTTTTTCTGTTTCTTTGCTCACTTCTCAAAACCCCAGGCGGTCGTGGCAGATGGCTGCTTGCACTGAGCCAGGTTTTGCTGGAGGTTTCTTCCTGCTAAAGGGGAGTTTTTCCTCTCTACTGTCGCTACTTGCTTGGTCAGTATGAGGGATTGCTGTCACTGGAAGTCTGCATCAACGGGACGCAACCTCAAGTCAATGACTCGATGCAATCTGCTTGGATTCCTTAAATAGGAAACTAACTAAAACTTTAAACTAATTGGAATGTTTGTATGATTGTATTGAAATGACTTCTTGTAACGTGCCTTGAGATGACATCTGTTGTGAATCGGCGCAATGTTAATAAACTGAATTGAATTTAATTGAATTAACTACATTAAGGTATAGAAATATGTACAATAGTTAATGGCTGAGAAGTTGTATTGTCTGTTTGTAACCGTTTTTTGTTATTTGTCTGTGTGTTTTGTTCATAACACTTATCACAACAGGTGTCCTTGTTAATGAGACAGTGTTACGTATCTGCTATAATTGTGCTTATAGCTGTAAGTGCATGTGTGTACAAAACAATTGTCATTAAATATATTGTTAAAAATATGTTATTAGACAAACTTTTTATGATTAACTAAATCTTATGATTCTTGTGCTACATTGAAGGAGGACTAACAGTTATAAAAATGAATGAAGTGTTTGGCTATGGATTTGAGTGAATAAGAAACATTTCCCTGATAGAACTAGCATTTAAAGCTTTACTTTAATTGCCTAGGATATAAACACAGATTTTGTTTAACAAGCTAAAATGTAAGACTTTTAGCAAACTTTACCTGTGCTTGCATTGATGGACACATAATTGGCTGAGAATCCTTCCCCAGATAGACTTGAATCAGTCACAAACAGTAGGGTAATTTGGTTGTCAGAACTTGTTATAGATGGAGGCACTGAGCGCCCACAGTACCTGAACACACATGGCAAACAGAACATTACAGTTGCTTTAAAAAATGCTTAAACTTTCTGTTTTACCAGTAGCCTGCATTCCTTTGTATAAAAAAAGTCATAGTCTGAAAGGGCAGGGATCCACCTGGCTGGCTCAGACCTCGTCTCTAAACTTTATTCCCTCTGTGGGCACAAACCACACCAATTTTAACGTGACTGCAGATTTCAAAACTCCAGCCCTGTTGTTGTATTGAATACTACTCAGAGATTCCATCTATACATGAAATACAACCTTACCTTCATACTGACATTGTCATCCTTCTGTTATTTAGATTTTTATAACCTCCAAATGAATCTGTGAAAACTTGTAACTGCCCCTTTGAATGGTAAAGACCCTTCCATCCACCCATCTTCTTCCGCTTATCCGGGGTCGGGCCACGGGGGCAGCAGCTTAAGCAAAGAGACCCAGACTTCCCTCTCACCAGCCACTTGGTCCAGCTCCTCGGGAGGAATCTCAAGGCGTTCCCAGGCCAGCCGAGAAACATAGTCCCTCTATCGTGTCCTGGGTCTTCCCCTAGGCCTCCTCCCGGTGGGACGTGCCTGAAACACCTCACCACGGAGGCGTCCAGAAGGCATTGTGACCAGATGCCCGAGCCACCTCAACTCACTCCTCACGATGTGGAGGAGCAGCGGCTCTACTCTGATTCCCCTCTGGGTGACTGAGCTTTTCACCCTATCTCTAAGGGAAAGCCCAGACACTCTACGGAGGAAACTCATTTCAGCCGCTTGTATCCGTGATCTCATTCTTTCGGTCACCACCCAGACTTTGTGATCATAGATGAGGGTAGGAACGTAGATCAACCAGTAAATCGAGAGCTTCGCCTTTTGGCTCAGCTCTCTCTTCACCACGACCGACCGGAACAGCGCCCACATAACTGCAGATGCCCCACCAATCCGTCTATCGATCTCTCGCTCCATTTTTCCCTCATTCGTGAACAAGACCCCCAGATACTTAAACTCCTCCACTTGGGGAAGGACCTCATCCCTGACCTGGAGAAGGCACCCCACCTTTTTCCGGCTAAAGACCATGGTCTCGGATTTGGAGGTGCTGATTCTCATCCCAGCCGCTTCACATTCGGCTGCGAACCGCTCCAGCGAAAGCTGTAGAACACTTTTCGATGAAGCCAACAGGACGACGTCATCTGCAAAAAGCAGAGACCCAATCCTGATGCCACCAAAACGTATCCCCTTAACACCTTGGCTGCGCCTAGGAATCCTGTCCATAAAAGTTATGAACAGGATCGGTGACAAAGGGAAACCTTGGCGGAGTCCAACTCTCACCGGAAACAAGCCCAATTTACTGCCGGCAATGCGAACCAAACTCTGGCACCGGTCGTACAGGGACCTAACAACCCGTATCAAAGGCCCCGGTACCTCATACTCCCAGAGTACCCCCCCACAGGACTCACCGAGGGACACAGTCGAACGTCTTCTCCAAGTCCACAAAACAGATGTAGACAGGTTGGGCAAACTCCCACGCACCCTCCAGGACCCTGCTGAGGGTGTAGAGCTGGTCCAGTGTTCCACGGCCAGGACGAAAACCGCATTGTTCCTCGTGGATCCGAGGTTTGACTATCTTTCGGAACCTCCTCTCCAGAACCCCTGAATAGACCTTATCAGGGAGGCTCAGAAGTGTGATCCTCCTGTAGTTGGAACACACTCGATGGTCCCCCTTTTTAAACCGGGGGACCACCACCCCGGTCTGCCAATCCAAGGGAACTGCCCCCGATGTCCACGCAGTACTGCAGAGCTGTGTTAACCAACACAGCCCCACAACATCCAGAGCTTTGAGGAACTCCGGTCAAATCTCATCCACCCCCGGAGCCATGTCACCGAGGAGTTTTTTAACAACCTCGGTGACCTCAGCACCAGAGATTGGAGAGCCCAAAGTCCCCAGACTCTGCTTCCAGTTTGGAAGGTGTGCCGGTGGGATTTTGGAGGTCTTCCGTCCACCGTCCCAAAACGTCCCGCGTCTAGGTCAGCAGCACACCATCCCCACTGTAAACAGTGTTGGTGGCAGGCCGCTTCCCCCCAAGACGCCGGATGGTGGACCAGAATCGCTTCAAAGCCTTACGGAAGTCGTTCTCCATGGCTTCTCCAAACTCCTCCCACACCCGTGTTTTTGCCTCAGCGACCATCCGAGCTGCACTCCGCCTGGCACGTCGGTACATATCAGATGCTTCAGGGGTCCGTCAAGCCAAAAAGACGCGATAGGACTCCTTCTTCACCCTGACAGCATCGGGGGTTGCCGCCACGACAGGCAACGACCACCTTGCAGCTACAGCTTCAGTCAGCCTCCTCGACAATGGAGGCACGGAACATGGCCCACTCTGCGTCAATATCCCCCACCTTCCCCGGGAAGTGTTCAAAGTTCTGCTGGAGGTGTGAGTTGAAGCTCCTTCTGACAGGAGACTCTGCAAGACGTTCACAGCAGACCCTCAAAACACGTTTGGGCCTGGCAGGTCTGTCCAGAGTCCTCCCTCACCATCGGAGCTGACTCACCACCAGGTAGTGGTCAGTGGACAGCTCAGCCCATCTCTTCACCCGAGTGTCCAAAACATGCGGAAGCAGATCAGATAAGATGACAACCAAGTCGAACATCGAGCTGCGGCCTAGGGTGTCCTGGTGCCAAGTGCACATATGGACACCTTTATGCTTGAACATGGTGTTCGTTATGGACAATCCATGACATGCATCGAGTACATGCATCGAGCAAATCAATGGATGGATGTGTCATAACTTCCTCCAATTGAAGAGAAACAAAACAGAAGTAATTACTTTTGGACCTAAAGAGGAAAGATAAATAGTCAGCACACAGCTCCAGTTAATACAGATAGAAACTACTGATCAGGTCTGAAATCTAGGTGAAGTAATGAACTCAGATCTGAACCTCCAGGGTCTCATAAAAGTAATAACAAGGTCAGCCTTCTATGACCGGAAGAACATTTCTAAAATTATAGGACTAATGTCGCAACAGGACCTAGAAAAACTCATCCATGCGTTTATCTTTAGTCAGATTGATTACTGCAACAGCGTCTTCACAGGTCTGCCTAAAAAGTCAATCAGACAGAAGCAGCTGATCTAGAACGCTGCTGCTCGTGTTCCTCACTAGAACCAGGAAAGTAGAGCACATCACCCCAGTTCTAAAGTCCTTACACTGGCTCCCTGTACCTCAGAGAATAGACTTCTAAATACTTTTACTAGTTTATAAATTATTGAATGGCTTAGGACCAAAATATGTTGAAGATCTACTGTTACTATACCATCTGTCCCCCCGACCACTCAGGTCCTCTAATTCCAGTCTACTCAACATATCATAGAATCAGAACCAAACATGGAGAAACAGCTTTCAGTTTCTATGCTCCTCTAATCTGGAACAAACTTCCAGAAAACTGTAAAGCTGCTGAAACACTGAGTTCTTTTAAATCACAACTAAAAACGTATCTGTTTAGAGCTGCCTTTGAGTAATGCTTTGTTGTATCATGTTTTGTGTATTCTTCTTGTTTTACTGCTGTTTTTACATTATATGCTTTGTAATGCTTTGATGTATACTTCATGCTTTATTGCTGTTTTTACTTTATATGCTTTGTCTGTGTTTTACTGCTATTTTACCACTTAATCATGTAAAAAGTGTGCTATACAAATAAAATTGCCTTGCCCTGCTCATTGAAGATCACGCCACTGGCAGCATCTGGATGGGGGACCCGGTGTAGATTCCTTAAAGCAGTCCTATAAGATCTATGTGCTGAACTGGACCCGGTGTTAGATCTACCGACCCGCTGAAACCGTGCACCCCACCCCCCGTTCTTCTTTTTTATGTCAGGA
Organism: Valencia hispanica; assembly: GCA_963556495.2. NCBI lineage: Eukaryota > Metazoa > Chordata > Actinopteri > Cyprinodontiformes > Valenciidae > Valencia > Valencia hispanica. The sequence continues at coordinate 938,162 of OY747716.1, read as the reverse complement.
ACGCTGCTGCATCATCGCTGCATCACTTGTAGCTTTTCCATTTGTTTGTGATCCCAAATCAATATTTTGCAAAGATATTACTTTTTAAAAGTAAACTTAAAGCGCACCTTTTCTGTCAGGCTTTAAATATCTAGTTTTATTTGTTTAAATAATTTGCTTGTTTTAATAATTTTGTTTTAAGAAATTCCATTCTTATTGTTGCTACAAGACGAATGGAATTTAGCCCTCATTGAAACTTTATTGTTCTTATTTTTTTTATCGCTTTTGCTGCTTTATTATTAAATTTTTTAATCTTTTTACTCTTCTTGTTACACATTTTCTTTTTACTTTCTCTGCCTCTCGGTTACCACGGTTACCTGTGAAACGCCCCATATTAGCTGGCTTAAGTGCATGTAGAATATTCACTAGACACTTTGCATGGACCGTTTATGGGAGAAAGTGGGTGTGTAGGAGGCGGGATATGATCCAAAAACACCTGCACACATTTCTAGGGAGAGTGGGATTTATAAAGCGGAAAGTGCGTGCAGCTGTGCGTACTCAAAGTTTAATAGATCGGAAACTTACTAGGCGTAAGTTAAAAACAATTGCGGTTTTAGTAATGATTCTACGCAAACCTTTATTAATGAGACGCCTGGTGTTTAGGAACATACTGAGAATGATTACCCTGTTACATTGGTATGTGTTTCCCCATCGAGATGTGTTTCGGCTCCACCCACAGTACTACAATTTTACGCGTTGTGGGGTAAGGTCCCGCCTTTCTCTTTCCTGATTGGCTGACCGGTTGATCTCTTACTAATCCAAACATTCAACAACAATTACCTAACCCTTAGTCATTTTCTAATCCTAACATTGGAGGAGAATTACCTGACCATAACTTCACTATTTTCCTAATCCTAATATTGGTGAACAAGTGCCTAAACTTAATGTGATCCATCTGTTTAACATTCATAAGCAGCACCCGCCTCGCTTGTGGGTTGACCCGAAACACATCTCGAGCGGGGAACTCATATCAACGTAACAATTCCACTTAGTAGTTGAATTTTTTGGAATACACTCATTCAGTCAGAGTGATAGATTTTCTGTTCTTTACATTAAACTAGCACAGAAAAATTTTATAATAATATTGAACAGTAAAACTACATTAAACAAACTTTATATATAGTAACCATACACTGGGTGTTTGTTTTTTTGTTATTCAGCTTTTTATATATTTATTCATATAGTATTAAACGTTTTAAATGTCACAGTTCTGGGTTGTTTTTGGTTGTGTAGGTTTAAGTTTTTTCCGTGTTTCTGCTTTGTTTATTCTCTGTTGCTTTATTTCTTAGATTTTGTCATTTTGGTTTCCTAGTTCATCAGTCCTCCCCATTGTGCTTATGTTTGAGTGACCTTTTTGTGTATTTTCTTAGGTTACAATTTACTTTTCCCCTGGCTTATATTCCGTGTTTCTAGTCAGTAACTTTCTAATTCCCTTAGGCCGTCTGCTTTCTCCCTGCTCTCATTCACACCTGCCACCTGTTCCAATCAGCCGTCTGTATCTCATCCAGCTATCAGGTCTCCCTCCTCCTCTCTTTCAGTCACTCTCCCTTAGATCCTCCCATTTATTCCCTGAGCTCTTTTTCTGTCAGCACTGCAAGTCATCCTGTTTAAAGCTTTTTCACATTAAATAATCAGTTTTTCAACAAGAAATCATCTGCACTTGGGTCCTTTAGAACCTGCATCATGACATTAAAATACTAATTTCATATTTCATATTTGCCATTCTCATTTTTGTTTCAAATAAGGATGTTTTTTCACATTCTACACTTACACATTATATGAAAACACACAACTCTTTTCAATAATGTAGTTATGCTAATGCAGAAGATGCATCATAGTAAAGGTGAGAAAGAGAAATAAATAGCAGAGGGTTTAAATGGAGGTCAGAGGGGAGGAGGATGGTGTGAGGGTTCAAGTTATGGAATATGCTTTTATACTCTGGTGTGTAACTTCCAAAACCTTATGTTTCTTATCATTTGATGTGTACATATTTTACCTGCCAGTCTTGTTCCCAGTTGTTCCCGTACCATCATAGACTTCAAGGTAGTCATAGTTACAGTTAGAATGGTACTCCAGGTTAAATGAGTCAAACGACAACCGAATTAGGTTGCCTGGTAAAACACTGATGTACCAGGTACAAATGGCACCATGTGGATAGTTTGTTGGGTGACCAGGGCTGGTAATGGTGCCTGAAGGACTTGTCAGGGTATCGCCACAGCCTGGTATGGAAAACAAAATTGTTATACTGTAGAGATCAGACTTCTTTTTAACACTTTAAAATAAGCTATAGATAAGCAACATTTTTAAGTATGTATGTATGTATGTATGTATGTATGTATGTATGTATGTATGTATGTATGTATGTATGTATGTGTGTGTGTATGTATGTATGTATGTATGTATGTATGTATGTATGTATGTATGTATGTATGTATGTAAAATCATTAACTAAATACATCTTGATGCCTTTTTTCAAAGCAAAATATAAAAGCCTCGGAAAACAGCCTACAGCACCTCAAATATCAAAGTTATTATTTCATTGTGGCACAGTTGCTAGCACTATTGGTCCTGGGTACAAATTCCAGCCTATACTCTTTCTACATGGAGTTTACAATTCTTCACTTGCATGTGTGGGTTCTCTCCAGGTACTCCGACTTCCTCTAACAGACCAAAAATATGTATGGTAGGTTCACTGGTCTCTCTAAATTGCCCTTAGATCTAGAAGATGGATGGATGTTTGTATATCAACAAACTGCAAGAAAATGTATTACAGGGCACTTTTCAAGACAAACCAATTTATAACAGTTTAAACATTTCCAAATCTATCCAGTTCCTTTGAGCCATGAGGTCTGATGTAATCCGAATCTGAACACAGTACCGTCAAAGTTAGCTGATCATAAAATTCAATTGGTTAGCAGTTGTCTAAAGAAGCCCGATTGTCTGCATCAGCTTATTGACTTTGCAACAATTCCTCCATCCCAGCAAGTGTATAGTGACAGTGGAAAGGAACAACTCCCTTTAAACAAGAATGGATAGAAGCTGAATATAAAATGTTTCTTTTTAAATAAGAAGGCAAAGAAATGAACAATTACTACATAAACCACTAGAACTTTTTATTACATTATCAGTTTTAGAACGGGGGTGCGACTGGGACTGGGTTGGGACTAATTTTAGCAGTCAACCAGTTATAGTATGGATTGCTTCTGGACTGGTCAACAGTCCCATTAGGGCTAATACAGGATTTACTTGCACCTACGGATGACCTAGAGCAATTAGCCTGTGTTTGACCCATTGGAGAAAGTACCCAGAAACAAACTCCTAAACATAAATTATATTGTCACTCGGGAGCTAACTAGATTCACATAAGCATATTCCATGTTATGTTTGTCTGACCAATAAGCATATCATTTAGAACTATGACAATTAATTTCCCCTACCCTCAATGGCAGAGTCAAAGGCTGCTTCGAAGCCATGGTTGTTGACAGAGGAATCTGTGCTGAATTGGATGTACATAGATTTCTGTGTCGATTGAAGCCTTGGAGGAATTTGGTCACCACAAAACTTCCCCAGCAGGGGAGAGCTAGGTGAGGGCCCATCCCTGACCTAAAAAGAGAGAATAAACATGGTGTAATAGTTTGTAACTTGCATCTTCAGTCCATCATCTTGCCAAATATATATTATTTTCTTAGAAAACGGTCAAAAACGACTCCAAACCTTAAACAATATAGCAAAGACTTGATACATAAACGTAGAGACTGTGATGCCTACAACCATACAGCCAGGGGGCAGATAAATACAATTCAATTCAGTTTATTTATATAGTGCCAATTCACAACAGATGTCATCTCAATGCATTTATACAATCAGTTCAAAAGTTTCCTATTTAAGGAATCCCAGCAGATTGCGTCAGTCATTGGCGTGAGGTTGGGCCCCGTTGATGCAGACTTTCCAACCACAGCAATCCTTCAGCAATCCCTCATACTGAGCAAGCATGTAGCGACGGTGGAGAGGAAAAACTCCCCTTTAACAGGAAGAAACCTCCAACAGAACCAGGCTCAGTAGGAGCGGCCATCTGCCACGACCGTCTGGGGGTTTGAGAAGACAGAGCAGAGACACAGAAGGAACAGAAGATCTGATATAAGAGAACTTTCTATGTTACAGAAAGTAAAAAGTTGATAACAGGACACAGTGGATGTTCAGTTACTGGGAGGATCATCCCAGTCGATGCCCCCCGTCCAACAGGGCATTATAGCTAAGCTGGATACCAGACCAGGTGTATCTTCTATGGAGAGAAAAACACTGAGAGAAAACAAAGTTAACAGTCGAAATAACAGAATGTACTGTAATACAACTGGAGAGTAGTAGGAGAGAAAAGGAAGTAGCAGAGTGAACTATAAGCTTGATCAAAAAGGAAAGTTTTAAGCCTGGCCTTAAAAGTAAACAGAGTGTCTGCCTCACGGACTAAAGCTGGGAGCTGGTTCCACAGGAGAGGAGCCTGATAACTAAAAGATCTGCCTCCCATTCTACTTTTAGAGATTCTAGGAACTACAAGTAAACCTGCAGTCTGAGAGCGAAGGGCTCTGTTAGGAACATATGGAACAATTAGATCTCTGATGGATGAGGGAACTGATTATTAATCAGAATCAGAATCGGCTTTAATGGCCAAGTATGACACATACAAGGACTTGGCCATTAAAGCTGGGCTTTGTATGTAAGAAGAAGGATCTTAGAATACGATGGGTCGCAGAAAATGATAAAACAGGCCGGCTGGGCTCAGCGCACATTCCACACATCATCATGACATCGCCCTTTGTTGGCCAAGCCGTGATCTTCATTCACAAGCAGGGTTGCGGCAATCTTATGGAGGTATTTTTGGTGCATAAGTATTTGTGTCTTGTAACTGGGAAGTTGAAGTCACGGAGGAAAATTTTGCAGCAGTTTTCTAATTGTAGATTTTCTTTTCACGAATACAAAACAGTTACACATTTTCCATTTCTTGAGTACAATGCACAAATTGCAGTCTTTGAGTCACACTTTTGCCCCAATTGATCCAAAGCAAATGGTGCAAAACACATCCACATGCCTGTGTAAAAAACAACAACTTGTGTTTACTTTTTTGTTACTCACAGACACAAAGCTATTGTTAAACCTTCACAAATTATTCAGTGCAGCTACACAGATTCTGTTCTAAAAGCAACAAGTTTAAAAATTATTGCTCTAATTTTTCTGCTCCACTCATGCACTACATTTAGAGCAAAGCAAATTTACACACACCTGTAATAAAAATAATCCTACAGACACATCTTTAAATCATATTTTTTTCCTTGCACACAGACACAAATCGATAAATGCAATTGCATGAAACTGCTGTTGCGAGTCACAAAAAATGCTTTACAAGCCACACCTTCTTTTTCTGCATGCTCCTCCTTTTGCTCCATTTATCCTGCTGTGAAGAACCTTTTTTAATTTGTTGGTAATGCCTCGCCCTGTGACTGCTGGAGATAGGCAACAGCCCCCCGCAACCCTCCATAAGATGGGTACAAAAAATGGATGGATGCCTATGCCGTACTGCAGGGGTAGCTGCCGGGCTCAGTATTAACAAACCGGTGTTCTGACTGAACACCATACCCATCAAAACCACATTCCATTTGAGTAATGCGCAGCATTGAAATTTGTGGAATTGCGCATGCTTTAATATCAAACCATCAATTTAGCATACCTGAGACTACAAGCAGTAAGATTTGGAGCATATATATATATTACCTAATTGCATGCCATTTACAATAAAAAGAAATGTTAGAAGTTTTCCATGTATTATTTTTAGCAAGTTGAGTCGTAAAATAGTGAAATGTCCTGTTAAGTTATTAAATCGGGTGTATTAGGGCCATTGGATATTTAAGAAAAAAAATTGAGTAAATTTCTGTCAAAAGATTTTGAGATTAATTTCACACATTTTCAAGACAAAAACTCAGAAATACTTGTCAAAAAGTCATAAACTTTTGATATTTAAACTAAGATTTTCTGAAATTGTAAGGTCAGAAAAAAAGAGAAAAAGATTTTGCTGAGATTTTAAATCAGTTATATACAACAGAAAATTAACATGGCAAAAGCCAGATCTATGTGTAGCCCCGCCCCATTTCTACACATCAATCTGGAACTGCTCCCGCAGAAAGCGTCTGAACAAGGGAGGGCCATCTTTTATAGTATTTTGAGCTGATTGGAGGACGTGTCACCAAGTGTCCGCCTACCATGACTTTCACTACGAGCGGTGCAAGCTGGTAAATCAAGCTCTTGTCAAATCCAGTCGGGAGAAAATTCAATTCAATTCAATTCAAAATTACTTTATTAATCCCAAAGGGAAATTAAATGTTGTTGTAACTCATGCAAGTTCCTTCAAAGATTTGTTGTAGATGCTGATGGCTGTGGGTAGGGATGATCTCCTGTAGCGCTCTGCAGATCTGAAGAAGCCTCTGACTGAAGACGCTCTGTAGTTGTATGACAGTCTGATGTAGAGGATACTCTGGATCTATGGCGTCTTCTTTTCAACTCATCAGGGTTTTGTGGCTGTAGTTGAGGAATTATTTGAGCTTTGGTGATGTTAATCAGCTGCTGCCAGTTGTAAACCACCTTGTTGCCATGGTTATGCATCATAACAAATGTCCAAAATTAAAAAGTATCAGCAAAAATCCTTCCAGCTGCACAGCATTCAAAACCAGAGAGAACAGTTGTCCACAAAAACAATGTTTCTACCAGAAATGGAAGAATTAAAGTTTTAAAAAAGAAAAAAAATATGAACCAAAGTAACAGAGCTACTCCAACATGCTGCCACCTTGAGCGGCGCAATTCCGGAATGAGCGAACATAACATCAGTCTTTATGCAGATGATGTATTACTTTTTCTCCAGCATTCACAAACCTCTCTCTCTCAGGTAATCAGGTTGATAAACTCTTACTCAAAAGTTTCAGATTATTCTATAAATTGGTTAAAATCTACAGTTCTTCCAATCAATTGTTCTGTCCAGAATCCAACTAATACACAACTGCAGTCAGGGAATATTACTTATTTTGGTATCAGTGTCTCACCAAGACTGGCAGATTTAATAAAGCTAAACTACATCCCACTTTTAAAAAAAGTGGAAGATGATCTTGCTAGATGGAAATCCCTACCCATATCAATTATGGGAAGGGTTGCTTCAATAAAAATGATAGTTTTGCCCAGAATCAATTACTTATTCTCAATGATCCCTAGCAAACCATCATCAGACTGGTTTAGATCTCTGGACTCCTCTATCTCTAAATTTCTTTGGAAAGATAAACCCCCATGTATCAGCTTAAAAACACTGCAGAAGACCAAAGAAAAAGGAGGTCTAGATCTACCAAACTTCCATCATTATCTCTTAGCCAACAGGCTCCAATACATCTCAAGATGATTAAAACATAGCTACCTAGACGAGTCCTGGATAGACGTAGAACAGACACTATGCAATAAGAAAAAAATTTCAGACCTACCATTTATTAGCTCAAATATAAAACATGAATACTTTAAAAGCATAAAAATCAGCTCCTCTCTGACAGCATGGTGGGAGTTTCTAAAAATGACAGATGTACACCCATCTAGAATAATCCCGACATCTTGCAAAAAAATGTATGATAAATAGAAAATGTTATAAGTGGGAGTGTCTAATTTGTACAGTAAAATTGGAATACAGGCCGCCCCGGGGTAGCAAAGACGAAAACCCCTCCTCTCATCCCAGTGACGTGCCCTTGCACGATATAGTGGATCTTCAAAATCTTAGTGAGTTTACAGGAAATAGAGACTATTTTCAGGTTCTCAAAAAAAATCTGCTTTGACTGATCTATTGGGACTCAGAGCACAGGGAGCGCTGGTTCGTTCACGTTTTTAAAATTTCTCTGAAATGGATGCTCCCTCTAAGTTCTTTTTTAGTTTGGACAAGAAAAATTGACAAAATCGCCTCATTCATTGCATTCGATCTGAAGACGGGAGAGAGTTGACAGAACCCACTGAATTACGAAAAAGAGCAGTAGACTTTTTTTCGAAAGTGTATGTCAGTGAGTTTGAAGAAGATTCTGTGAGGACTGGAGAGTTTCTTAATAACTTGCCAAAGGTTTCAGAGCAAGAGAACATCGTTTTGGAACTTGCAGTAACCCTCCAAGAGCTGCACGATGCCCTGTTGAGCATGAAAAATGGCAAAGCTCCAAGAATAGATGGTTTGCCTGTGGAATTTTACAAGTCATGCTGGTCCATATTGGCTAAAGATCTGTTGGAAGTCCTCAATGACAGTGTGGCAAGGGGAAAACTACCTCTCAGCTGTTGCAGAGCTGTGCTTACTCTTCTTTCCAAGAAAGGAGATCTTTATGAAATAAAGAACTGGAGACCAGTCAGTTTGTTATGTGCTGACTACAAGATCTTCTCCAAGGTTTAAGCTTGCAGATTGAGATAGGTGGATTGATCAAGTTATACACGTTGATCAGGCCTATTGCATTCCTGGTAGATCAATAATAGATAAAATATAATTAATTCGTGATTATTTGGATGTCTCTAATCTATAGGATGTAAATTTTGGTCTGATTTCTCTCGACCAAGAAAAGGCATTTGACCAGGTCGAGCACCAATATCTTTGGAATATCTTGAAGGCTTTTGGTTTCTCCTCTGGTTTCATTGCCATGATTAAAACCATCCATTGTGACATTGAAAGTGTATTGAAGGTCAATGGTGGCTTGAGTGCTCCTTTTAATGTAAAGAGAGGTTTCCGACAAGGTTGTGCAATGTCTGGTATGTTGTATTCTTTGAGAATTGAACTGTTATTATGTATAGTTAGGAAAAGGTTACATGGAGTAAAATTAAATGAAATTGCTTTACCTTTTCAACTTTCTGCTTTTGCAGATGATATTATTGTGGCTATAGCTGGAGAGCCAGATGTCCTTGCTTTAACTGAAATTATTGAATGCTTTGGTAAAATTGATTCATCCAAAGTAAATTGGAGTTAGAGTAAAGCTTTGCTAGTAGGTAAATGGAAAAGAGAAGGACCCAAATTACCTGATAATTTAAAGTGGCTAAAAAATGGTTTTAAATATTTGGACTTTCATTTAGGAAATCATGTGGAAGTAATGAAAAATTGGGAAGGTTGTTCTGAAGTGATGGAGGGAAGGTTAAAGAAATGGCATTGCTTCTTACCTCGGTTGTCTTACAGGGGTCGCACACTTAATAATCTTATTGCATCATGCATAGAACCCCCACCAAATCTATTAGTGAAATTATAGACTATTTTAAACTTTTTTGGGACAAACTGCATTGGGTCCCTCAGAGTGTTTTGTTTTTGTTAAAAGAAAAAGGGCAAGGTTTTATTAATTTAGAAAGCAGGAAAGCAGCTTTCAGGTTACAGTTTTTACATAGTTTTTTGTATAGAGATCAAAATGTTTTGTGGAGGCAGGTTACAAAATAATTGTTTTCAAAAGTTAGTAATTTGAGTTTTGGAAAAACATTATTTGTATTTGATCATTCAAGGTGCAGTGTAAAGTGTTTGTCACCTTTCTATATCGGTATGTTAAAAGCTTGGAAACTGATGGAAACAGAGAGAATTGAGATGTCTAAATCTTTACATTGGCTGTTATTGGAACCTATCATCAAGGGATCTCGTTTAGGTTCATCCTGGGTAGAAATGCCAATGATTTCTGAACTATTTATGAAAAAAGGAATTAATACTGTAAGAACTTTGCTTGAACTCGTGGGAGCCAAAATGGAAGACACTATTTCTTTGGCAAGAAGAATGGTGGTTCGCTCTCTTTGGATTGTAGGCTTCATGCTGAATAAATTTAAACAATCTTTACTAGAGGATGACAAAAGACTAATAAGTGGATAGTTTGATGGACTTTTAACTCTTGATAAAACATATATTTTTCAAAATTTGCATTAAGCCACAGCTAAAGGATATTGAAAGTCCTGATCCTTTTTTAGAGAAGGGGTAAAATGTATGGACACCATTGGATTCAGTGACTGGAAAGATGCTATATAAGAGATGTGTTAAAGCTCTAAATAAGGTTAGGTTAAAAGACAAAAAAGAAAACCTGGTTCCAGAGCCAATCAGAGAGATTATTTTAAAGTTGGTTCTAATGTGAGACCAGCATGGTGGTTGCTTTATAAGCCACAATTGACCAAAAATACTGGTGATTTACAGTGGCGAACATGGTATTATTGCGGTTAATTCTTTTGTGCCCATCATTAATCCCGAGGTTTCTGATAAATGTCGTTTTTGCTCAATAAGAGAGACGGAGGTGCAGGAAGTCATTGTGAGCTAATCAATAGAAGTGACTGTGAGCTGGATAAATTGAGCGGATGTAAACACCGGAGATCATATGGGTATCGGAGAGGCGAAGTTATCCTCCTTATGAGCTAAACGTGGGTAAGAAGTTAATGGAGATTTAATGGTTAATTCTAATTGTTGTAGATTGCACGGGCACAGGTGAAGTGGACCGAACCGAGACTGAGTTAAAATAGAAGCTAACAGAGCTAAATGCTAATATGTAGCTATAGATGACGACGTTTTCACCGTGGGAAGAAAGCACGGGGTTTCCCACAGAGTGAACAAAGTACCAGTGTGCCTTGATGTTATATACTGAACTTTAAATGCACTAAAAAACAGATTTAAGTTAATTTTACTATTTAAAAGGGATAAATAAATTTTATTTTTGTATTGTAATTTTTTTTTAATGATGCTAAAGAAACAATCCATGCTTCTAGTTTACTTTATGGTGCTGAGGTGATAATGCACTCTATGAAACCAAGGCCTATGGGCATTTATGAGTTTTTGGCGGTAAGAGAAAAACCCCCAACTTATTTTGGTACACAAATATTGCATTGAGAGTTGATGCAAATCGGAAGAATTCATATGGGCAATTTGTAAAGATGTAATCGGTTTAGATAAGTGCATTACACTATATAAAAAAGGGGATTGTATTTTAGAAATTTATTGATATATTTGGTCATTTTATTTTGCACTTTTTATTGTAACGGATGTAAGCTCCATTGTTATGCAGTGTTAAGCAAAGGCACTGTTATTCAATTAGTTTGTACTGAAAAGAAAAAGGATTTACCATAGATTATGGTTTATTCATGATCGCTGATTAAAGAATGTGAACTTTTGATGAACGAATGAGCAGATTGTAAAAGAAAAAAAAATTTGCATCCAGTGATTGGACTATACTGTAAGCAATATTGTTGGAAATTTGAATTAATGGGTTGTGCTGACTGGTTAAAGCACTTGCATTAGACTCCATATGGCCATTTACACATACATTTCTATAGAATTTAAACTTAAAGAGTAAATAAACCCCAAAACAACTTTTTTTTGCTCCTAAACGGTATAAATGGGTCTTTACCAATGCAATCTTTCAGTTTCTGGGATTTTTTTTACATTGTTGTGTAAACTTGTTTAATTCTACACTTTTTGGTCTAAAAGCGTCTTAGTGCTGCCCTCTTAGGGTTGAACGGTGGCTACTGCATTTGAATTTTGTGATTGGTGGAGAGCGGTACATCTTTACGTCACAGGCATGGTCTCAAAGACACGCCCCATGGGTTTGGGCATAAAACTATTTCTAAGACACACTCGTCCCTTGGAGAGTTTGGAGTTGGATTGCGTTTTTCAGGTTACCATTATTACCACATTAGCACTTAGTTAGCATAGCTAACATACTGTTTGGAACTTTAGCCTGTGTTAGCATTACCACTCAGAAACTGGACTCCTCCTGTCTCCCTCTGCCTCAGCAGCGCCGGCCTCGGGCAGCGCTGACTCAGCACCCTGAGCCAGTGGCTGGAATTGATACGGCTCGTGGCCGCTGGGCTCCATAAAGCCTCCCTCTACTCCTCTACCTCCAGTGACGACGGAGGAGATCTGCTGCTTCAGAGCGCTGAGTCAGCACTGCCTGAGGCCGCTGCTGCTGAGGCAGAGGGAGACAGGAGGAGTCCGGTCTCTAAATGGTGATGCTAACATAGGCTAACGTTCAAAACAGATGAACATCGATCTGATCGATCAGTCGCAAAACTGCCAACGTCGCTTTGGTCACTGTCCATGTTTCAGTGTCACATTAAGCTAGCTGTCACTGTCCTCCTGAACACACCCCCACATCCCCCCTCCGCTCACCCTCCACATTTGGCCACGCCCCTCCGTTCTTCCTGGCACCGCCCACTTTGTAGAATTTTTAAATGTTGTCTGGGGGTGGGGTTATGATTTTTCATGGGGTTTAGTTACACTTTTAAGGAGTAATAGTCCTGTTGTTTATAGGCTAGTTTTTTTTTTCTTGGAATCGTGGAACTTGGAATTCTTCCTGACGAGGAAGATGGCGAGCCTTTTCCCTTGGATCGAACCATAGCCATCCCGAGTTGGCCCAGAAGAGCAGGTTGCTCTTCTCCTACAAACAGTTATGACAGTGTGGTAGGACAAAACTGCACTGATTACAGACTCTTGACCCTTTTGGATTGACTGGAACTGAATACTGACTATTAACTATTAAGCCGGCAGACTGACACATCTGAGCTCAGATAGGACCTTTGAGAAACACATTTATTGTATTGTATTTTTTTTCCTGTGTACCATACTGTCAATTCTGTTAATGATAGTACAGTAAATTGTTGCCATTTTATTCAATACAGTTCACAGCAAGTAATCTGAGGCTCCAGTCATTCTTTTGCACAACTCTCCTCGTTCCTTTTCCGAATCTAGCAATTGGCCCATATTGATTATTTTCTTTATTTCCCTCACCATATCCTGTACTTGGCTACAGGGACGTTTGATGAAATCTTTCCTTGGTCAAGCAAAATTGGCAATTTACTTGAGTAGAAGATATAAGATAAATGGTGGACGAAATACGGATTCTGTTCAACTTTTCAAGAGTATGTTAAGAGCAAGGATGGTTTTAGAATATAAATATTATTTAAAAATGGATGAGCTTGATGTTTTTCAAAATATCTGGGATTATGAAAGTGTTCTGTTTACCTTAAATAATTCAGAACTTTTATTTATGAATGTACTAATCTGAATGTGTTGATTTGAGTTAAATGTTTATGGATTACCAAGTGAATAAATTAGTTTTTAAAAATCAAATCTTTCTTTCTTTCTTTCTCTTTTCCTCTCTCTTTCTTGCTCTCTGATCACCTGGTCGGAAGAGTCGGGCTCGGTCCGACCTGCTATAGCTGGTCTGTTAGCTGAAAGGTTAACTCCATTGTTCCTTTGTCTGTTAGTTAAAGCTGTGGCCTCCATTTAGCCAAAGCTAGTTTTATGGCCGTTTGTCTCCGGACACCCCATGTGCAGTTCTCCATCTTGGCCATAACTAAGTTAATGGCCCTTTGTCCCACAGGCTATCTCTACTTGACCCCCTTGGAGTGAGGGCCACCTTCCTCTCTGAACACACCTCACCTATATGCCGCTATATTCGCGCATTGCAATGCCGCCATGCTGCATTCTTAAGACACAACATGCCGGGAATATTACCCTAATATGCTACCATGGTGTGTTATTTGAAAACGCCCATACACAGTGCGTTGATGAGTAGATACATACATTTCACAGCAAATAGTTTTTGATTGAAGAAAAAGATATTTTTAGAACAGACAATTCTTTTCTAATTTTCTGCTAGCATTTTTTAGCTCAAGGTTAGCCTCTAGCCGAGTCAGTGTCAAATTACAAATGTTGAAGACTGGGCAACCTTGCAGGCTCAGATGTGATTGGCTCTGGAACCAGGAAGTTTGGAGGCGGGACAAATTGTAAACAATGACTACGTCCCTCTGCAGCCTTTTAAAAATGATAAAAACTTGCAACAACCCAGCAGGCTGAGAAGGAAATCTTTTTCAATGTGACCTTCCTTCCAACATGATTCAGAGATTAGACTGTTGTGTGATTATTTAACTGTAAAATTTGTACATGTTGCACCTAAAATGTCTTTAAATGACCTAAAGTCTGCGGATTCTAAGCCACTGTTATGTTTTTTTTAGCCAAAATGGTTACACTTCTTAACCAGGAAAAAGAACCAGCTTAGGGGGCATTACAATAAAATCAAGTTTTATTGTGTGGAACTCAATTGGATGTGAATCTACTCTAGGTTAACTGTAACAAAGAAGTCTAAAATGCCCCAGAAGAAACAGGTGCTGACTAGAAAAGGTAGAGAAGACACTCTTGGGGAATCCACTGTGTCCTGTTATCAACTTTTTACTTTCTGTAACAGAGAGAACTCTTATATCGGATCTTCTGTTCCTTCTGTGTCTTCTCTGTCTTCTCAAACTCCCAGACGGTCGTGGCAGATGGCCGCTCCTACTGAGCCTGGTTCTGTTGGAGGTTTCTTCCTGTTAAAGGGGAGTTTTTCCTCTCCACCGTCGCTACATGCTTGCTCAGTATGAGGGATTGCTGAAGGATTGCTGTGGTTGGAAATCTGCCCAACCTCACGCCAATGACTGACGCAATCTGCTGGGATTCCTTAAATAGGAAACTTTTGAACTGATTGGAATGTTTGTATAAATGTATTGAAATGACTTCTTGTTAAGTGCCTTGAGATGACATCTGTTGTGAATTGGCGCTATATAAATAAACTGAATTGAATTCATTTGAATTTCCTCTATGGGAGCCCTCTGCCCCGGGAGCGGTGGTCGGGTGTAGCTGCCTGGATGCTCTCCAGGTGGAGCTTGGGTGGAGGTGGGGGTCTTGGCCTCGCTTCCTCTGGGCGCCCTGTGTACCTCGGCTGCTGCTGTAGATTTGCTGCTGCCGGCGTAGATGGCTCCTTTGATGGCGTTTCCTTACCTGACTCATCTATACTTGGCCCAATCTCCTTTTTACTGTTGTTCATAATTTTAGTGTTTGTGTGCATGGGAGTTTGGTTGGGGGGAAAAGAGTATAACTGTGATCATGCTTTTAAAACTGGGGGTGAGGGATGGGAATGTGGTTTATGTGGAGTCATTTTAATCTGTAAAGCACTTTGAATTGCAGCTCTTGTATGAAAAGCCCTTTTGTTAGAAAATTTGTATTATCATTGATAAGTGTAATACTGTGTATGTTACTGTATAATTCCTCATATGGGTGATAAATCCTCTCTAAGAGTTGATTGAGAGGATTGTCTGGAAGGCCTAATTTACATGTACTTTGTTATTCTGTTTCAACACCCACAGGCCTAATGTGGGTGTGGTTTATGACCTGTTGAAAACCCCTGTTTTGTAATAAAAGCTTTGGGGAGAGTGAGCTCGGTGGGACAAGGATTTGAGCATGTTTGGGAGAAGACACTCAGCTTGTATAAATGCCTTTCACCTCCCTTGTGAAATCTTCATTCGCAAGTAAAACACAAAGGCGGTGTCTTTCCTCATTTCTGTTCTATGTTCTAGGGTAATATTTACCTAACAGCTTTATAAATAAATTTTGATTGATTGATTGAAAGAGTTGAGTCGATGTAATGCACATTTGTTGTTTTTAATCGACCAAGAGCAAAAGACATAATTGCGTCTCTTTCTGCAGACTACACATGCACCAGAGGAGGGAGTGACAGTCTGAAAATCTCTACGGTCCGCCACTGAGAAAAGATGTTCACATGGAATCACAGATGCAGTTTGGGTCTGCCATGCTGTTAACATGACAAGCCAGCACTGAAAGCAGGGCGGGTTGAATTGTGGGATAAACAGGGTGGGTCATTCTGTACATGCGTTAAAAAAAATTGCATTAATTTGACAAATTAATCGGCCTGCGTTGACGTGTACATTTTAACTGCCCTAATAAATATATATAAAACAATTGGTGGAAAATAAAATTGTTTTTTGTTTGTCTTGTAAATATTCTAGTGCAAAGCGTTGAGGAAGCCATCTGCGGGACCAACTAGCCTCTCCATTTATTTATAATTGCTGTGATTTTAAGTGGTTTACACTCCAGATAAGTTTGATGATAAAAATATGACTTACTCTGGCTTTGACTATTTTATCGATCATTTACCAAACTCCTTAAATCTTTAAGGTCCAACTGTTACTGTCAAACATGGGCATCTTTACACTTATATTTAATATCTAAAACATTACATAAAACATTATTTGATATATGACCTCCATTTGTGACTTTAGAAAATGGTCATCCATCCATCCATCCATTTTCTTCCGCTTATCCGGGGTCGGGTCGCGGGGGCAGCAGCCTAAGCAAAGAGACCCAGACTTCCCTCTCCCCAGCCACTTGGGCCAGCTCCTCGGGAGGAACCCCAAGGCGCTCCCAGGCCAGCCGAGAAACATAGTCCCTCCAGCGTGTCCTGGGCCTTCCCCTGGGCCTCCTCCCGGTGAGACGTGCCTGAAACACCTCACCAGGGAGGCGTCCAGGAGGCATCCTGACCAGATGCCCGAGCCACCTCAACTGACTCCTCTCGATGTGGAGAAGCAGCGGCTCTACTCTGAGCCCCCTCTGGATGACTGAGCTTCTCACCCTATCTCTAAGGGAGAGCCCAGACACTCTGCGGAGGAAACTCATTTCAGCCGCTTGTATCCGTGATCTTGTTCTTTCGGTCACCACCCAGAGTTTGTGACCATAGATGAGGGTAGTAACCTAGATCGACAGGTAAATCGAGAGCTTCGCCTTTTGGCTCAGCTCTCTCTTCACCACAACAGACCGGTAGAGCGCCCGCATAACTGCAGATGCCCCACCAATCCGTCTATCGATCTCCCGCTCCATTTTTCCTTCATTCGTGAACAAGACCCCCAGATACTTAAACTCCTCCACTTGAGGAGGCACCCCACCCTTTTCCGGCTCAAGACCATGGCCTCGGATTCGGAGGTGCTGATTCTCATCCCAGCCGCTTCACACTCGGCTGCGAACAGCTCCAGCGAAAGCTGTAGATCACGCTCCGATGAAGCCAACAGGACCACATCATCTGCAAAAAGCAGAGACCCGATCCTGAGGCCACCAAAACGGATCCCCTCAACGCCTTGGCTGCGCCTAGAGATCCTGTCCCTAAAAGTTAGGAACAGGATCGGTGACAAAGGGCAACCTTGGCGGAGTCCAACTCTCACTGGAAACAAGCCCGACTTACTGCCGGCAATGCGAACCAAACTCTGGCACCGGTCGTACAGGGACCTAACAGCCCGTATCAAAGGGCCCGGTACCCCATACTCCCGGAGCACCCCCCACAGGGCCCCCCGAGGGACCGGTCGAACGCCTTCTCCAAGTCCACAAAACACATGTAGACCGGTTGGGCGAACTCCCACGCACCCTCCAGGACCCTGCTGAGGGTGTAGAGCTGGTCCAGTGTTCCACGGCCAGGACGAAAACCGCATTGTTCCTCCTGGATCCGAGGTTCGACTATCCGTCGTACCCTCCTCTCCAGAACCCCTGAATAGACCTTACCAGGGAAGCTCAGAAGTGTGATCCCCCTGTAGTTGGAACACACCCTGTGGTCCCCCTTTTTAAACAGGGGAACCACCACCCCGGTCTGCCAATCCAAAGGAACTGCCCCCGATGTCCACGCAATATTGCAGAGCCGCGTTAACCAACACAGCCCCACAACATCCAGAGCCTTGAGGAACTCCGGTCGAATCTCATCCACCCCCGGAGCCTTGCCACCGAGGAGCTTTTTAACGACCTCGGTGACTTCAGCACCAGAGATTGGAGAGCCCGACCCCAAGTCCCCAAACCCTGCTTCCAGATTGGAAGGTGTGCTGGTGGGATTGAGGACGTCTTCGAAGTATTCCATCCACCGACCCAAAACGTCCCGCGTCGAGGTCAGCAGCACACCATCCCCACTGCAAACAGTGTTGGTGGCAGACCGCTTTCCCCCCCTGAGACGCCGGATGGTGGACCAGAATCGCTTCGAAACCGTACGGAAGTCGTTTTCCATGGTCTCTCCAAACTCCTCCCACGCCCGAGTTGTTGCCTCAGCAACCATCCGAGCCGCATCCCGCTTGGCCTGTCGGTACCCATTAGCTGCTTCAGGGGTCCCACAAGCCAAAAAGACCCGGTAGGAATCCTTCTTCAGCCTGACAGCATCCCTTACCGCCGGTGTCCACCAGCGGGTTCGGGGGTTGCCGCCGCGACAGGCACCGACCACCTTGCGGCCACACCTTCGGTCAGCCGCCTCGGCAATGGAGGCGCGGAACATGGTCCACTCGGACTCGATGTCCCCCGCCTCCCCCGGGACGTGTTCAAAGTTCTGCCGGAGGTGTGAGTTAAAGCTCCTTCTGACAGGAGACTCTGCCAGACGTTCCCAGCAGACCCTCACAACACGTTTGGGCGTTCCAGGTCTGTCCGGCGTCCTCCCCCACCATCGGAGCCGACTCACCACCAGGTAGTGGTCAGTGGACAGCTCTGCCCCTCTCTTCACCCGACTGTCCAAAACATG
This sequence comes from Valencia hispanica, assembly GCA_963556495.2. Classification (NCBI taxonomy): domain Eukaryota; kingdom Metazoa; phylum Chordata; class Actinopteri; order Cyprinodontiformes; family Valenciidae; genus Valencia; species Valencia hispanica. Next base: position 919,764 of record OY747716.1, on the reverse strand, counting down.
CGGCTGCAGATCAGATGAGACGACAACCAAGTCGATCATCGATCTGCGGCCTAGGGTGTCCTGGTGCCAAGTGCACATATGGACACCTTTATGCTTGAACATGGTGTTTGTTATGAACAATCCATGAGGAGCACAGAAGTCCAATAACAAGACACCACTCGGGTTTAGATCGAGGGGGCCATTCCGCCCAACCACACCCCTCCAGGTCTCACTGTCATTGCCCACGTGAGCGTTGAAGTCCCCCAGCAGAACAAGGGAGTCCCCAGGAGGAGCACTCTCCAGCATCCCCTCCAAAGACTCCAAGAAGGGTGGGTAATCTAATCTGCTGTTTGGCGCGTAAGCACAAACAACAGTCAGGACCCGTCCCCCCACCCGAAGGCGGAGGGAGGCTACCCTCTCGTTCACCGGGGTAAACCCCAACGTACAGGCGCCGAGATGGGGGGCAACAAGTATGCCCACCCCAGCTCGGCGCCTCCCAGCGGGGGCAACCCCAGAGTGGAAGAGAGTCCAACCCCTCTCGAGGAGACGGGTTCCAGAGCCAGAGCCGTGCGCCGAGGTGAGTCCGACGATGTCCAGTCGGAACCTCTCAACCTCGCACACCAGCTCCGGCTCCTTCCCCACCAGAGAGGTGACGTTCCACGTCCCGAGAGCCAGCTTCTGCAGCCGAGGATCGGACCGCCAAGGTCCACGCCTTTGGCCGCCGCCCATCCTGCACAGCACCCGACCCCTATGGCCCCTCCCACAGGTGGTGAGCTCATGGGAAGGGGGGCCCATGTTACCTCTTCGGGCTAAGCCCGACCGGGCCCGATGGGTAAAGGCCCGGCCACCAGGCGCTCGCCAATGTGCCCCACCTCCAGGCCTGGCTCCAGAGGGGGGCCCCGGTGACCCGCGTCCGGGCAAGGGAACACTGAGTCCATCTGTCGTTTTCATCATAGGGGTCTTTGGGGCTGCACTTTGTCTGATCCCTCACCTAGAACCAAATTGCCATGGGTGACCCTACCAGGAGCAAAAGCCCCCGACAACATAGCTCCTAGGATCATTGGGACACTCAAACCCCTCCACCACGATAAGGTGGCAGCCCAGGGAGGGGTGAAAATGGTCATGAAATTAAAAAAAAGATGTCAGAATTGCCCTGCTAACTTTGTTTACCATAATTAAGAGGTTGCCCATGCTAATTTCAGATGGCTTAAAAACAATTATTCATCTAAAAGTCTTTGTTTTTTTAAGTACACTAGTCATTCTTATATACAACAGTCACATTTGACACATTGTCAAATGCTTATGCAAGAGGATTTGTGCTGTCGTTTCTCTTTTGTAATACAAATAATGTTTGTAACAGATCAATGGATGGGTTGAGTAAGTGAACTAATTTACTTTACCTCAACAAAGTCATATCTGCAGGAGCCTCCTTCCACATCAAAAGACAAGAAATTCAATGTGACCACGTAGCCCTCTTGCTGGTTAATGACCCACTCACAGACTTTGTTGTGGGGATAGGGATTCGGGTGGTAAGGAGAGTGGAACTGTCCAGTCCCAGAAAGGGTTCCACCACAAGCTAGGAAGAGAAAAAAAGAATGAATATTATTTATATATGTTTTGGTTCGGAAGTAATAACATTTTTGAGCGGTCCAGCCAGAGTCTTACTTGAATGTGATAGGGAAAGTGGCAGTAAGGAACATTATGTCTTAAAGAAAACTTTAATAATATTTTTTTTTTCCTGTTGGTCTGTGTGGAGTTTCTTTTTTTTTTTTTGAAGAAATTTTTTTATTTTTTCAACGAAACCTGAAAAAAAGTTTTTTAATCCTATTTTACAGTTATATGAAAACAAATTTCAGTATAAATGTTAAATGTATAATTAATGTTTTCTCCTTCATGACTTTGTTGTTGAAAATGTGCTATACAAATAAAATTGCCTTGCCTTCATCAGTGAGCTGGTGACTTGGAGTTTCATTCTTTAATGCAGTTGTCCTGCTTTGTGTGGGTATCTGCTTTTCTTCTTCCCAAACTGTGGCTTAAATGTGTCTAATATACATGCCTGCTCAGTATGAGGGATTGCTGTAAAGTCAGCAACACAACACAGACAACTGGCAGGAAGGATTTCCTGTAGCAGTCTGTGTTGCAGCGAAACTGAAGAAGCCTCCGACTGAAAACGCTCTGTTGTATGACAGTTATAATTTTTTTGATTTTATGAAGAATCCTTCTTTACATCATCATCATCTCCAGATGTTCCACAGTCGTCCCAAGAACAGAACCAGAACCTTCTTTATCAGGTTGTTTAGCCTCTTTAAGTCCCTGGCTCTGATGCTGCTACCCCAACAGATGACGGATGAAGAGATTACACTCTCTACAACAGACTTGTAGAAGATCTCCAGCATCTTGCTGCAAACCTTGAAGGACCTAAGCTTCCTCAAGAAGTCCAGTCTGCTCTGTCCCTTCTTGTAGATGATTTCACTGTTGCGCCTCCAGTCCAGTCTGTTGTCAAGGTGAACTCAGAGGTATTTATACTCCTCAACCACCTCCACTTCTTCTCCCATGATGGAAACAGTTTTTGACTTATCCCTGTTTCTTCTGAAATCTACAATCATCTCCTTTGTTTTGTTCACATTCAAGGTGAGACAATTTGAAGGTTTAAGTGTACATAAGATGTTCAAGGATCTGAGCTAAGAGCAGCTCTTACAAAGATAGAGGTACTTAATGAGAATTCTACAATGTCCAAGCAAGTCCTTATAGAACCTTTTTTGAGATGCTAGAATGTTCTTTTCAGTTTGGCTGCCTTCCTAAATTGATTAAAGAGGCTAACTTAGCCAAATGCCCTGAGGACTGTCTGCTGTACTGTAAAAAAAACATGTTTGGCACCTTACAGAACAATTCTCTTTTTACTTTTTTGCCGTACCGTAATTTTTCAGATTGTCAACAAATTATTAATATTTAAAAAGATCTTGGTAAACCCAAAAATCAGCTTTCAAATGCTAATTTCATTTGTAAAGTGAAAGGCACTGTCCAGACCAAGCTAGCCTTACTATTAAATGATCAGTTACCTGTCACCTTTCTGGGACCCATTGTGCTAGGGTGGGGCTGAGCAGACTGCAGCAAGCAGCCTGTAGGCTTTCTGCTCATCAGACTACCTGGGTATAGGGAGCTGCCAGATACAGTGGACCTTCAGTATTTGCCGGAGTTAGGGACTACAGCTGCCTGTGAATAGCTAAAGTTCTTGAATACTTGAGACTCCCTCTAAAAATACTTATAACTGCCTATTTTGATATCTCAAACGTATTTAATTATGTTTATTGTGAAGAAATCTTATCAACTCTTTTCTGCATATTTAAATAATTCTGCATGTGGGTCACAGGTTTACCAACCAATTTGACAAAGTATTCAATAATAAGCACAGTGGACACTGTCTTACTACTACCACAGAAGCTAACATCCTCAGTTTTCTATATCTTCACTCTTGGTGGATGGCCTACTTTGCAAACATAGACCAATTCTGTGTCAAGTAGAATTGCATATATGTATTTCAGCTTCCCAAGTTGCAACTTCTTTTGAATATTTTAGATATGCTCTACAAATCTGCAAATTTCCTGTGAATAATTTCGAGTCACATTCCACAGAAAAATCTGTGATCAGGTAACTGAGGAGTCCACTGTACAGTAGTTCTTCTTTGCCTGATGGTGACCCGATATGGTAGAATCAAAACTTCTTTCATGATATCCATGAGCCCATGCATCCTTGTGCCCCCATAAGTCCCGAGGGGCCTTTTTCTTCAAGGCAATTCAAAAAAGTTCCTTTTGAACAAGAAGTTTTGGCTCAGTTTGTAAAAAACATGTCCTTTGTGTGTCTATTGCTAAGAATATAACACCACAAAAAAACACGAATACTATTTGTCATGTGATGTATGAAAGTGTGTAAACCCTCACCAACACTGTAGGCAGCCCTGAATCCAGCTCGACTGACTGAACTGTCAGACTTAAAACGGATCCAGAGAGCGTTGGAGGATGAGAGAATGGGAGCTGGTAGGGTGCTCCCACAGTATTTCCCTATCAGTGGATCCGTTTCCATCCTCCCATCACGAACCTCAAGACAAACAAAACAAAACAAAGAGAGGAGATAAACAAAGTAATATTTTGTTATTGTGTCACTTCATTCAGCTCATTCTCACACTTTACATAGAGAAAAATATCGACACAGTATCTATATATTTTTTTTAAACAATAATAAAGATTAAAAAAGGTAAACCGATATAAATACAGTATAACAAAATTAAATTAAAGAGGAAATAATGCTTATATTTGGCTATGTAAGGCCAAAAAAGATGCTACCAGACAAATCTATTTAATAAATCCACAAAATCCATACTTGGTTATGCTTTGTTTTTGGGCATTTGATTGATGTACTCTGACAAATCTTGTGTAAAATAACTTTAGTTTGCCCCTCATCATATGTGTTATATATTTTCTCGGTTTGATATAAATGTAATAAATTCAAGCCATTTTTTGAGTCTGAGATGCTCAGATTTTTCCTAACTCCTTGTTATTTGTTTTATAGCGGTAATTTCTTTTTTTTATATTGTCAAGTTGTATCCTAGCATGAGATGTTGTTCCAAATTTATATCTTGACCACATATTTGTTTAATTAAACCAGTTACATGGACCCAATAGATCTGAATTTTTGAGCATGTATACAGTTTATGAACCAAATCTTTTTTACCTTACTTTCTTTGCACTTTCTCCAGCAGTATTGTGTTCTATCTGTGTATTTGCTAATTAGCTATATTTCAAATGTATTAATTATCTGATCTTTGAAAATCTGAAGGAAGTCTTGCAAGTCTCTTAGTTTTCCATATACTGAAAGTCTCGTTTTTACGAGTTGGAGTACAGTCTGGGTCCTGATCAATAATCCTCAGGCAAAACAGACCAGCTGGTTTATTTTTTACATAGTCTTTGCCATCTCTTCCAGGTATGATAAAAGGAGTGATTCAGATTTTTAACCTTTTCCACAGTTTGCCCTGAGAAGATTAGAGAGGTGAATGGGTCTAACAAATTACATTCAACAGATTACCAATTAGGATTTATTTTGTTATTTATCAATGTTAAAATATTTTTTACTTGGCATGCTTGAAAATAAAAGCATATTATCTGGCAGAACCAGCCCCCCCCCCCCCCCTTTTTCCTAATTCTTTGCAAAAACTTAAATTTTATCCTTGTCACAATTTTAATTTAGACAGATTACCAAATCAGGCTAAGCATACCAACCAATGGTTAGCAGGACGTTTTCATTTAATCTGCACATATCCCATGATGGTTCAGCTGACTTCAAAACATTTAGCTAGCAAAACTTAAACAAGATTTGTTTCTCAAGCAGCTTCAGCCTGAGAACTCTTACTGCCTTACCCGCAGCAATACACTGAAACCAGTGTACACTCAGTGTGCACATTTACAGTTACCTTGCAGAAGTCATTACTGTGACTGCAGCCCTAGAATATTAGACCGTTATTATATGCAATCAATTTAGTTATTACATGGTGTTTACTCTAGATCACTTAGTTTGTCTCATGAGTTATTTTGTTCACATATCTTCTGCCTGCCAGGAAAATTGTCATATTTCCCCAGAGGTAGCCAACTAAGAGACCACAAACTGACTGCAGGGAATGTTCTAAAAAAACAAATGGGAAAGAAAACAATCTGTCATTGTTTTGTTACTCCTTTAAAAACAATGACTTCTTGATTGTTGCATGAAATGAAATTGGGTCATTTAAGTCAAGCTAATTGTGAGATGTTCCACATGAAATCACTAAAATGACCAGGGTTAGGGGTTAGTACCAAGTATTAACCTTGATGGAAACCTTCAATAAGCTTCTACTAACACTCCAGAAGACATTACACGCTCTACTCTGGCCATTCTGGATAGAATGGTTCTTAGCTGAGGAGAACTGTGGTAAAAATAAATGGCCTAACAAGAATTATTGATTGTCAGTGATACTAGAGCAACAGACAAATCAAATATTTGTGGAAAAAACAAACCCTAGACCATGGAGGGTACCCTGAATGAGATTAGGTGTTCATGAAACTCTGGAAATTTGTGAAAATATTTCAGTAGGCCTATAATCCTAAGGGCTTCAGTTCACGTGTCAAAATGGCCTCAGAGAAGTGGTCAAAGGGTCACATGATGCCAGCAAGATAGAGAGATATGTGCCCAGGGGCTCTACAGAGAAATCTGTTTTAAAACTATTAAACACCCAAACTCATTTTAAATTGGTGTGACTTTTGCAAAATGGACCTTGGACCTTGGAGCTGGGCACTTCAATGAGCCACTGATAACTGATTGAGAATATGCCATTCTAAAAAATGTCCACCTGCTGACCAGAAGCCACAACCCACTTTGATTCACCTGCTAAAATTTCAGGATCGGGTCAGAACCTTTTACATCGCCTCAGAATTATCATGGGAAAAAGCTCCATCGTGTTCTTATAGGGGATAATTTTAAATGTTTGCCTCAATGCACTTCTGCATAAGTCCACTTTTTCAGTATCTAAAACTAAAGCAGACAAAATTACTGTTTATGAAATTACTGAAGTTAATGGTGGTATGGAGACAAATGCATCCTGAGACGTGTCACGGGGTGTGTGTGGAGAATGGACCCAAACGCACTCGCTGAAGGAAGGTGCAGGATGTTTATTAAAGTGAGGAGATCGTGATGATGGTGGTGAACGGAGACACTGGACATCGGGCTGGAACGAAGAGGCAGGAAGACGACACACCATGGGGATGAAGACAACAGAGGACTAGGAGGAAGGAGGACTAGGAGGACTAGGATGAAGGATGGATGATCCGGCCGGGAGTGAAAGGAAGTGAGGAGTCTTAAAGGCAGGAGGTGAGTAGGATCAGGTGTGGATGATGAGACAGACAGGTGAAGACAATGAGGCAGGAATAGGGCAGCGTGACAGGACCCCCCCCTTTAAAGGTGGATTCCAGACACCGTGGAAAGAGTGAAAACGAAAAGAGAAAAAAAAACAAGCACCCTTGCCAGGGTGGGTGGAGGGGGCCCACGGAAGGAGGGCCCAGAGTCTCTTTGGGTACGCCCCTGGAAGTCTGGCGGACGGCCCCGGTGGTGGCCCCTGAGGACCTGGAGGTCGGGCGGACGGCCTCGGCGGCGTCCTCTGGCTGGACGGAGGTCGGGCGGACGGCCTCGGCGGCGTCCTCTGGCTGGACGGAGGTCGGGCGGACGTCCTCGGCGGCGGCCCCTGAGGACCTGGAGGTCGGGCGGACGGCCCCGGCGGCGTCCTCTGGCTGGACGGAGGTCGGGCGGACGGCCTCGGCCCCTGAGGATCTGGAGGTCGGGCGGACGGCCCCGGCGGCGTCCTCTGGCTGGACGGAGGTCGGGCGGACGGCCTCGGCCCCTGAGGACCTGGAGGTCGGGCGGACGGCCTCGGCCCCTGAGGACCTGGAGGTCGGGCGGACGGCCCCGGCGGCGTCCTCTGGCTGGACGGAGGTCGGGCGGACGGCCCTTAGGTCCTTTTCTGAGGTTCAGGTAGTGCCATAGAGAGTCTGGAGGCTCGGACGCCTCCCCAGACGGAGGGTCTGGAGGATCGGACGCCTCCCCAGACGGAGGGTCTGGAGGATCGGACGCCTCCCCAGACGGAGGGTCTGGAGGATCGGACGCCTCCCCAGACGGAGGGTCTGGAGGATCGGACGCCTCCCCAGACGGAGGGTCTGGAGGATCGGACGCCTCCCCAGACGGAGGGTCTGGAGGATCGGACGCCTCCCCAGACGGAGGTTCTGGAGGATCGGACGCCTCCCCAGACGGAGGTTCTGGAGGATCGGACGCCTCCTCAGACGGAGAGTCTGGAGGCTCGGACGCCTCCTCAGACGGAGAGTCTGGAGGCTCGGACGCCTCCTCAGACGGAGAGTCTGGAGGCTCGGACGCCTCCTCAGACGAAGGTTCTGGAGGCTCGGACGCCTCCTCAGACGAAGGTTCTGGAGGCTCCAGTGACGGGGACGGGTCCTCCCTGACCCTCCCTGGGAGCTTCAGCGACGGGGACGGGTCCTCCCTGACCCTCCCTGGGAGCTTCAGCGACGGGGACGGGTCCTCCCTGACCCTCCCCGGGAGCTCCAGCGACGCATGGGGAAATGTCCATCGCTGGAGAGCCGCCGCTGTGACCGCCAGAAACACGGCAGCCACAACAACGGCGGGCTCATGGACTGGAACGGGCTCATGGACTGGAGCTGGAACGGATTCTGGAGCTGGAACGGATTCTGGAGCTGGAACGGATTCTGGAGCTGGAACGGATTCACGGACTGGAGCCGAGACGGACTCACGGACTGGAGCCGAGACGGACTCACGGACTGGAGCCGAGACGGACTCACGGACTGGAGCCGAGACGGACTCACGGACTGGAGCTGGAACTGCTCCGGAAGCGGCCCCACCTCGGCGGCGTCGCTGCTTGCGGTGAGTCAGCAGAAGCGGCTCATGCCGTCGAGGACCAGTCCCTGGGGAACAGAACGCCAACCTTGTGCCGACGAATGCGGACGGTGAAGGTGCGGCGCTCCGCTCCCCGCTCCCGGAAACAGTCCCGGCGGCGCAGCGGGACCTCCGCCGGCGGACAGATGGTGGAGACGGAGAGGGCGGACCGATGATCCGATCCAACGCCTCCCTGCGAACCCTCTCCGCCTCGCTCCGCAGCGCGGCAAGATCCGGAGCAGAGAACACCCTCTGGAAGTGAGGGAGCACTCCCAGGATCTCCTCAGCTCCGGAAACCCGTACAGGAAAGTGAGGAGAGGCAGCGAGTCTGGCCAGGTTGGCCCAGACGTCCTGGCGGAGGGCGGCGATCTCCCGGGCGAGTGCTGGGTCCATGTTTAAGGCCGGATCATTCTGTCACGGGGTGTGTGTGGAGAATGGACCCAAACGCACTCGCTGAAGGAAGGTGCAGGATGTTTATTAAAGTGAGGAGATCGTGATGATGGTGGTGAACGGAGACACTGGACATCGGGCTGGAACGAAGAGGCAGGAAGACGACACACCATGGGGATGAAGACAACAGAGGACTAGGAGGAAGGAGGACTAGGAGGAAGGATGAAGGATGGATGATCCGGCCGGGAGTGAAAGGAAGTGAGGAGTCTTAAAGGCAGGAGGTGAGTAGGATCAGGTGTGGATGATGAGACAGACAGGTGAAGACAATGAGGCAGGAATAGGGCAGCGTGACAAGACGTAAGATATTTTTCTTTTATTCAGGTCGCCACAACTCTTTAACAAGGATGGATCTTTTTCTGTTGTCAATACAGATTATTCACAGAGTAATAAAATCTGAATAATAGTGTAGAATATTATCAGATAACTCAACGTTGATCCTGTCCATCAACATGCCGGGAAGAGTAACTAATATGCATAAGATGGCACCTGAACCCTATCCTTCATAAACCAGTCTTCTGCAAAGTCATAAGCATTCCGTGCAATGAACGGTGCCTCCTCTCCCAATAGGCAAGGGAAGGCAATTTTATTTGTATATCACACTTTCAACAACAAGGTAATTTAAGGTGCTTTACATGATTAAGGAATAAAGTAAAAACAGCAATAAAGCATGAAATAAAGCACAAAACATATGATACATGAAATCATTACTCAAAGGCAGTTCTTAACAGATGGGTTTTTTGCCTTGATTTAAAAGAATTGTGTTTCAGCAGCTTTGCAGTTGTCTGGAAATTTGTTCCAGATTAGAGGAACATAGAATCTGAAAGCTACTTCTCCATGTTTGGTTCTAATAAAGTGTTCTGGGGGGTTGGTATAGTAACAGTAGGTCTTCAACATACTTTGGTGCTAAGCCATTCAATAATTTAGAAACTAAAAGTATTTAGAAGTCTATTCTCTGAGCTACAGGGAGCCAGTGTATAGACTTTAGAACTGGGGTCATGTGCTCTACTTTCCTTATTAAAGCTAAACATTGATAGGTAAATATAGTTAGTGTGGCACAATCAATTCTTACCTCCACATAGTCAAAAGAGCAACCACTATGATTCTCCAGATCCATGTTAGTAAAGTTGAGGGCCACCTTTTCACCTGAAGGCAACTTGATCAAATAAATACACTGTCTGTTGTGGGCATAGTTGTTCGGCCAGTTGGGAGATATTAGGGTGCCCTCACTGTCAGTGAATATACCACCACAACCAGAATCACCTAAAAAGAAAAGAAACATAGACTGCTGTTAGCAGTTAAACTAATTGTACTAAAATGTGAGTAAAGTGGAATCTGTACACCTTTAGTGATCCTTAAATTTCTTATATTTTTTTTTGCATTTATAAAAGAAAATTCCAGGTAAACACAACTAGTATTCTGAATTTTGGATCTTAAATGAAGAATCACTTTTTTAAAAATTGATTAATTTAACAATATCTTCAGCTCCTGTTTCCCTTTGTGGTCAAGATCTGGGTCGGTTTGCTGCTGGAAGAAATGCTGCCATTTGGGCAAATGTGACGATTTTGACACAAATGAGCACCTTAAATTATTTTTGTAGTGTTGACAACATCTGGGCGCCGCAAGGAGCAGGCAGCCAGTCTAAGCAGCTCCCACTCGATCGAGCATTATTTTATCCTAAAATATTTACTCTACTCCCACCTTCAGAAGTTCGCTGGTGACTCTGTACTCTGAGTCATCCTCACCTGTGATGAGGCCAACAATGGCAGGCAGTGGATTCAGGACTTTGTGGACTGGTGCCAGCAGAACCACCTCCAAATCATCCATCCATCCATCCATCCATCCATTTTCTTCCGCTAATCCGGGGTCGGGTCACGGGGGCAACAGCTTAAGCAAGGACACCCAGACTTCTCTCTCCCCAGCCACTTGAGCCAGCTGCTCGGGAGGAATCCCAAGGTGCTCCCAGGCCAGCCAAGAAACATAGTCCCTCCAGTGTGTCCTGGGCCTTCCCCTGGGCCTCCTCCCGGTGGAACGTGCCTGAAACACCTCACCAGGGAGGCGTCAAGGAGGCATCGTAACCAGATGCCCGAGCCACCTCAACTGACTGCTCTCGATGTGGAGGAGCAGCGGCCCCACTCTGAGCCCCCTCCGGATGACTGAGCTTCTCACCCTATCTCTAAGGGAGAGCCCAGACACTCTACGGAGGAAACTCATTTCAGCCGCTTGTATCCGTGATCTCGTTCTTTCGGTCACCACCCAGAGTTAAAGACCATAGATGAGGGTAGTAACCTAGATCGACAGGTAAATCGAGAGCTTCGCCTTTCGGCTCAGCTCTCTCTTCACCACGACAGACCGGTACAGCGCCCACATAACTGCAGACGCCCTACCAATCCATCTATCGATCTCCCGCTCCATTTTTCCCTCATCCCCCAGATACTTAAACTCCTCCACTTGGGGAAGGACCTTATCCCCGACCCAGAGAAGGCACCCCACCTTTTTCCGGCTCAAGACCATGGCCTCGGATTTAGAGGTGCTGATTCTCATCCCAGCCGCTTCACACTCGGCTGCGAACCGCTCCAGCAAAAGCTGTAGATCACGTTCCGATGAAGCCAACAGGACCACGTCATCTGCAAAAAGTAGAGAACCGATCCTGAGGCCATCGAAACGTATCCCCTCAACACCTTGGCTGCGCTCATAAAAGTTATGAACAGGATCGGTGACAAAGGGCAACCTTGGCGGAGTCCAACTCTCACTGGAAAGAAGCCCAACTTACTGCCGGCAATGCGAACCAAACTCTGTTACCAGTCGAACAGGGACCTAACAGCCCGTGTCAAGGGGCCCGGTACCCCATACTCCCGGAGCACCCCCCACAGGGCTCCCCGAGGGACACGGTCGAAAGCCTTCTCCAAGTCCACAAAACACATGCAGACCGGTTGGGCGAACTCCCACGCACCCTCCAGGACCCTGCTGAGGGAGTAGCGCTGGTCCAGTGTTCCACGGCCAAGACGAAAAACCGCATTGTTCCTCCTGGATCCGAGGTTCGACTATCCGTCGGACCCTCCTCTCCAGAACCCCTGAATAGACCTTACCAGGGAGGCTCAGAAGTGTGATCCCCCTGTAGTTGGAACACACTCTGTGGTCCCCCTTTTTAAACAGGGGGACCACCACCCCTGCCTGCCAATCCAAGGGAACTGCCCCCGATGTCGACGCAATATAGCAGAGCCGCGTTAACCAACACAGCCCCACAACATCCAGAGCCTTGAGGAATTTCAGCCGAATCTCATCAACCCCCAGAGCCTTGCCACCGAGGAGCTTTTTAATGACCTCGGTGGCCTCAGCACAAGAGATTGGAGAGCCCAAAGTCCCCAGACTCTGCTTCCAGTTTGGAAGGCGTGCTGGTGGGATTAAAGAGGTCTTCGAAGTATTCCATCCACTGACCCAAAACGTCCCGCGTCGAGGTCAGCAGCACACCAGCCCCACTGTAAACAGTGTTGGTGGCAGACCGCGCACGGAAGTCGCTTTCCATGGCCTCTCCAAACTCCTCCTCCAGAGTTTTTGCCTCCGTGACCATCTGGGCCGCACTCCGCTTGGCCTGTCGGTACTTATCAGCTGCTTCAGGGGTTCGTCAAGCCAAAAAGACCCGATAGGACTCCTTCTTCTGCCTGATAGCATCCCTTACCGCCGGTGTCCACCAGCAGATTCGGGGGTTGCCGCCGCGACAGGCAACGACCACCTTGCGGCCACAGGCTCAGTCAGCCGCCTCAACAATGGAGGCGCGGAACATGGTTCACTCGGTCTCAATGTCCCCCGCCTCCCCAGGGACGTGTTCGAAGTTCTGCCGGAGGTGTGAGTTGAAGCTCCTTCTGACAGGACACTTTGCCAGACATTCCCAGCAGAACATCACAACACGTTTGGGCTTTCCAGGTCTGTCCGGTGTCCTCCCCCACCATTGGAGCCGACTCACCACCAGGTAGTGGTCAGTGGACAGCTCAGCCCCTCTCTTCACCAGAGTGTCCAAAACATGCGGCCGCAGATAAGATGAGACGACAACCAAGTTGATCATCGAGCTGCGGCGTAGGGTGTCCTGGTCCCAAGTGCACATATGGACACCTTTACGCTTGAACATGGTGTTTATTATGGACAATCCATAATGAGCACAGAAGTCCAACAACAAGACACCACTCGGGTTCAGATCGGGGGGGCATTCCGTGCAACCACACCCCTCCAGGTCTCACTGTCATTGCCCACGTGAGCGTTGAAGTCCCCCAGCAGAACAAGGGAGTCCCCGGGAGGAGCACTCTCCAGTACCCCCTCCAAAGACTCCAAAAAGGGTGGGTAATCTGATCTGCCGTTTGGCGCGTAAGCACAAACAACAGTCAGGACCTGTCCCCCCACCCAGAGTACCCGGCTCTGGAACCTCCAAATCAACTCAGGGAAAACAGAAGAGTTAGTGGTGGACTTCTGCAGGTGCAGACCCACCACACTGACACCGGTGAAGATCCAGGGAGTGGACTCTTCACCTAAGCAATAAACTGGACTGGAGCCACAACACTAATGCTCTTTACAGAAAGGGTCAGAGGTCAGATCAGACTCTACCTGCTGAGGAAACTGAGGTCTTTTGGAGTCCAGGGAGCGCTCCTAAAGACCTTCTTTGACTGTGGTGCATTCATCCGTCTTTTATGGTGCCATAAGCTGGAGCAGCAGTTCATCTACAGCTGAGAGGAAGTGGTCACATAAACTCATCAAGAAGGCCAGCTCTGTTCTAGGGCGCCCCCTGGATCCAGTGCAAGTGGTGGAAGACAGAAAGTAAATAACATCACTGATGGACAGAGCCTCACCCCCCCCCCCATGCAGGAAAATGTTGCTGAGCTGCAGAGCTCCTCCAGTGACAGACTGCTGGATCCTCGGTGCATGATGGAGCGTTTTCACAGGTCCTTCCTCCCTGCAGCTGTTAGACTCTACAATCATTGCTGCTACCAACAAAATCAATAATGTTTACATCACTGCTGTAACTTGCACTATTTAACTAACGTCTCTATGGCTGCTATTTGCACATCTGTTTTTCTCAGTTTATATTCTTTTAACTACTTGCAAATAATACTTTTACTTTTTTACTTTCTATTGCTGACTGCGATACTGACTCAGTAAATGAGTCAGTATTGGAAAGAACTGTAGAACCTCAGTATTGCTTAGGCTGTTTTGATTCAGTCGAGCTTTCAGAATTATCAAAAATATTAGCCTCATCTAAACCTTCAACTTGTATTTTGGACCCAATCTCAACCAAATTATTTAAAGAAGTGTTCCATTTGGTTCCTGGCCCCTTTTTGGATATGATGAATCTATCCTTAGTAAACGGATACGTACCACAGGAATTTAAAATAGCTGTAATTAAACCTTTACTCAAGAAACCTTCCCTTGATCAAGATGACTTAGTGAATTACAGACCTATATCTAACCTTCCTTTCTTATCCAAAGTCCTTGAGAAAATAGTTGCTAATCAAGTCTGTGAGCATCTAAACAGTAACGAGCTGTTTGAAGAGTTTCAGTCAGGTTTTAGAGCTCATCATAGCACTGAAACAGCACTGGTGAAGGTTACTAATGATATTCTCATGGCCTCAGATAATGGACTTGTGTCTGTTCTGGTTTTGTTAGATCTCAGTGCTGCTTTTGACACAGTCGATCATAATATTCTCTTAGAAAGGCTTGAACATGTTGCAGGGATCAAAGGAACAGCACTAGGCTGGTTTAAATCATATTTGTCTGATAGATTCCAGTTTGTTCATCTAAATGATCAATCTTCTTCACTCTAAAGGGTTACTTGTGGAGTTCCACAGGGTTCTGTCCTTGGACCAATTCTTTTCACCATATATATGCTTCCAATTGGTAGAATCATTAGACAGCATGGGATAAATTTCCACAGCTATGCCGATGATACACAACTATATTTATCCATAAATCCTGATGAACCCAGTCAGTTAGGTAGATTACAGGCATGTCTGGAAGACATAAAAGCATGGATGACCCTAAACCTTTTGCTTTTAAATTCTGACAAGACAGAAGTTGCTGTCTTTGGACCAGAAGTTCTTAAACAGAAACTGATTAGTCAATCACTTCATCTGGATGGCATTAAATTGGCCCCCAGTAATAACGTAAAGAACCTCGGCGTTATTTTTGACCAAGACTTGACATTTAAATCCCATATTAAACAGGTTTCTAGGATTTCTTTCTTTCACCTCCGGAATATTGCTAAAATTAGAAACATCCTGTCCAGGAGTGATGCTGAGAAACTAGTCCATGCATTTGTTACCTCAAGGCTGGACTACTGTAATTCTTTACTATCAGGAAGTCCACAAAATGCCATTAAAAGCCTTCAGTTGATCCAAAATGCGGCAGCAAGAGTTCTGATGAATATTAAAAAGAGAGATCACATTTCTCCTGTTTTAGCTTCCCTTCATTGGCTCCCTGTTAAATCCAGAATAGAATTTAAGATCCTTCTTCTTACATACAAAGCCCTTAATAATCAGTTCCATCATCCATCAGAGATCTAATTGTTCCATATGTTCCTAAAAGAGCCCTTCGCTCTCAGACTGCAGGTTTACTTGTAGTTCCTAGGATTTCTAAAAGTAGAATGGGAGGCAGATCTTTTAGTTATCAGGCTCCTCTCCTGTGGAACCAGCTCCCAGCTTTAGTCCGTGAGCCAGACACTCTGTTTACTTTTAAGGCCAGGCTTAAAACTTTCCTTTTTGATAAAGCTTATAGTTAGAGTGGCTTAGGTCATCCTGAGCTATCTCTGTAGTTATGCTGCTATAGGCTTAGACTGCTGGAGGACAGACTTACCAATTTTCTTCACTCTGCTACTTCCTTTTCTCCTACGACTCTCCAGTTGTATTACAGTACATTCTGTTATTTCGACTGTTAACTTTGTTTTCTCTCAGTGTTTTTCTCTCCATAGAAGATATACCTGGTCTGGTATCCTGCTTGGCTGCAATGCCCTGTTGGACGGGGGGCATCGACTGGGATGATCCTCTCAGTAACTGAACATCCACTGTGTCCTGTTATCAACTTTTTACTTTCTGTAACATAGAAAGTTCTCTTATATCGGATCTTCTGTTCCTTCTGTGTTCTGCTCTGTCTTCTCAAACCCCCAGACGGTCGTGGCAGATGGCCGCTCCTACTGAGCCTGGTTCTGTTGGAGGTTTCTTCCTGTTAAAGGGGAGTTTTTCCTCTCCACCGTCGCTACATGCTTGCTCAGTATGAGGGATTGCTGAAGAATTGCTGTGGTTGGAAATCTGCCCAACCTCACGCCAATGACTGACGCAATCTGCTGGGATTCCTTAAATAGGAAACTTTTTAACTGATTGGAATGTTTGTATAATTGTATTGAAATGACTTCTTGTTAAGTGCCTTGAGATGACATCTGTTGTGAATTGGTGCTATATAAATAAACTAAATTGAATTGAATCGCACAATTACACATGCACATTCTGTAAATATTCACTGTTTTTTTTTATTATCCTACTCAGTTTCATAGTCTAATCAGAGTATGCCACTTTATTTTTAATAACTGCACAACACTCTGGTTTTTGTAATTGCGTCCTTAATGTAAATATATATCATTCTTAATTACACTTAAGACTTAATTTCTATCATTCTCGTGTGAGCGTGAATACTTCTATTACTTGTCAATTTGCTGCTGTTACAGCCGAATTTCCCCTTTGTGGGATAATAAAGGATTATTCTATTCTATTGATTATATCGAAATATTGACGATTTTGACAACCCTAGTCCAGCTTGATCATTTTCAGTCAGTGCTAAATACAGGTGAAAACCCACTCACAAGTGTCTCATGGCCCTTTTCAAAACAAATAGATGCAATTTTTATATGGTAAATGGCCTGTACTTGGGTTGTGCTTTATTTAGTCCTTGAGGACCGCAAAGCACTTCAAACTACATTTAGTCATTCACACACACATTCCCACACGGGTGATGGTAAGCTACATTGTAGCCACAGCTGCCCTGGGCCACACTGACAGAAGCGAGGCTGCTGAACACTGGTGCCACCGGCCCTCTGACCACCAATAGTAGGCAGAAGGGTGAAGTGTCTTGCCCAAGGACACAACGACTGAAACGGATAGAGCGGGGGCTCGAACCGGCAACCTTTCTATTACAAGACAAACTAATCACAACTATGGTCAAGTCAGTCTTATCTTATAAAGACAAGAGAATAAATGACTCTAATCTGACCCTACTAATAAAAAAATTTAGTCACGTTCAGAAGATCATGGCCATCTGTAAGAACATTGGATATCTAAGAAAAACCAAAGCAAGTCTTCAACTTGGCAGAACTCTATCCTCGTGAACAAGTATGTGGCGACAGTGGAAAGGAAAACTCCACTTTACCAGAAATAAACCTCCACCAGATCCTGGCTCAGTACAAGCGGCCATCTGGTGTTTTTAAACAAAGCAGATATAAAATAGAAAAAGCCCTTTTTCACTAGACAAGTTTCGGGACATTTCTGGGAGAGCAGAAGGTGACAGGAAAATACACTGGGCTTTAAGCCATTGTTTCTCCATACAGAATTGGCCCTTTAAGGAATTTGCTAAGACATCAGTATATCCAGACCATTTCAGCAATGAGTGGTGTCACTGATCACCACCAAAAAGGCACCCAGAGCATCAGAGAACAAAAGAGACATTGAAGCAGGGATGGTTGCTGTGTTTCTGTTTGCTATGTTGTTGTACGCAGCGATGATCGGTCCACTTTTCGTAGCTTTTCTTATTTTCTTTTTCTTTCATTCTGCTTTGTCAGCGACTCTTCCAATCTTAGAAATAAGATAAGAGATACTTTAATAATCCCCGTGGGGAAATGTCTGTTGATATGATTTCACACTTGGTTACAACCAGCGGGCATTGCAAAGACATTGCAGACATTGCAAACAGCCGATGAACTAGTTGGGAGTGGCAAGCATGAAATATCTCCACACAGGCGACCCTCTGGCTTTCTCCGTGTTGCTTCTAGCATGCGACACACTTGAAGCTGACGCATGAAACATGTTCTGCTGCGAAAAAAAAAAAAAAAACTGGATCGGCCAGTGGATCTGTTCATTTTTCCGATCCCCGATCCAGCTATTTTGTCAGTATCGCAACCGATATCCGATCCTAATATCGGATCGGTGCACCCCTATTTCCAAGTAGCAAAGGTGTCAAGTAAAGAAGTACAAATATTACCTTGATTAAGGGTATAGCGGAGGATTTTCTTTTTCCGGGTGGGTAGCCTCTACTATTGGTCCACTTAAGTGTCAATCATTCTGATGATATGTTTACGTAAGGTACGTGCTCTTCCCTAGGTAGTTTTCACTTTCTGCACATGCGCACTTTCAGGCGTATTATGTGTGATGAGTTTGATGCTAGACGATGGCTTGTTTATTGGCCTGTAGCATGCTAAAGTTAGCTATAGAGATGCTTGTCATAAATAGATTTTCACTTACCGATGGTGAGTCTGACATAGTGGAAACGACCTGCACGAGGTGAATTAGGCTCGTGCATGCTCTCTCGTGCACACGGCGTTCCCTCTCGGAAGCAGATAGTTTTGCGCATGTGCATTTTTTGGAAAAATTGGAGAGGGCCGGTCTTTTCTAAAATTCGGAAAGATCCTCCGCTATACCTTTAAGTAGAAATTTTGGGTATATATATTTCCCTGGAATAATTATCTATTACCCGACTTTTTACTTCTACCTCTTAAATTTTCTAATTCCTACTTTCTACTTCCTAAATTTTAAAAATAGCCTAATTACTCCTATTTCATGTCGGCTTGTCACTGATAAAAAAAAAAACCCAAAGACAAAAAAACCCAAACAAACAATCCAGATAAATTGCACTATCCAGCGAGTAAATTTGTCTCCAGTTGGAAAATATTAAACATATACCATTCTGACACCCTTTTGGTTTGTACGTGATCCATTGCACGCTACGCATGGCACAAACCACTTCACAGTCCAACAGAACAGAAACTAAAGTAAATGCACCATGCATCATCATATCTTTCTGTCAATTAAACACATTGATGCTCAGTAGTCCACATATGGTTCATTAATGTATTTGCACTGCTATTCAATGCATTCATTTTCAATGGACATATATGTGGCTGAAATGGGTAGCCTAATATAACCCAAATTTTTCAATATGAACATTTTAATATAACTAAGTCATTATGGCACATTACTTTTACACTTTAATCAGTTTTTAAACAACTCCTGTTTTACTTTTAAAGTTTGAACTGATAGTTCAACTTATTCAGAAGTCTTTTTAAACCTCTATACTTCTACACGAGGAATGAATGTGAATATTTTTGACACATCTGTTGAGTACATACTACCAGGGTAGGTACTCGTTTGGTTTTTGGAATGGCTCAGAAAGCGGTCCTTTAGGGCCAGTCCTGTAAATTGGAGACACCGCATACCGCAAATGTCCTTTAAAATAACCCGGAAGTTCTGATCGTGGAAACAGGCCTAATTAGGCACTGATCCAGGTGTACTTTGTATGTTAATGAGAAAGAAAAGAGTTAATGACAGCAGTAGCACCTTTAGTAGCTTCATCCGAGCCAGTCTTAAAATCTAAAGGATAAAAATAGCATACACAGTGTTGCAAAAATACTTCCATTAGTTGCTGTGTCTAGAAGAGAGACAGAGTTAAATACAGGGCCACAGATATCATCTATAGAAAGAGAACATGCCTTACACAGCAAGGCTGGAATTTTGATTACTTTTACTTAAGTAATTTCCTGGATGACTCTTTTTTTTTTGCTGTTGCTTGAGTAAGAATATGTTGAAGTAGTGCTACTCTTCGTTGGAGATAATTTTTGGTACTCTAGGTACTTACTTGGTGATGTTGTGTATGTGATATGGAAGCCTCTGTCAGTGACTGTAAAGTCAGAGTGAAAGTGGATCCATGCAGCTGGGCCAGTTGTTTGCAGAGGGGGTGGTGATGCAGTATTGCAGTACTTTCCAAGAACTGGGTCCTCTGGTAAAAGGCCATCCCGAATCTACAACATGCAAACAAGGCAGTGAAGAAATGATTTAGATAAAGCTAAAAGCACGCAACCATAGGAAAACAGTTTGTTAGTTTCAGGGATTGTATGGACAATATTTAAGTTAAAGTTTCCCAGTATGTTGACCACTTGTAGAGCTCTATAGATTACAATACATAAATGTGGTTTGTTGATTTGCAAAGAGATGGTGGAGTAGAAGGGATTTGTACCTCCAGAAAATCATAATTGCAGTCAGGGTGCTGCTCTATGCTAAGAGTCCCAAATGCAAAAGTAATAAGCAAGCCAGGATCCACAGTAACTGTCCAATAGCAGTCCCGGCCAGGTGGATAGTTTCCAGGGTAACCAGGTGAGTTTATGTTGCCATAGGGAGCAGTTAGATCACCACCACACACTGAGAAGAGACATATAAAGCAATTAACTTAATTCCTGTTTCTGCCTCTACGTCATCAAACGACCAACCTGCAGTAAAAACATTTAAGGTTATACCTTTAAGCTGTTTTCAATATTTGAAAATGATTAATTCAGTAAGGTGAGAACAAACCCCAACTACCTGGGTCCTGAGACTCCCAAACAACTGTGAAGCCACCAGCATTAATAGAATGGTCTGAGCGAAACCAAAAATACAAAGAATTGTGGGAGCTGTGAAGTTCTTGAGGATTGTTTTGGCCACAGTATCTTCCAAGCATGTGAGCAGAGGGACTGTCTCCATCATTAATCTGTAGGAAGTCAAAGTTGCAGTTGGTGCTGCTCTCAAGATGAAAGAATGGAAAGGTGATACGCAGAACCTAAAGAAGAGAGTACACACAATTTAAAGAATGAAATTAAAAATAATAAAAACAGATTTTTACTTTTGGTTCACATTTTCTGTTATTACCTGAGGAATGACTAAATTACTTTATTTCATCCATGAGTAAGTATATCAATAGCCAAATCGCCCTTTTGCATTTGTACAGTGGGGAAAAAAATGTATTTGGCAGCTACTGATTGGGTAAGTTGTCCCACTTAAAAAGATAAGAGGTAATTTTCATCATAGTTACACTTCAACTGTGAGAGACAGTTTAAAAAAATCAAAGAAATCAAAATATCTGATTTTTAAAGAATGTATTTTTATAATGGGGCAGAAAATAAGTATTTGGCCAATAACAATAGTTCACTTCAATACTTTGCAGTGTAACCTTTGTTGGCAATGACAGAGGTCAAAGGTTTCCTGTAGGTCTTCACCAGGTTTCCACACACTGTAGCTGGTATTTTGGCACATTCCTCCATGCAGATCTCCTCTAGAGCTGGGATGTTTTGCGGCTGTCGCTGGGCAACACAGACTTTCAACTCCCTCCACAGATTCTCTATTGGATTGATGTCTGGAAACTGGCTAGGCCACTCAAGGACCTTGAAATGATTTTTACGTAGCCACTCCGTTGCCTCGGCAATGTGTTTGTGATCATTGTCATGCTGGAAGACCCAGCCACGTTTCATCTTCCACCTCTCACTGATGGAAGGAGGTTTTGGTCCAAAATCTCACGATACACGGCCCCATTCATCCTCTCCTAACAACAGATCAGTCGTCCTGTCCCCTTTACAGAAAAACACCCCCAAAGCATACTGTTTCCACCCCCATGCTTCAGAGTGGGTATGCAACTTAGCATTCTTTCTCCTCCAAACACGGCGAGTGGCGTTAATACCAAAGAGTTCAATTTTGGTCTCATCTGACCACATGACATTCTCCCAATCCTCCTCTGGATTATTAGATGATCTCTGGCAAACTTTAGATGGGCCTGGACATGTGCTGTCTTAAGCAGGGGGATCTTTGGAGCGCTGCAGAATTTTAATTCATGACGACGTAGTGTGTTACTAATAGTAGCCGTTGTTACTGTGGTCCTAGCTCTCTTCAGGTCATTGACCAGTTCTCCCCGTGTAGTTCTTGGCTGTTTCCTCACCGTTCTCAAGTTCGTGTGTACTCGAGGTGAAATCTTGCATGGAGCCCGAAGTTAAGGGAGATTGTCATTGATCTTGTATTTATTCCATTTTCTAATAATTGTTTCATCAGTTGATCTCTTCTCACCAAGCTGTTTGCCTATTGTAGATTGGCTAATCCTAGGCTTGTGCAGGTCTACAATCTTGTCCCTGGTCTCCTTGGACAGCTCTCTGATCTTGGCCATGGTGGAGGTTAGAGTCTAACTATTTGAAGGTGTGGACAGGTGTTTTTTATACAGATAATGAGTTCAAACAGGTGTCATTATTACTGGTAACGAATGGAGGATAGAGGAGCTTCCTAAAGTAGTAACAGGTCTCTGAGGGCCAGAATTCTTGCTTGTTTTTAGGTGCTAAATACTTATTTTCTACACCATTATACAATCACACAATATGATTTCCTGGATTCTTTTAAACATTCTCTCTCTTACAGTTCAAGTGCACCTATAATTACAGATTTCTCTCCTCTTTTTAAATGGGAGAACTTGCACAATGGGTGGCTGTCAAATACTTTGTGGCCCCACTATACCTACTCAGCTCTACGGCTCTACTTTGCTCTCACAGTTTTCCAATAGCCCCTTTCTCAGTTACTTTTTCACTGGGGTACCAAACGTGCTAAGTCGGTCTGAAAATGCAACCTTAGAAGACTGCCAGTAACTGGTTGACTAGAGGTTAGAGTCACTAGATGTGTCACAAGAGCGACTCCCTTAAAATAATCCAACCCACTATTTGTAAAAACTCACAACAGCAACTGAGTGTATTTGGAGCTTTAAGGAAACACTGAAAATAGCATATGGAGCAACGCCATGGCGTGGACATTTTTGTGCTTGCTGAGTTTTCTTAGTCAGTGCATTTACATGCAGCAAAAGAAAGCTAAATTATTGCCTTACTCTGACTGAAATCAGACTTTTTAAATGGATCTATACACCTTAGTCAAACTGAAGTCTAGAGACTAGAGTTAGAATAATCAAGCTAAGGAACTCAGATAATGTGATTGGGAAATCAAATTTCTCTGCAAGAAATTTCAACCCTCCCTAAGCCGAGCTTTTCAAGGAAAGTAATGAGACAGCGGAAGTGGGAATAGCAACACCGGTACACACAGCAGCAGCAACAACGAGTGTAACACAATCAAACGGTACAATACTTATTAAATGTACTGTGTCTTTGCTCATTGTGCATATTCTGTTTTAACCCCGTCTGCTTCACTGCTCCCAGCATTTGTTTACTATCTGTGTGATGCTCTAGGCCAACCGGAAAAATCTATCGTGAAAGGTTGGATGTCGCCACATAGCATTGTGGTGGCGAACGCAATTTATTCAATAATTAGATTTTCTGAATGACATGTAAGCTGGGATAAAGGCTCCCATTCTGGTTAAGCTATTGGTGTGATTTTATGACAAAAGCTCGATTTAGATGTGCATGTTAATGTACTGATTGTTGTATACAGATTTCCAGTAACTCTGTAACTCTCCTACTATGACGACCCTACCCACATAGAGCTGTTGAACAATTGTATTAGAAAACAATTGTGGTGGAAAATTGTTATGCAATTACGAATTAAGTGTATCTAAGGAAATCACAAGCTTATTGTTCCAGCTTAATGTTATGAGAAAGATATATGTGTCAGGTCACCAGAGAGACAGACGCCGGGGCAGTAAGATAACAGTCTGGCCTTCGGATGAGCTGCTTTATGCGTTGATATGAGACTCGTGTGAAGCAGTTCTCTAGAGGCGGGGTGTGAACGTTGGAGAAGACAACTACAGAGATAAACAATGATTGCTGAATACTAGTTAAGCGGTTAGTTAGAAAGGTTGGTTAGGGTGATGCACGAGTAACTCTGTCCCCTCCGTGTCTGGTCAGACATGTTTGTATTAAATACTTAAACGCCTTCTTGGACTCAAGTCTTCTTTATTATGGAAACCCTGAGATACTTTTATTTGCCATTACACAATCCAAACTGTGCAGTCAAGCTGAGTTGAGCAGTACTGAGTTGTTACTAGGAAAAACATTGGCAAAATTGTTGTTTTCTAAAAAATGCCACCAAGTGAAGAAACTGAAATTGGTAAAGACACATCCAGGTTTTAAGCACACAGTAACTCACCTTATTCGGATCAGTGCGGATCACCCAAGTACAACTGACCAGGTGATCATATTGATCATGCCCTGGGTTGTTAGGATAACTGAAAGAACCAGCAGGACCAGTCAGCTGGCCTCCACACTCTGCAAAATAAATCCAGACTTACATCAGACTAACTTAATGGTTAACCACAGAGGATAAAGCATTCACATTCTAAGTCTCCACTAAAGCATGAGGTAATCTTTGTGTTAACAAAAATATCAGCAAGTCATTCACATCATTGGGTGGAGCAAGATCATTCACAAATTCTGCTGAACTAATTCTCTTACAGGACATTAACAAAGCAGTGTAACCTATGCTGCAGAGCAGTTAAATATTAGCACTGGTACAGTTTAAGGCAGTGGACAGCACACCCAAGTGGCAGACAGGCAGAAACAAATAAAATGTCAATTAATTAATCTGTCCAGGACCTGGCTGTCTAACATCGCATTGTGTTACCATGAAAGAATTAGGTGCACAAATAAGATATTGATATTTTATACTAGCTCACTCCCCCATTCCTCCATACAGATATATTCTGCTGTCAGGCACTCAGCGTGGGATCCTCCCCCACTTCTGAAGGATCCAAAAACATCAACTATCAAACTGTCTTTCCTCTTTCATTTACTGTTTTGCTGTGACAATGGTTATAACTATTTAATAATATATTCGTGAACTTTTCCTGCTTCTAATCAGTCTTTTGTTTAATCCCAAAAACTGTTGCCTTAATTCTACTAGTAAAACATGTCCTGTTTGTACCTTGTTGTGGAGTTTGGCAGAAAGGGCCTGTCCACTGGGAAGTGCAGCTACATGTGAATCCATTAATGCCATCAGTGCAGGTTCCTCCATTTTGACAAGGGTTGCTTGAGCATTCATTGATATTCTGGTCACAATGAAGTCCTTGCCAGCCAGGGTTGCAGTTGCAGATGTAGCCAGAGGCTGAGGTGGTGCTCTGCAATACACCAACATACACCAATGTAAACTACTTTCTTTAAGTTTTTAAACAGAGACTGAATTTAGACTGAATTCATTTAACTTGGGGTTTACAGGTAGTACTTATTAAAAGCAGCAGATGCTTCTTTAACAGTACAAATTGTCTATGTTCAACAGGGAGGCATTTTTCTCCCATATATTTAATGGTATTGACAAAAACAGTAAATAATAAAGCTAGTTTCTAGAATCTGTATTATACTGTAAATGTGTTTTATAATGTGACAGTTAATATGACTGATGGGAAGCATGGATGCTGAAATGCTTTGGAGCCTAATAGTACATTTTCTTCAGAAACTTGAGAAGTGATTCAGAGTTTATCTGTTTAGCTGTGTTTCTCTCATAGATGAAGCCAATACAAGAGCTAATGCAGTCATTAACTTTTTACTATTCTTTAAAATAGAAGGTACTCCTGGATCCTTGCTTCTAACACTACAACATTCATGTTCAAGAGCAAGTTCAAAAGATCAGTAAAGCTCCTGTATCTGCACTGATGAAGTACTAAACCTTCCCCATGACACAGACTAATGCTACCTGTTTTAGCTTCACAAATAGCCCAATGACTGTGCTCTGTTGGTCTGATCTCCCCACTGAAGCAGCTACTGCTGTGTACTTTTTTGTTAGCATTGTAATCTATTCTATGTTTTATGTCTGTTTGTACTGAGCCAGGTTCTGCCAGGGGTTTGATCCTGTGAAACAAGTCTGTCATGATGCGTGAGTGAGAGGACCCAAATGCAGAGAAATAAGGAACTTAATTTAAAGAGGCTATATGCAATTTTCTGAAATTTAAACTCGCGACTGACACCTGTGACCAAAAACGGAACTGCTCTTCCTTTCTGCTCGCTCTCGCAGCGCGCGCTCCTACGCCGGTCGCTCTCAGTCTTCGATCTTTTTCGGGCACTTGTCAGGGGTTTAACTTTTTTAGTCTAATGTGGAGTTACTGTTGGTGTCAGAGTTGTCCTTGGTCTCTTCTGTGTATTCACACAATCCATTGAACTGCTTGCGAGTGCTGACTAGTGGTGGTGGCAGAGTGATCTGAAACGTTTAACATGAAAACGCTTGACGTCACATCCGCAGACAGCGCAGGAAAATTCGACCCGACAGAAAATAGAAAATATTGGATACAGGCTTATAGGTGCACCCACTGTGAGCTGACAAGGTGTCAGTATGATCATCAGGAGATGTTTGAGCAGTCACTCTGGAGAACAGAAGTAAGAAATAAATTATTAAACTATCTAAGGAGAAATAAACTAAGGAAACATAAGAAGGAGGACACAAACAAAAGGTGAACATCTAAGAGCAGGAGGAGAATGAAAACAAGGAAGTGCCATAAAATATCAAAGAGTACATTAAAGAGATAATAAAACCGAATAAGGAAAAGAACTAAGATTAAAAAGTCTATCTTTTCCTTTGATTTGTTTCAGGACATGTAGCTGTGATCATCCGTCCATCCCAAATATTGAACTCTTAGAAGCAACTTTTTGTTAATACTGTATTATCCCCAGAGAGACTTCGGTGTTATCTTTTAGTAGCACTACACAGTCAGCCATCAGCTGCATGTCATGTCATAGGCTCAGTTAGCAATAACTGAGCCTACCCTGAACCATCCTTTCCTTGAAAGGGAATCTTGAACCAAACCTTACAGTCAAAATATTCAGTCAAAAAATTATATACCTGCTCTACCAACATGCAAACTAAACTAATAAGATGAATGAAGAAAATTAGTTAGTAAAATGAAACAGTGATAAACATCAGAAGATATCGGTGTAATAAAGAGAGACAGAAAAGGAGGAAGTGTTTGTGTGCGTGTGTGGGAGGGAGAGGGACCCAGTGAGTCTCAGGGCAACTATTAATTTGTTTAGCTCTACAGATTAATAATCAAAACCTTTGCTATTGGTTCAGCTATTTAAAAATACATAGCTAAATGTTTACAGCATGCAATCAATAGCTCTTCAGCAAAACAGTGGATTTAAATGGTAAATGGACTGAATTTATATATCGCTTTTCTACTCATGCTGACCACTCAGAGCACTTTTTCACTGTAGTCACATTCACCAATTGGCACTCACAATGGTGCACACATTCATACAACGATACAGAGCTTAGTAGGCAACTTGAGGTTAAGTGCCTTGCCCAGGGGCACAACGACATGTGACAGGACTGGAGGAAGCTGGAATTTAACTTACAACCCTCCAATTGCAAGACAGCTACACTACCTATTGAGCCACAGTCACCCCTGTTAAAAACAGAAGTTAAAAACACATCAAACCAACCCTATGAAATGATATCTAAATTGTTCTGATTTCAAGTAGCATCTCTGCCCAGACACACAAACAGGAGAAGAATAAAGAAGGAATAATCAAGGTTTGGTCCTACTCTGAGAAGATCTGCGGCAAGGTCCGGTCCAACGAAAAAAGGAAAATGAAGCAGGACCAAAAATAAGAAAAATAGTGTCCAACAGTCAAAGCTGGCACACACAGCTGGATTCTGATAAGAATCGGTGATTGTGTTGGCTGGCCTGCAAAACGAGTCAAAAGCTGTGACTGACTTCTTCGTTGTGTTAAGTGCTGTGGTCGCAGCACATTAATTCAGATCCCATGGCTGCTCGCACAGGAGATCTTAAAGATATTGCAAGTTACACTTAGAAGGTTTTACAAAGTCCTCTTTCCCACCCAGCAGGTCAGAAGGGAGAGAGCCTCCTTTTAGGCATAAAGCCATACGGAGAAGAGCGTAGAGCATAAGGGGTCGCTTCTATATCTAACTTTTGTGACATCAGCCTCTGTAGTCCCAAATACTATACATGCTGGGAAATGCAGTCTGTTCAGTCCGTTTGAAGGAAAAATAAACACTAAGCAACAGGTATAACAGCCGAGTGAGTTTGTTGGGGCATTGGAAAACCTTACATACATGTCTCTGTCTTCTAAATATGGGATTCCCATATCTAAACTTCTAATGCTTCAAAGAGTTTGTCAACTGCTCCATCTGAGAAGATAAAATATTGGATTTAATATCAAGGGCACATCAACTCCAGTGGACAGCCTCCCTCAATCAAGGGAGATCATCAAGTAATCTTTCTCTCCCTTTCTCTATGCTAAAACCCCTACTTTAGGGGCAACCTGTCACCAATCAATCTTCCTCTGTGCCCTTGACCCACAGATTTGCTGCACCACCTCAGATATTTAATCTAAAATATTATGAACAATCTTAAGTATTCACTTCATTGGACTATAGATTGTCTTCAGTCAGAGGCTTCCTATAGCTTTGCTATAATAATGGCCTCTACGGAAGATTCTTGGGTTGGCAAATATCCCTATGAGATCAATAATTTTCAACTGTATCATCTAAATCACCAACAGTAATTCCTAAAAGGATAAAGTACCAGGAAGAGTGGCACATATTGACCTTGAAGGGCCGTTGGAAAGCAGGGGTGTTTCATGGACCTGGGAAAATTGGGGGCTGAGCCCACACCTTCATACAGTAGTAGCCAACTCAAAGTTCCCGTGATTCCTTGGTAGGACCTCTGCAGGACCGTGACAGGTCGGTGACCGGCTGCCAAGTGGTCCGTGGGGAAATTTAATCCCCCGTGATGACGTAGTGAATGCAGCCACGCCTATTAACTCCCCTCTGCAGTTGCAGTACCTCATTTGTCCATGGGGAGGAGCAGTGATTGGGCTGTGTCCTGAAGTAATCGTCAATCACTTTTCTTTCTCGTTTCTTTTTTCCCTCAGACGAAAGGCCTCCAAAACAGGAGATCTATAGTACAGTAAGTAGCTTCAAAGATACATAAACACAGCACAAATAAAAAATTTATGTCACTCGCAGTTTACTTGTCTACAGATTTTGCATTCTAATAAATGTTCGCCTTGTGGTGGTTTTAGTGTTAACTCTGAAGCATACAAATAAAGCCCAACGAATACATAAACAACATGCCAACTTGTCCGTGAATATACACTGAAAACAGTGAATGATCTTTGTGACCACAGGCATGTTTGACTTGGCTGAGTCCGTCTTATGGCTGACTTGGTGGTCAGATGAGAGCTTCATATGTCATGGGCGGCCAGACAGTGAGCAGTGTAGCCAAGTTGGACGAGTTCGTCACCGTGATGACTGCAAGGATGGAAGATGTGGCATTTAATATGCAAAAATTAAATTTTTCATGTTTTGCCTTTTCAGCTGCCTGACAATAACAAGCAGAGTGAAAAAATTCAAAACAAAAGAAATATTTGGATGGGGTAGAAATAAATCAACATACCAGGATTTAATGAATTCAAATCTGCGCTGTGGGTTCAATCTTAATTTTTTTTCTTCATTTCTATTTATTCCTTGTGTATTTATGTGTTGGGGGTCTGAAAGCGACTTATAAATGCAATGTATTATTTTAACATTATTATTATTATTGTTAATATTAAAGTTCCGTGTAGCCGTGAATAACACAAAGGGGAGCGCAAAGCTGGCATTAGGAAAGATAGGATACACACCAATAAGTCCTTGTATTGTGGGTCTTTGAATGAAACAAATCAATAGTATGCAGGGGATTTGTGAAATGATTCCCCATGTGTTATGTTGACATAACCTCCAGTTATGCATCATATTAAGTATATAACTTGGACGCTGCAGGACATTTAGTGTTGCTTTGCTGAAGCAGTCAAACATGAGCCTGTCCAGGTTTAGTAAATATTAGTCTCATTGCAATATAAAATACCAAGGCTGTTTGAAATCCTTTTGTAGCCTAGTAATAACATGGAAATTAATTTATTAATGGGAGCATTACATGGGAAACTGTCAATGCCAATGAACATAAAAAGGAGCATCTACAGTTATACGACCCAGCGCTTCCCAGATCTGTATGCGGACCAGTGGCAGCGTATCCACAGAAGAATCAACGAGATGTTGAAGACCCCCCGAAAAGTGGACCCAGAAGAACAGCGTCTTGGCTTTTCTTAAGTTGAACAAAAATGAACACAAGTTTTTCTTTTTGTTTGTTTGTTTATTTGTTCTTTTTAAACGTTTTCTTGTAGGCTAGGCTACATACACTTTCACCTTAAATAAAAATGAAAAAAAAATCTACTGTGTTTATTCCATTACAAAAAAAATGATTTGACATTTTATTTATTTATTGGGGTTGTGGAGATACGTTACGACAATATCAGTCACGTGACTTTTCCATAGCAACCTGAGCATTAGTAGGTGCTCACTGTTGCTAAGGTAATGTGGTGGAAAATTGTTATGCAATTCGGAATTAAGTGTATATTCTCTGTTTAGTGAATGCATCTAGGGTAAAATGACTAGCTTATTGTTCCAGCTTAATGTTATGAGAAAGATATATGTGTGTCAGGTCACCAGAGAGACAGACGCCGGGGCAGTAAGATAACAGTCTGGCCTTCAGATGAGCTGCTTTATGCGTTGATATAAGACTCGCATGAAGCAGGTCTCCGGAGGCGGGGCTTGAAGGATGGAGAAGACATCTACAGAGATAAACAATGATTGCTGAATACTATTTAAGCGGTTAGTTAGAAAGGTTGGTTAGGGTGATCCACAAGTAACTCTGTCCCCTCCGTGTCTGGCCAGACATGTTTGTATTAAATACTTAAACGCCTTCTGGGACTCAAGTGTTCTTTATTATGGAAACCCTGAGATACTATTTTTTGCCATTACAGTAATTTGAATGCCAGCCAAGTCACTGACGAAGGCGAACTCGAAAGGTTGTTGCTGGGTTGCTCTTGGTTGTGATTTTGATTTGGAGAACGGAGAGGAGTAAGATAAAAGAAAGGGGTGTTTACCGAGATCGTCTTGTTGCTTCTGAGAGGGGTATATGTGCAAAAATTAAAGGAGGTGGAGAATGTCGATCCGTACTGTGAGCTGCCTGAGGATGGAGCAAAGACCTCAACACTTCCACCGTTCACTCCGATCAACATCACATACTATCAGACTAACTATCAAACTACACTCAGACGCAGTTTAAAAGCTAGCTACAAGTCACTGGATAGTTACGAGTTGTTTAGCTGTGGCTGGTTGCCAGACCTGATGTGTGTGTGGGGGCCTTGTGGACACTCGCCTGCTGACTGTCCATGGCTTTGCCCCCTCATGCATAAACAACTGACAGATATTACTCCAACCATTGCACTTCAATATAGAACAGCATAGTAAATAGAATATGGCATTGCTTTATTTATTGTTTTATTTATTGTTTGTAGTAAAAACAATTGCACATTGCATGACTTAATTGCCTATGTGTCATTGCACCGTATATATAGTTATGAAATGGTTTTTCCCAAGCCATTTTACACGGTACTCACAAAAATTAATTTTCACTTAAGTTAATGTTACCTATCATTAACTTACAGGGCATGCGCTCTCAGCCCGATGAGAGCTCGCCTGGGTCACCTCCCCATGTTCTCCATTTCAGCTAATTAAATAAAAAGTACGAATAAAAATAATTTCCCACTCCAATTTAAAAAGTAAATTATAAAAATATTATTTTGATGATTAATTTGATTAAATATATTACACAGATTCAGGTCACAGGTAAACAGATTTTTAAAAAGGAAGATAGTAGATTCAAAAAGGATTAACGAGTTCGAGATTACTTAAGGTATATCTGCAGTTGCTAGGCAATATGGAACTGATGTATTTTGGATGGACTATTATAGGAAATTATTAAATACCACTTCAAAGCGCGTAGACCCTGAATTGGGACACAGCTATTGTTTATTCTTGTTTTTGTCTGTCCAATTCCCCACACTCGTGTTTTGTCATTTATGTGAAGAATCGGTGGTGTGTCTTTTACCTGCCAAAACAACTGACTGATTAATAAACAACATGAACCTTATAGAGTTTCAGGTGTTTGTTCACAGAAAACATGCATAAGGACCTGTGTGTTTCTTCTCATGGCAAAAATCACACAATGGTTGTGCACATATTTCTGAGGGTGCAGCATATGGTGACAAGCAGTTCACCGCTGCTTTGTTATGTCGGAAATCTGTGGTCTATCATTTGCTCTCCACTTTGGGAGTCCAAAAACACATAATGGCCTTGATTGATCCCTTTGGACAGTTGTCTGCTTACCCGACCGACTGTAGCAGCTTTAAACAGCACACGTTCGTCCAGGCATCCTGAAAAAGTTAGACGAGTTGTAGACTTGCTCTTAAACTACAAATCCGCCTCGAGTCACGTGACCGTTCATACAGCGAAGTCAATGTATGTCGCAACTCTGAGTATATTGAAGTTTCTGGCTGCGTAGCCGACATGTGCCGTCACATTAGCTGTTTTCAGACAGAAGTTCTGGAATATTTGCGGACAATTCCATCCGGTTTTTAACCGGAGTTGTGTTTTCAAACACGGCACTTCTTTCCGGAATATTGCCTTTCGGCTGCTTTCACACAGCAAGAAATGTACCGGAGGATCCGTGGGGTGAAAGGGGCTATTGGTGTATTTCACTCTGGCCCAATGACAGTAAAAGCTCTGGCCTGGGCCAAAGCTCAGATATGGCATTACCCCATCTTAGGGCGCGGTCACACGTACGTTCTACCCGGTACAGAGCAGCAGTTTAACGACCCCCCCACCCACACACTTTTTCCGGGCCGAAGCACGGATCCTCAGCCCACCTCTGGAGGTGGGCCAGGGTGCGATTAGGTTTCAGCGCAATTGCGGTCATTGTCATGCAAAGTGGGTCTTTAGACGTTGCGGCAGACTGGCACGTTATCGACATGGCTGGTGTGACCGCAGCCCGTCTTTTTTAACCCGGTTGTGCTTAACCGGTTAACCCATGTGTGACCGCAGCCTTACTTGCAATGTTTGTGGTGTACCAGTAGTGTAGAATACGTATTGAATAAGAAGGAACCCCTCGCTCTTGTAGCTTTCTAAACAACTTCCCGTGATTAATCCGGTCAAATGCTTTAGAGGCATCCAGGAATCACATAAACTTGGTGGAATTATGTTTTTTATAGCTACTGACAGCCTCTTTCAGAGCATAGACACACATGTCAGTGCCATGTTTACTTTTGAAACTAAACTGAGATAGTGTGGACATTGAGTCCCAACCAAAAAAACACACACTGTTCTCCACGACTGGTATATATTATATGTATCTTGGTCCCAATAATATTCTCTCCGGTCCAGCTCTCACAGAAGATGTAATTTCCCTCCTTAAACAATTGGAATAATTCTGCAAGTTTGTGTCTGAACATATGATTTAAGCTCTGACAATAAACACAAATGATGATCAAAGTTCAAACAGCCAGTTGCATTCTAGGCCAGCTCTGTAGCCTATGCGATTTGTGTGACAATGGGTGACCAATGGCCCATTAGTGCAAAACATAAGGTTGAGCAATAATAATGCTAATTCCCTGCTCAAAGGCATGCACTGAATACCTGCAGCTGCAAAACACCTTCCAAAAGGCTTAGTTGTTCCTCTTTATATGTCGATTCACAATAAATAAATTGTGATAAAAAATTTGACAGGAGGTATTAGCTACAATAATTTAACTCCAAATAAAACAATGGCTAGCGAATGTCCAGTAGCTAAGTCTGTTATAATTTCACTTCTTAAATCACACGTAGGTATTAATCACTTTTATGTCAATCTTGGTTCTATGAATTATGTGAAATTCCACACAAATTCCAGAGGCGGTGCTTTAAATCTGGCAGTGTGTGCTTTATTCTGTGAGAGGAGCGCCATCTCCTAGTTATGTTCAGTATTTTATTGAGTGGGAGGAAATCCAGTAAAAACTGGTTGGTGGGGGTCACTCCAGCTGCTGGAACTCTGCTGGCAGTCTGCTGTCAGCTGAATGGCAGCCAGTAGGGATGGGAACTTCGCGTTGGCTACTACTGTAGGTGTTGGAAACACAGCCATGGTTACCAGACCAAAGCACAGACCCCCCGCCGGTAGGACATAATCCACTCTAAGTTTTAAATGGAAAAGGAGGACTTCATGAGACATCATCATCCCAATTTCAGGACAGGGCTCTGCTCAGTTCTTCCTCTTGTTCCGTGGGAAACCACAAAGGAGAAGAGCAGCTTTAAACCTCCTTCGCTGGCAAGGGGTGAGGCTAGTTTATGGAAAAAACTTTGGATTCGAAAGTCTTATATAGTCTGCCGATTGATCAGGTGAACTGCATTTGGCTGATGAAGTCTTGAATGACTTGTTGGAAACTGCAGAAAGAATCTTTTGAATTACAGATTCCACAAAGAGGGAGCCTCTCTTTGCTGATGCTCCACCGGCCTGCTGCCGTGCTGCTGACCTGCCTGCTACAGGAGCCGGGAGCTGAACAATTTGAAAGCTGCTGAGAGGATTGCTGCCCACGAAATGGGAGCGGTTCATGGGGGAACGACATTCAGAGCCAACGGTTCCCTCACAGCGCTCTACGCAGCTACTGCTAACTGACCAGCTAGAACAGCAGGTTTCTCTGCTTAAACGCCAACCTTTTCAGACAACGGAGCCACCCTTCCCTGGATGTCTAAGAAATATTCACGTAAGGTTGTGTCTTTGCAGAGATAAATTAGCTTAAGATAAACAAATTAAGGTTTGTTTTGATTGTCTGTTTCGCTGTGTTTTTGCTGCATTTGTAATAAATTAATTCTTCAGTTGTTTGATTATGAACAGTCTTACAAATCTTACAACATGAGTTACTTCGTCCGACCGGAGTTTTCCTTTATTCTTTTGTGCTAAGCTAAAACAGTGTAGCTATGAGCTGCTACATCAGCTCTGCACGCTCAATCTGATTACTGTGGCCTGGTTTTGCAGACCACCAGCGCTTCATAAACAATAAAGATTTCTACCTATGGTATTCAAAATACAGATTGGCTTTAAAATAAATCATTTAAAAACTGAAAAAAATAATAGTTTTGGGTTATTTTTGAAACCGTTTTCTTAGTCTGTCAAAATACTAAATTAGATCAATCACTGCGGTGAAGATCCATAAAATAGAATAAATTCTCAAATAGGTTATTTTTTTCTAATTCAGCAAATGGTTTGATAAATTACTTCCTCCAAATAATGCTTTTTGTCTTCACTTTTGTTTTGCTTTGTGAATAGGTGGTTTGATGACAAACCAGAGGTACTAATTAGTCTTATACTAATTAAAATTAGTTCAAACTAACTTGGTCTTCAAGCATAAATATTCATACTCAACTGTGACATCACAATCAATTTATTGGTTATTGTTTCTACTTCTTTGCATATTTGTCCATTTCACAGTTTTTCTTTTGGTAGTTAGTTTTATTATTCATTCTTCTGTTTCTTAGTGGTTTAGTTGGGTGTTAATAGCTTAGTGAGTTTGTTGATTAAAGCATTTTAACTGAAGGTTGAATCCTTGTTGTTAATAAACTCTTGTACTTTGGAAAGTCATCATTTGTCATTGTTCCACATACATGTGTAGTAACTTGCTGTTCAAAGAACAGGGACCACGCTCCCTCCTATATTGGCAACCTCTTAAAACCTTCTAGCCCGGCTCGGAGCTTGAGATCATCCGGGCAGAACCTACTGATGGTTCCACGTACCTGCTTTAAAACACGGGGAGACCGATCTTTTAAAGCAGGCAAGCAGACGGATGGCTTCCCCAGTCCAAGCCCAGCCAGCACCTGGACACCAAGTTGTACCAGCTCCTGAATCCTGAACCCGCGCAACGCAGAGCGCCAAGACCAGGCATCCAAACAAGGCCAGTCAAACCCACCAATGAACTGACAACGCACGAAACGAACAGAACAGGCGATCAAACGAACAGAAACGCTGGATCAGTATCCTGCCGAGCCACTGAATGTCAAGAAGTCATCAGACCCAACTCGAATCAGCTGCTTCTGATGAGATTCTCCTCCTCCCAAACACTCAAAAGCTCCCGTCACTCACCTCTATAGCGCTCAGTCATCAACCTCGTTGTGACGCATAGCTCCTACGACTCCAACCTGAGTAGTATCCTAGACCCGATGATTCCCTACGGCTAATAGCCTTTCCAAGCTCCTCGCATCACGAGTTCCTGGTTCTTCCATCTCCTCCGCTCCAATAAGACCTTCGGCTGCATCCTCACTCTGCACTTGGAACATCCATCTTCCCAGCAGTGATCTTCCATTGATCGCTGCATTCGTGACAGGATGACTGAGCCTGGAAATGTTCCAGCAGAAGTGGAGGCCCTTCGTGCAGAAGTGGTCCATCTCCGAGGCATGGTCGATCACCTCAACTCCAAGCTTCAGACCATCTCCGACGCCCACATTCGCCTGTCCGGATTAGTCAACATGCTCCAACAGCAGTCGTCCCCCACGGTCGAACCGCGGATCTGTCTTCCAGACAAATGGAATGGCTCGGACGGCAAACCGGATGGCCTGATAGCAACTCTGGACATGATTTTTGAATGTCAGCCAATCATGTATGCCGCCCCAGCCTCCAGAGTGGCTCTGCTCACCTCACTGCTGACCGGGAGAGCGCAAGAGTGGGCTGCGGCGCTCTATAATCAGAAGTCTCCTCTGTGAAACGACTACACTCTGTTTGTGGGGGAACTCCGGAAGACCTTCGTCCCGCCTTGCAGTGAAGTCGATACAGAGGGCCAGCTCCTTCACTTGCGTCAGCGCAACCAGCCGGTACACCTCTTCGCCGGCGAGTTCCGCACACTGGCCGCCAAGCTGTCCTGGAGCAACGGTGCGCTGAAATCCATCTTTCTGGAGGGATTGGCCTTCCCAACTACCACCCCATCGTTCCTACGATATGGCCATCAACCTCTTGCCAGGAGCAGCGCCCCCGCGTAGCCGCCAATTTCCCCTCTCCTTGGAGGAGACGGCACAAATGGAGACCTACATCTCAGAGGCTCTCGACCAGGGGTTCATCCGCCCTTCTTCTTCTCCGGCGTCGGCAGGGTTCTTCTTTGTTAAGAAGAAGGAGGGGACCCTCCGTCCCTGTATTGACTACCGGGGTTTGAACAAAATAACCATTAAAGATCGTCATCCACTTCCTCTTGTGAGCACTGTGTTAGACTCTTTGTCCAAAGCCTCCATCTTTACTCGTCTCGACCTGCGGAACGCTTACAACCTGATCCGTATACGGGAGGGCGACGAGTGGAAGACGGCATTCAGTACTCCCACCGGCCACTGGGAGTACCAAGTCATGCCCTTTGGTCTATGCCACAGCCCAGCGGTCTTTCAACGCCTCTTAAACAACGTTCTCCGAGACATGCTGGGACGGTGGGTGTACGTCTACCTGGACGACATTCTGATTTACTCCATGTCGGAGGTAAACCACGTCCGGCATGTCCACGCTGTCCTTGAGCGACTTCTCCAGAACCACCTCTACTGCAAACTGGAAAAGTGTGCCTTCCACAAACGCTCCACCACCTTTCTGGGATACGTCATCTCGGCCGAGGGCATAGCCATGGATCCTCAGAAGGTGTCTGCGGTGACCGCCTGGCCACTTCCCACCACACTTAAACGGCTGCAGTCTTTCCTCGGCTTCGCTAACTTTTATCGGCAGTTCATCCGTAATTACAGCTCTGTAGTGGCTCCACTTACGGACCTCACCAGACCTACTGCAGGGCCACACCCATTTCATCTAACCCTAGAGGCCAAATGTACGTTTCACCAATTACTCCGGCTCTTCACTACAGCGCCGATCCTGCTCCATCCTGACCCCGCCAAATCGTTTACCGTCGAGGTGGACGCCTCAGAGATCGGTGCTGGTGCCGTCCTGTCTCAGCAGGGTCCAGACCAGAGGCTCCATCCCTGCTGCTTCTTTTCTCGAAAGTTCACACCCGCACAACAGCGCTATGGGGTTGGTGATCGTGAACTTCTGGCCATCAAGTGGGCGCTGGAGGAGTGGCGTCACTGGCTCATGGGTACACCAGAACCGTTCCTGATCTGGACGGACCATCAAAACCACATCCGGAACGCTAAGCAACTGAACCCCCGCCAGGCTCTGTGGGCTCATCTTTTCGAGCACTACAACTTCCATATTTCCTATCGACCTGGTTCAAAGAACGGGAAGGCTGATGCTCTCTCTCGGTGCCTCTCTCAAGATCCTGCACCATCCCAACCCGCCCCCATAATTCCCCCGCATCAAGGGTTAGGGTTAACTGCATTCGTCACACTGAACAGGTAACACCCAACAATCCCAAAACTGGCACCCCCCGAAAGAGGTGCCCCAACCAACAAAAGGAAGAAGCACATTGGCCGACCGACACACCAGTCCACCCAGGCCCGGCCAGGCACGTGCCAGGTCTAAACCGGATTGCTCTCCCAAGCACCAGCCCCGGATATCAAAAGCCACCCATAGATCAGTGGGGAGAGGCAATCTGTCACTGGCAGGAAGTGATGGAGGGGAAATAGGAATTAGAGGTAAAGCCTGAGATGTACCAGGCGAGAGGGCAGCCCAAGACCCAACCTGACAGGTAGACAGAGACATATAGACACGGTCAGACGTTCCCTCCCTCTTACGCACATACACTCTCAATGACACAGTAAGACACCCAAGAAAGGACGCTTTACACTCTTTCATACACCCCATACACACTCTATACTCCCAGGTCCAGGTACCAATGCCCCTGTAGAACAACCAGCCTCCGGGCCCGGGAGGTGGACCCCCTACCATCTAGGATGGAGAGAAGCAGACCGCCAAAGCCCCCACAGTGGCGAAGCAGTCCACCAGCCCAGGTCCCCGACCAGACCACCTGTTCCTCATCCGGACCCCAACCCCTGATGGCAATAGTGAACAGGGGTGTGAAAAGACCCCTAGACTCCATCCTCCTGCTCAAGTATGGTGTTGATGCGTGTTGTTATAATGTGCATTTAAAACAGAGGGGTGGGAAGTGGGGAAGGCGGTCACACATCCCTCAACCCCCACCCCGAGCACTCAGTGTCTATATACGGTTTAACTGTGGGCACCGGCACAAGAGGTGAAGCTGATTGAACAGCTCCTCCTTGGATGCTAAAAAGTGTGCCCACCCCAAAGTCCCTACATGTGTGTCTCATGAAAATGTTGTAAGTGGGAGTGTCTAAGTTGTACAGTAAAATTGGGACCCAGCCCGCCACGGGATAGTGAAGATGGAAACCCGTCCTCGCACCCCCGTGACTTGCTCATGCCCCAAGACCCTATATGAGTGGAAGGACTGGGAGACAAAATGCTGTCCCAGGAAGCCAGCTCCTCCTCTGACTCCAATAGCCACCGCTGTTCACCAAGAACGAACAGGAGAGGGAGGCCTCGGCACGTTCAACCCGGGGCCCACAGCTGCAGCACCACCAAGCCCCATGGATCCCAAGGCAGTCCCCCCAGTCCCATCCCAGAAGAAGATCTATACCCACCCCAGCATTCGCTCCACTATCTGAACACAAAAGACACTAGACACCCAGGTTGAGTTCAGCCCCCCCTCCTCCCGCACACTCCTCCCCCCCCCCGTCTAAGTGCACCCTGTTAGGGATAGAGAAGGCACAGAGTGTGAGCGATTTTGTTGGCAGGTATCTTATTGCCTTCACAGTGGTGTCGCGTTAAGAGACAGAATCACAGCACCATAATGATCAAACAAAAAAGCACGGGTGACAAAACTTGCACTTTGGTTTACACACAGCTTTTGTTCAATCAGCTGTGGGCGCACCTCTTTTATTAACACACCCACAACAAATCACAGTCTCTGACACCTGTGTCACATTTCAATTAATAAGTGAGAATAAGTGAGTGTTTGCAGAAACAAAAACAAAACATATACAAAACAAAATACAAATAATTAAGAGCACATATCAACACCCCCACTTGATCTCACATTATTACATTTCATGAGAAGAAAGACATCTCAAATAAATCCAAACATATACTTGGCAAACTTAACCAATTTGCATTTTGTTGCAGGTTTGGTCATTAAGTCTGCCACCATCTGATCTGTGGGACAATATTCTAAAAATACTTTCCCATTGTTCACAGCTGATCAGATGAAGTGGTACTTTATGTCAATATGTTTAGATCTTTGTCAACAGGATTTCTGGCCAAAACAATAGTACCTTAGTTGTCTTCGTACACCTTTGGGAGTGCATAAGGCTGTTTGTCTATGCCCTCCAAAAGTTGTGTGAGGTACAAACACTCCTGAATGGTTGTGGCAAGAGCCACATACTCTGCCTCACAGGTAGATAGTGCAACAGTAGGCTGCTTTTTTGTTTTCCATGACAACAAAGTGCCAGCTTCAGACAGACTTACACAGTAACCACTTGTACTTCGTCTATCTTGTGTATCTGCAGCCCAATCTGCATCACTATAAGCTTTAATACCCAAATTGTCACTTTTCCTGTAACACAATTCCCTGTCACTTGTACCCTTGAGATACCTCAATACATTTTTGAGTGTACTCCATTGCTGTTCAGTGGGTTTAGTAAAATACTGTGACAATTTGCTTACGATGAAGCATAAACCAGGTGTGGTACACATAGTTAGGTAGATGAGGCTACCAACAGCCTCTTTGTATCTAGTAATGTCACTCAGAGGTACATCATCGTCATGGAAGTTAAGCTTTTGCTCACAATGTGTAGACCTTGGCTTACAGTCCTGCATGCTGAACCTCTCCAGAATTTTTCCAACATATCCCACCTGTGACATGGTTACACATTCAACCCTCTGGTTAAAAAAATACCAAGAAAGTATCTGAGCCTCCCCAAGTCTTTCATTTTGAACCTTGTTGCAAGCATGTTCTTCACATCCTTTAAAACATGTTCATCACTTGCTGCAATGATTACATCATCAACCCAAATTACCATGATTACTTTGTCATGTTCTGTTTCCTTGTGTAAACACAGTGGTCAACTTGGTTCTGTACAAAGTCATTCTGAATCAAATATTCATGAAAAACATTGTTCCAATTTCAACCCATACAAGGATTTCTTCAATTTGCACACCAAATTCTCATTTTTGTGAGATTTCCCCTCATACCCCTCTGGTTGTTCCATATAAATCTCACAGTCTATAGATGTATTTTAGTAGACTGTGTGAACATCCATTTGATCCAGAATTAAATTATCTTGTGCAGCTTTTGCATAAGCACTCTAATGCTTGTCAAACTAGCAGTAGGGGAGAATGTCTCCTCATAATCAATCCCCATTTTCTGGTTGTATCCTTTAGCTACATAACGGGCCTTATACTTCTCAGTACCATCAACATTCTTTTTTACTGCATACACCCATCTACCCCCCACTGCTTTCTTACCTTCAGGTAAGTTTGTAAGGGTAAATGTGTTGTTCTCTTTAAATTAATGCATTTCCTGATCCATTGCCCTGACCCACTCCGTTGCTTTATCTGACATTACAGCTTCTCTAAATGTAACTGGTATGTTGCACAAAACTCTGTAGCAATAATCCACATTACTTGGGACATCATGACTTTCATCCTCAGACACATGTTTAGTCACTTTGCAGTCAGTGCACCTGTCTGGCTTTCTTCTCTCTCTAGAAGGGTAACGCCTGGACTCTGGCTCACACTTGACTTCTACAGCCTGTGGTTGAATATTACTCTCTACCAACTGACTTACCTCTGGCTTCTGCTCTATTTCAACACTTCGATCAGGACTTCTGGACTTGTATTCTAAAAAATCATCTAGTGGGAAGAGAGTTTGCGTCTGCTGCTCCACACACGTCTGAGTCACAAACTTAACTAACCTGTGCTTCTTCACCTTCTTACTGTCAGGAAAGTAAACAAGGTAAGCTGGACTACATTTGTCATACCTGATAAAAACACCCCTTTCACACCTTAGATCCAATTTTCGTTTATTCTGGCTGTACACAAAACACTCTGTCCCAAACTTTTGCATTTTTGACAGATTGAGCCGTCTACCAGTTAATGCTTCAATCGCCGTCTGCTCTATTCTTCTGTTGAAGCACCTGTTTCTCACTACAGCGGCAGTTTGGATTGCATATGTCCAGAGCTGCTTAGGTAGGCCACTTCCAATCAGCATGCACCTAGCCAAAAAGTGTACGCCAATTGCGTTCAGGAGTGCCATTCTGATGTAGGGAATATGGCGCTGACATCTCATGCTTAATGCCATGTTTAAGGAGTAGAGTCTGGTAAGCTCTCCCTGTGTACTCTGTACCATTGTCGGATCTGAAACACTTCACTTTTCCACAAGGTGCTGTATCAGCAAGAAACTTCTCTGTGGCAAGGACTGTATCACTTTTGTTTTTAAGGGAAATAAACCAAAACTGCACTGGAAAAATCATCAGTGAACGAGAGTACACATTTATGGCCATCTCTAGATTCTGGGCTTATTGGTCCTGCTAAATCAGTATGGACAAGCTCTAGAGGTGTTTTAGCCCTCACATCAGGATCCCGGATTCTATGTTTATAAAATTTTCCCTGAGTACAAATGTCACAATGAGGGAGTTTTCCCTTTGACCCTTTGATTTTGATGCCCACAACAACACTCTGCAATCTTTTAAGGTCATCATGATTACAGTGTCCCATAATCTCATGCCATCCCTGCATATCAAAACAGCCCTTGCAATGATCATCACATTTAGTCTCATTGTCAGTATGCAAATAATACAATCGGTCACGGACATAAATGGGAAAATTTGTACCATCACTGTGAATCAAAACGTCCTCCCCTTTCTTAAAACTCACAGCAGCTCCGTTGGCTGTGGCTGCAGTCACTGAAAAAATGTCTTGTGGGTAGGAGGGAATATACAAGGCCTGCTTCAGTATGGCTTTTACCTGTCTGCCTGTGCTGTCAATCAGATGGACCTCTGAGTCGCCACGACGCTCTGCCACTCCTTTGCATTTCGTGTCGTCAGCCAGCTCCACGCAAAACTCCGGAACTTCTCAGGATCAG
Organism: Valencia hispanica; assembly: GCA_963556495.2. Classification (NCBI taxonomy): domain Eukaryota; kingdom Metazoa; phylum Chordata; class Actinopteri; order Cyprinodontiformes; family Valenciidae; genus Valencia; species Valencia hispanica. The sequence goes on along the minus strand of OY747716.1, from coordinate 876,965 downwards.
TGACAATATGTGATGTTGCCCCCGCAGTCAATCATTAGACACCTCAGGTTGATACTTGACCCCTCGCTCACTTTGAAGGCATACTCCGCATCACCCTGGTCACCTGCTTTCGCATCATCTCGTTCTTTGTGCTGTTGCGGTGAGTGCTGTTTCTGCAGTGGTTGCACCATAGCTTGCGTTGGCAGGCCCTGGCCAGGTGTCCTTTCAGGCCACATCTGAAGCACACCAGGTCCGCTGCTGTCCTCTCTGCTCCCCGGTCACTCGAGCTGGAAGGTCTTCCTCTTTTCAAGTGCGCATTCATAACGTTGTCACCTGCTGCTGCGGCGCGCATCTTCTCGGTATCCTCATAACTCTGCAACTTGGTTTCAAAGTCAGCAAAAGATGGGGTTTCATCACCTTGTGTGATGTGGATCGAAAATGGCTGAAAAGAATCCGGCAACCCCTTTAACACAATGGATAACAGTAGGCCGTCACTCAGAGTTTCACCAGCATTTCGCAGTGTGGTGATTGCTGTCTCAGCGCGAATCACATACTGTAACGTAAAGATGTAATGCTCTCCACCAATCACAAAATTCAAATGCAGTAGCTACCGTTCAACCCTAAGAGGGCAGCACTAAGACGTTTTTAGACCAAAAAGTGTAGAATTAAACAAGTTTACACGAAAATGTAAAAACAAATCCCAGAAACTGAAAGATTGCATTGGTAAATACCCATTTATAAAGTTTAAAAGCAAAAAAAGTTGTTTTGGGGTTTAGTTACTCTTTAATAAAGCTATTTTTTTTCTTTTGGTCAACACACTTTATTGATGATTTTAAGATTTTAGAAGTTACAGACATCAAATAGGAACACAAGGATGATTAAACCGTATCAGATGATAAACGAATGATGAGTTCACGGTATACAGTCAGATATCACATACAGAACAAAGGGAAAAAGAAAAAAGATACAATAAAATAAGATTATAGTAATCAGGTTTGAATCAACCAGTTTCTTGGAAAGCTGAAAGGGACGATATGTTCAAAAAATACAGAATCAACAACTGTTGATGAAATCTTTCGGTCTTAAAGTGAATTTGATCTTTACAAATTGAAAAAAAGACATTGTATATTGCAACCAAGATGCTGGAGATGGGGATGTCCTACACTTCCACTGTAATAGTATTTTATGCAGCACAATAAGTGATGTAAATGAAAGAACCGGTCTTTGGTTAGATAACGATTTCACATTAGGTCTAGGCACACCAAAGATAGCAAGAAGAGGGCACGGCTCCATTTTATGTCCTAGTATATCTGATATAGTATTAAAGTATAAGCTCCAATAGTCCTTAAGCCTTGGGCACGACCAAAATATAACTGTAAAATTTACAAGGGTTTTGTGAACATCAATCACAGATGTCCTGGGTATTTGGGTATATTTTTGCAAACTTTGTTTTGCTATAATGTACCCTATGAACCACTTTAAACTGTATTAACTGGAGTTTTGCACTATGTGAACAGAGTTTTATCTCTCTTAATGCAGCAGACCACCAGTCGTCATTTAGAGAAATACCCAATACCCAAAAATCTCCCACTGTTCCCCAGCCCCAGCAGTCCCAGAGAGTAAACCGGCCATCTGAGAGGGGAGGTTTAAATAATATGTTGTTACATACAGGAGTGCTGAGAGTGTTTCCCAATTGAGGTGCTGCTTGATCTGTTGTCATATTTTTTAAGTAGCTATGACCACTGGGTTGCCACTAATGATCTACAACAACTCCTTAAAGTACTTATTGTATGATCTATACCAACACTTAATTTCCCTCTGGGATCAGTAAAGTATTTTTGAATTGAATTGAAACTCTTTCGGTTTCAATTTTCCAGGGCAACAAGTTAAAGCCTTCAGTGAAAACTGGCACCAATGGGCTTCGAGATAAAAAGCCCAACACCATTTTGTGCATGTAACATGCCCAGTAATAGTATTGTAAGTCAGGCAATCCCAGCCCCCCATCCCCTCATGACCTCAGCAACAAGGATCGCAGGAGCCTAGGAGGCTTGTTACCCCAGATGAACGATGAGAGTATAGTATTAACATTGGTAAAGAAAGACTTTGGTAGAAACAGGGAGGCACTGGAATAGGTACAAAAAATGTGGAAAATGTTCCTTTTTATACTTTGTATCCTGCCAGCTAATGTGAAAGGTAGTTTTCCCCACTTTTGCAAATCCTCCTTAACTTTGTCAATGAGTGCAGCAAAGTTATTATCATATAGCGAGGTCATAGTTTGTGAAATATTAATGCCCAGATATTTAAATTTGTCAAGAGAGAAAACAAAGGGCAAGTTAGAGGGAGAAATTGTTTTTGCTGTTTCATTGATAGAAAATGGTTCACTTTTGGCTATATTAAGTTTGTAACCAGAAAAACTTCCCAAAAATGTTTGTTTATCTAAAACATGAGGAAGAATTCCGACCGGTAAATACAGCAAAAGATCATCTGCGTACAAGGAGACCTTATGCTTGACCCCTCCCCTTTTTATCCCTGGAACGAGATGATACGTTTTCAATACGACTGAGAGGTTCAACTGCAAGGGCAAAGAGGAAGGGGGAGAGTGGGAAGAGTGGGGAGAGTGGGCATCCTTGGCGGGTTCCCCGTGTCAGAGAGAAAAATACTGATCTTATAGAATTATACTCATCATCGGGGACTCCGTAACTAGAAATGTGAGGATGAAACGCATAACACCTGTCTAAAATTCATTGCATTGGCTCCCCGTACGTTTTAGGATTGATTTCAGGACCAAAACCTCCCGCCACAAAGACAGTTTTTAACCCCTCTGCCAGCAGGCTTTGGAACACAGCCAAAAACTCTGACTAACGCTTATGGTCCATACAACTGTCACATGCGTTGCATCAATCCCCCCCCTTCCCCCCCACTGGACACTTTAAGCTTAACCGCACACTACCTCCTGCACTACACGTGTAAATAAATATATTATATATATACATGTACATGTATATATGTACATAACTTCTATTTATGGTTAAAAGTTTATTATGCCTACGTTTTATTTCTCATGCTTATGTTTGTTTCTTGTTTCTATGTCAGCACCGTTAAATCACAACAAATTCCTTGTAATGTAAATTACTTTAACGTAATAAATCTGATTCTGATTCTGATTTTAAGTGTCTCAATGGTCTTGGGCCTTCTTATCTCTTTGAACTGCTTTTACCATATGAACCTTTGCGGTCTCTGCGGTCTCTGCAGTCCTCTGGCAGCCGTCTCCATGTCACCCCAAAAGGTAGGACACACACTCATGGCGAGGCTTCTTTCCACTATTATGGCCCTCACCTCTGGAAAAGGCTGCCAGAGGACCTCAGGGCCACGGAGAATGTTCATGTTTTTAAAGGCAAGCTCAAGATTCACCTTTTTAACCAAGCTTTTAACTGATTATTATTTATTATTGTCTGTTTAATTGCTCTGCATGTTTTATATGATTATATTTTATCCGTGTTTTACGATTTAATCTTATCACATTTATTTACTGCTTATTTTTATAATAGTGATATAATATAATTTTAATTTGTTATTTGTTTATTTATTTGTTATGTAATGTGTTAAAGGTTTTATCTAAATCTCTGTTCCAGTGTTTCCTCTGTGGGAGCCCTCTGCTCCGGGAGCCGTGGTCGGCTGTGGCTGCCTGGGTGCTCTCCAGTTGGAGCTCCACTGGGCGCCCTGTGTCGGCACCTCGGCTGCTGCTGTTAATCTACCGCTGCCGGTGCAGATGTTTCCTTGCATGGTTCATCTACACTCGGGCCAATGTCCATTTTTTACTGTTCCTTTTAACTGTGTGTGTGCGTGGGAGTTGAGTTGGGGGGAGGGGGGTATAACTGTAACCATGCTTTTAAATCTGAGGGGGAGGGATGGGAATGTAGTTTTATGTGGGGTCATTTTTATCTGTAAAGCACTTTGTGATGCAATTTCTTGTATGAAAAGCACTTAATAATCAAAGTTTGATTTGATTTGATCATTGTGATTAGGTGCGTGTACCCTAAATAACACAATAGGTTGTTGGCAAAGAGTGCCAACAACCATGACATATCTATCATTAATGTCAGATATGGTTTTAAACACACTAAATAGGACATTTTCTTAGTCAATATAGCCACCCCCCTTGTTTTAATGTTAAATCGAGAATGAAATATTGAGGCTATCCAAGAATGTTTCAAGCATTGATGATAAACAGTACACAAATGAGTTTGATGCAAAAAACTTACATCGGCATTTAGAGCTTTGATGTTGGAAAGAACTCTAGCTCTCTTATTGGCACCATTATATCCTCCTACATTCCAGGAAATCATCCGAAGTGTTCATCCTGTGTGATTCATTCCACTATCATTAGGCATACGTTAGTTGAGTATAGATTAGATAGCATTACTGTGTACATGAAATACTGATACGAGAAGAAAAGAGGGATAAAACAAAGTGCAAAACAAAGTATTTCAGTCAGTTCCTCCATTAGTCTTAAGAAGGTTCAAAATGGTTTTGTTGGGATTCATTTTTTCCACAAACTGAATGGACTGCATCTCCCAGGATCCATTGCGTCGCCCTTAATGCATTCTCATTGGTCTGTGGCCAGTGATGACATCACAGACTTGATAAAGGGACGCGGAACATAAAATCATTGTCTTTCCCTGTTCAAATTCAATTCAAATTCAATTCAAAAATACTTTATTGATCCCAGAGGGAAATTACGTGTTGGTATAGCTCATATAATTAATTCTTTAAGGAGTTGTTGTAGATGATAATGGCTGTGGGCAGGAAGGATTTCCTGTAGCGGTCTGTATTGCAGCGAAACTGAAGAAGCCTCCGACTGAAGACGCTCTGTTGTTGTATGACTGTCTCATGAAGAGCATGCTCAGGGTTGTCCATAATTTTTTTGATTTTATGAAGAATCCTTCTTTGCATTATCATCTCCAGATGTTCCACAGTCGTCCCAAGAACAGAACCAGCCTTCTTTATCAGGTTGTTTAGCCTTTTTAAATCCCTGGCTCTGATGTTGCTACCCCAACAGATAACGGCTGAAGAGATTACACTCTCCACAACAGACTTGTAGAAGATCTGCAGCATCTTGCTGCAAACCTTGAAGGACCTAAGCTTCCTCAAGAAGTAGAGTCTGCTCTGTCCCTTCTTGTAGATGGCTTCACTGTTGCGCCGCCAGTCCAGTCTGTTGTCAAGGTGAACTCCGAGGTATTAATATTCCTCAACCACCTCCACTTCTTCTCCCATGATGGAAACAGTGTTTGACTTATCCCTGTTTCTTCTGAAATCTACAATCATCTCCTTTGTTTTGTTCACATTCAAGGTGAGACGATTGTTTCCACAACATGTCACAAAGCGGTCCACCAGCTCTCTGTATTCAGTTTCTTGTCCATCTATGATACACCCGACAATTGGAGAGTCATCTGAGTATTTCTGCAGATGACAGGTCTCTGATTTGTACTGGAAGTCTGAGGTGTACAGAGTGAAAAGGAATGGTGAGAGTACGGTCCCTTGTGGTGCTCCTGTGCTGCTGACCACCTAGTTTGACACACAATTCTTCAGTCTCACAAACTGTGGTCTGTTTGTCAGGTAGTCATTGATCCAGGCGATTGTTGAGGGCTCCACCTGTGTTTTCAGAAGTTTTTGACAAAGCAAATCAGGCTGAATTGTGTTAAATGCACTAGAGAAATCAAAGAACATGATCCTCACAGTGCTGCCTGCTTTGTCCAGATGACAGTGGGTTGGTTGAAGTAGGTGGATGATGGCATCTTCAACTCCAACTCCACAGCGATAACCAAACTGCAGTGGGTCCTGATACGTTCTTGTTTGCTTACTCAGGGGTGCCAACAGGAGTCTCTCCAGGACCTTCATGATGTGGGATGTCAGGGCAACGGGTCTATAGTCATTGATGACTGATGGGTGAGTTCTTTTGGGTACTGGAACAAGGCAGGATGTCTTCCACAACACTGGAACCTTCTCCTGAGTTAGGCTAATGTTGAAGAGGTGCTGCAGAATCCCACAGAGCTGCTCTGCACAGGCCTTCAGGACTCTGGGGCTGACACCATCTGGACCTCCAGCCTTGTTCTGGTTCAGTTTTTCCAGCTGCCTCTTCACCTGACTTTTGGAGACAGACAAGTGGGAGGGGGAGGCAAAGGGGGTAGCAGCATTTCCTGACTTGGTTGAAGTCAAACTTGTGGAATTAGAAGAGTCCATGGCTGAGGTGAAGGATAAAACATCCGAGGTGTAACAGGAAAGCTGTTGATCAGAGGAGAGTGGGATGTCTGTTTGGCTGGGAACAGGAGAGGAGGATGCTGAGCTAGTTCCTGAACTGAACCTGTTGAAGAATATGTTCAGTTCATTGGCTCTGTCCAGACTTCCATCTATCCAATCCTTCCTGTCCTTAAAACCTGTGATCATTCTCATTCCTGACCAGACATCTCGGATATTGTTCCTCTGTAGTTTGTTCTCCAGCTTCTTCCTGTATGCCTCCTTGCTGTCTCTGATCTTGACCTTAAGTTGCTTCTGTATACTCCTCAATAATTCCCTGTCTCCCTCCCTGAAGGCTCTTTTTTTCTTGTTTAGCAGTTCCTTCAGGTCACTGGTGATCCAGGGTTTGTTATTCGGGAAGCATCTCACTGTTCTGGTGGGGATGATGTTGTCCACACAGAAGTTTATATAGTCAGTCACACACTCAGTCATGGCATTGATGTCCTCTCCATGTGCTTGGCAAAGAGTCATCCAGTCTGTGGTTGCAAAACAACCCTGCAGGGCTTCTTCAGCTTCCTGTGACCATTTTCTCACAGTTCGTTTTGTCACAGGTTGCCTCTGAACAAGTGGTTTATATTCTGAACAGAGAAAAACAAGATTGTGATCTGATTGTCCCAGAGGAGGTCTTGGTTTGGACGTGTATGAATCCTTTACATTTGCATAAAACAAATCCAAGGTCCTGTTTTCTCTTGTAGAGCAGCTGACAAACTGTTGAAATGTTGGAAGTGTAGTAGAGAGCGAGGCATGATTAAAATCACCAGATATTGCCACAAATGCATTGGGGTGCTGTGTCTGTAGCTTAGCAACAATGGAACTGATGACATCACATGCATTGTCGGCAATGGCTGAAGGTGGAATGTAAACAACTGCCAAAATTACACTGGTGAACTCTCTTGGTAAATAATATGGACATTGTGAGTGGAAACGCTCAATTGAATTGCTAGCAACTTTCCCTCTTTTTTCCGACCTGCTAGACCAGAACTCCCCTGAAAACTTCAAAGTATTACCTGCCAAGCTATCCGGCTTCTCGTTTGTGTATCTAGGAAGTCTGCTGGTATCTGACCTATACCAAGATAGCTTTCTGAAGGAAGGCCTGATTCCGGTCATTGCCTGCATTTGCATTTGACGCGTCCACCTCTGAACTCGGCTGTGCACAGCCACTTCTACCACATTTTCGTTCCCTTTTCTCAATTGTTCGTCGTGGACTGGTGTTAATGGAAGAGAATCATCGCTAAGTAGGATAAACCTGGTTTATTTCTGCTGAGTCTGGGTAGAGGAGTTAGGTCCGATGGGTTATATCCCGTCTTTCTGTTGGTTGATATAAGTTTGTGAACCGTTTACTCATCGCCAATCAGCGTTGCTGCACACACAGTGTTGTATGCTCTGTGTTGTAAACTGGTTATTGCTAGAAGCAGTGCTATATCTCGACTTTCTTTCTTTTCCTTTTATTCTGTTAATGTCAGTTGATTGTAGCCATACCGCCACCTGTCTGGCCCGGATGCCCGGCCTAGACCAGGTCGCATGGTGTCCATTGTCTGCTAAAACTAGTGCTAATTGTCCCTTTGTTCCACATCATCTCCACTGTGAGGTGAATCTGGCCTTTGAAGCCCATACTTTCCACCCTGTGTTTCATTGCTTCACAGATTGGAGCAAAGACTTTTTGATCGTCCCCTCACACACTCTCTTCTCTCTCGCTCTCTCCCACACATGTACGCACACACACACACACACGCACGGACACACACACACACACACACACACACACACACACCCACACACACACATACATGCACACAGATAGCAGCATCGTGGAAGTGCCCTGTTGACTGTCCTCCATTTATACTTTTACTTTTATACTATATTTTTCTAAGATTGTCGTTAGTTTGTAGATTGTATGCATTACAATAGATGGGGTTGTCGACAGTGAGTTGGCTGTAAGGTTAATCTATTGTGTTAATAAACCCTGTTATCTTTTAAACAGAAGCTTCTCTATTTTATTCAGCGTGTCTGCAGTTACTCTTTACAGCGTTTGAGCTTACATCCTTCAGAGGAGACTGAGGGTCTGGAAATTCTCTGAATATTACGTTAATAAAGGAGTGGTGCCCCAATTAATCAATTAAATCATTGAATCTCATCAATAGTTATATTAATATTAAGTTATTAGTCATAACTATTGATGTTGAATTAAACCAGACATTAAATCCCTAACACTCTGTGCCTTCTCTGTCACAACAGTTTGGTGGATCAATTGTAAAAAACTACAACAAAGGAGGCCTGGTTCACTTACTGTCTGTACCCATGGGTGTTATATAAAAAAGGTTATTTGCCGCCAGTGGCGATAATTTAACGTAATGAAATAACTTCAAATAATATGCACAGAAGCATTCTCAGGCTTCTGCTTCTCTTGAAAAATATTCCTTTAAAAAGTCCTCAGCAGCATCTTTGCTTTCAAACTTATAACTTCTTTGCTGGTGTGTAAGGCAAAGGACAGCTGGGTAACGGAGATGAAGATCCGATGACCGTCATGTGACAGATGCTGGCCCTTTTTCCTGGCAATGGCAAGAACTTGCTCCTTTTGCTGAAAATAAAAAATGAACAATGACTGGCTTTGGTCTCAGATTTTCCTTGGGTTTGGCATATAAAGCTCGATGGGACCTCTCCAGATCACCAAATATATCATCCTGTAGCACCTCCACAAAGAACCGCGACATGAAACCTGTAGCCGCCTGGCCTTCTCGTCCCTCTGGCAATCCGATAACACGTAGAACACTGGTAGGTTTTCCCATTTGGGTCAATGTTTTCTTGCTTGCTTGACATAAATGATGCGTTTCCCGTTTCAGCCTAATTTTCCATCTCATCTTTTTCTGTACAGTTCTCAGTTCCCCCTTGTTTCCAGAGCTAACATTTCTCTTCTTCTCCTTGAGGAGAGCGAGGTTAGAAAAACACTGTACCTTTATGATGGGTACAGTGTTGTCCACACAGAAGTTGATGTAGTCAATTATGCAATCAGTGGTGCTGTCAATATCATCCCCTAGAGTTGGACAAAGGTCCTCCCACACAGTAAAACTAAAGCAGTCCCTCAGAGCCTCTTCAGTCTCCTCTGACCATTTCCTCACTATGTGTGTCACACCTGGTTAACTCTCTACAAAAGGTTTATACACAGGTCAGGTCCAGTGTTTTATTGTCTCTGGTGTGGCAGGTCACATACTGGGTGAAGGTAGGGAGAGTGGAGGACAAAGCGAAGTCCGCAGAGATCAGAAAAAGGGCCTGGTGATTCTGTGTTTAGAATCCGCTGGTCACAGTGTGGAGGACATTGCAAGTTGCAGCAGCGTTAGCAGAGGGAGGGCATACACACCTATCACGGTAATGTGTGTAAACGTCCACAATAGTTAGTACGGGCTCTTGCTAACAGCTCAATGTCCTTATTTCTCAGCATCTTTTTGATAGATAAATGCCCAGAATTACACCATCTATCGTTCACAAACACAGCCAGACCCCCTCCTCTGTTCTTACCTCTCTCTTTGGTTCTGTCGGCCCTGCGCAGATGAAAACCGTCCATTTTATGTGTGAGTCCGGAGTTAGCGAGGTCAGCCATGTCTCGGTCAAGCAGATCAGGCTGATCTCCCTGTAGCTCCTTTGATGGCATGTTAGAGTCACCATCTCGTCCACTTTGTTTGGGAGAGATTTCACGTTTCCTATGACAAAGGACGAGATGACGGGCCTGTACCTCCTTCCCCTGCAGCAATGCCTGATCCCAGTGTGAGTGCCTCCTCTCTTCCTTCTCAGCTCGCAGGGAATATTGGCTCACTCTGTAGGATGCAATACAGTGGAGCTACCGAGAGCTAGCAGATGATCCCTGGTGTAAACAATGGGCAATCGGATGTTCAAATGTTCTCTGGACTCAAATGCCGTGAAAAATGCTATTAAAAATATAATTGTCAATAAAACGGTCCGTTCCATTGTGTGAACGGCAGTCCACATTAGAAAACGATAAGAAAAACACAAAAAACATTGGACTACAGATATTTAAAGAGAAAAAACTTAGGATCAAGTTAGAGCCGCTGACCAGACCAGCCAGGCAGCCTGCTCGGGTGGGGCCGGAAGCAATAGCTACTTTCCATGCTGAGGAGTTGGCAAGAGCAACACTGGTTCCATAGGGAGCAGGAGGAAGTTGTAAGACACAGTCAGGCCACAGCAGGTGAAATATTTTACATTAAGTGCAATTATTTTATTTCATTTGTATATGTAGATCTCTGTTAAGCTAGTGCGGATTAAATACTATTTAAAATAAATAAATAAAAAAATACTATTGACTGTTATTTAAAAAATTGACAATTAAAAATAGATTATGACCAGAATTGTTTGACCCCACATCAAATTGACGGACAAAAAATTTTCTAGCATGACCTCTGATCAGAATGACAATGACTTCTCCCTAAATTTCAAATGATAAAACATAAACTATTGTTGCTGGGGCTCTAAAAAAATGTAGAACTCAATTATGTGGGTAATGGTATTATTTTAACAACATTTGGACACATTAACTGCACTCTTTAAACATGCAACCTTGAGACCATTCAGTTCTCAAAAGCAAAATTTAACTGTGGTGCAACTGCTCCCAGTAACCTATTTGTAACTAAGTACTAAGAAAATACTACTTAACAACAACTTCGATATTTGTCCATAAAAAGCCATGTATTGTTGAAACTGCATTTCCCTTGCATTTTGACCTTTTCATTTTAGCTTGCAAGTGCGAATCACTTTGGCATTAGCTCAGTGAGCTACATTTAAAGGCCTTGGTGGGAGGGGTATCACCTGCCTGACTAAAAACATAAGACCCCGACTTCAATTTATTGATCCATTTCTTATTTATTTTTGCATTACTTTTAAAAGTTTAGACATAGATTTTTATAAAATTCCAAACTTTTTCCAGGACCTATACAATTCCAAAACTTTTCCAGGGTCTAGAAAATAGATTTTCAAGTTCCATTACTTTCCCAGGTTTTTCATCACTGTACGAACTCTTAATTCAAAAGAATATAAATTTTACAATTCAATTCAGTTTATTTTTATATCGCCGATTCACAACAGGTGTCATCTCAAGGCACTTAACAAGAAAAGTCATTTCAATACAGTCATACAAACGTTCCAATCAGTTGAAAGTTTTAGTAAGTTCTCTGTTTAAGGAATATGTAAGGAATATGTATTTTACACAAATATATGCCACACCTGAATAAAAGCTGCACGTTTTTCATGTAACGAGATATTTACACAGAAAGACGGTACACGGAAGATTTTCTCTTGCTTTAATTCAAGACGTGCTTTTTTTTCAAATTCTGCCTGAAATTCAGCAGTAGGGCACCAACACAACACGACAATAACATGTCTGGTAAGAAAATAAAACATACTTTAGCCTACCAGCAAAGTCATTGGTCGCTATCTTCATCTTCCTCACTAAAGACACTAAAGTCGTCTTCTTCAGTGTCTTTATGACCTCTGATAACTTTTTACACTGACTCTGTTCTTCCCGCCGCCTCCTCCAATGTCTCACCATTGAGTCATTGTTGTGGAGCTTATGTGCAGTAGCTCTATTTCCTTCGACTGCCAGCTCCATTGCCTTTAACTTAAAAGCTGCATATCTTCATGTGTTTTCCATGATGCATAACTTCGGCGCATGATCTTTCCCCACATGTCTGTCTCACTTTTGCGCTTCCTGCTGTTACCCAGTAAAAATCTATAAATTAGCCACATCGTTGTATAGGAACTGGGTCCAAAGCGTATGAAAAAAGTAGTAGTTTATAGTCCGAAAGTAACGGTAAGTATAATTTAGCAGTCCCCCAGTCCTGTCAGCCATTGTGTTTTTACCAGAACAGATCAGTAAGATGCAGAAAAAAAGCAGAGAAGGAGATTGACTATTTTTACAAGATAAAGCCTGAAACAAAAGAAAATAGTGATGGAAGAGTTTAGCCTATTTCAATCAGATACTGTTAATATTTAAGTTGCTGTAGTTAAAGCCCTTCTCTGTGCATCATGCTGGTTTAAGTTAGGCATCAGCTGAAGGCATCAGTTTCAGAGATAGAACAGGAAGGTTCAGAGGTCAACAACGAAATAAATGTAGGCATAAAATAACAACAGGCTATTTTTATTGCTACAGATTGTGTGTCATGGTTGAAACTTTTTTTCTATCCAATGTTCACATGTGTGTCTGGTGTTTATTTAGGTCTCTAAAAAGTTCCTAATTTCATTTTGGTTGTCTAATTAGCTGTTAGCTCTGCAAGAACCTGCACTTCTCTGTACAGAGAAGCTGGAACTTCCCTCTGAGATACGGAGGAAAAGAAGAGGCAGCAGAGCTGGACGAAGGCTCCAGGAGTGGAAATGAAGGAATAAACCTTATTTACCATCCGTCATCGTGGGAAATGTCCACTCCCTCCCCAATAAGATCGAGGAGCTCATCAGTGACTGCTGATGTTTTCCACTGAGACGTAGTTAACTGAATTGAATGCAGACTGAGGTTTCCCTGGAAGGATTCAAACTTATGCGCACTGACAGGAGAAGGGAGCAGAGCGGGAAGAGGAAAGGTGGGAGTCTGGTGGTGTATATTAACGAAAGGTGGTGTAACCCTGATCCTGTGGTTATAAAGGATCTGTTTTGCTTGAAAAACATTGAGCTACTGGTGGTCGGTATGCGCCCTTTGACATCACAAGAGAGTTTTAGGTTATTGTGTTTAATGAGTACATCCCTCCCTCAGCGGATGCAGACGCCGCCTGTGAACAGCTGCACAGCTCGGCGAATCGGCTCCAGATTCTGCACCAGGACGAGCTCCTGCTCATAAGTGGGGACTTTAACCATAATTGTTACACCTGTTCTGACACAGAGTGAGAGAATTTTGTCTGGTTTACATAACCATCAATAATTCTATATTAATATAATTATTGATGAAATTCAAGTTTAATGTCTTAAAGTTCGTGGCACCAGCTTCGAGAGGCAATTATACCAGACACCCAGTCTCTTCTGAAAAGTATAAGTTAAAACGCCATGAACCATAATTATACGCACACACCAAGTAATCACAGAAAACTTCTCTTTTAGCTAAGGGGAATTTACTAATAAAATAGATCAACCTTACAGCCAAAAAATTTCGTCAATAATTCCCATCTATTCTAAAGCATGCAACTACTACTACGAACTACCAATACTGTGAATTGAAATCGCAAAGAATTGTCTTGGAACAATTCTAATGTCACCCAGGGCAGGATACGCAGAGGGATGCTGGGTAGATGGTGGTACTTCGAAGGTTATAAAAGTGATTTCTTTTCCGCCCAGCAGGTCAGAGGTCAAAGGGAGTCATCGATAAAAGCATGTCTGCTTCAATTGCCAAGCAATGCCTAAATGACAAAATGGCAGTCGCTTCTGACCCCTTTTATAAACTTCGTGATCTCATCGTTGGCCACGGCCAATGGTAATGTGTTGGGGTCATAGCTAGGAATGGTAGGAAATGCAGTCTGTTCAGTTCATATGTGGTGTTGTGCCACAGATAGGTAGGATTTGGCTATGAATAATTATGAATAATTGCTTAGGGCAATTATTAATAAGATTCATAATTTTATGTAAAAATTACCAAGTTTAGGGGCACCATCCTGGTGGATTCCAGGAACATATAGCCAAATTGTTCAGTCTTAGTTTATGTTTATGATTACCAGCCTGATGAGGCTGAGATAATTAAACAAATGAAGGAATAAGTTCTAACGTTGTGGACATTAATTGTATGCATCACTCTAAGTAATCCCAGACAACTTCTCTTTAAGTTAAGGGGACTTTATTTAGAAAATAGAAGATCCCATCTAGTCTAAAGCATGCAAAACTACTACAGATCTTAGAAAACAATAATAGGTGAACATTAAACACAATTAACATAAAATGAATCAGCCAGAACAACTGAGGGGGTCCCTCACTCAAGGGGGCTCAAATCACAGATAGCCTAGGAGACAAAGTCATAAATCTCAGTTCTGTGCCAAGATGGAGGGGGGCACATGTAGTGTAAGGAGACAAAGGGCCATAAACTAGCTTTGGCTAAAATGGACAGAGCACATGGGCTGAAGCGTCCATGTGGAAGGCCTCAAAGAGAATGGAATTAAACTTTTCAGCTAAGACCAGCTAACGCAGGCCGGATCGAGCCCGACTCTGACGACGGTGATCAGGGAGCGAGAGAGAGAGAGAGAGAGAAAAGGAGAGGAAGGAAAAAGAAGGAAAGGCGTGATCCGCTCAGGATAAAACTGTTTCAAACACAGCAATTATAGCTCAAACTTATGCGTGCGGCGACGCAAAAATGAGCCAACAGGTACAGCACTTAAAACACTTTAAACCAACAATGAACGAGATCTAACTCGTTGAAACTCTTTTTTTTGTATTTATCTCCGCCCAGACACAATATTAGTATAAATGAACCGGTTCAGTCCTAGTTTGCCTTGAAGGAGGTCCAGTCCACTAGGAGGAGGGCAAATTGTGTCCGTGGTTGAGCAAGAAAAGGAAGAGTAATATCAAAAAAAACCTGTACAGGATTTAAGGACCGTGTGGCCCAAATGCAGGCTGGATGGCCTGCAGGTCGACGTCTAACGAACTGTCTTGGAACAGATCTTATATCGCGCACCCTGGTTACGCAGATGGGGTGAGCACTTCGAAGCTTTGAAATGAGTTCTTCCCCGGTCCAGCGGGTCAGAATAAAAGAGAGTCTTCACCGGTGAGATGTCCTCTGTTGAGC
Source organism: Valencia hispanica (assembly GCA_963556495.2). Taxonomy (NCBI): domain Eukaryota; kingdom Metazoa; phylum Chordata; class Actinopteri; order Cyprinodontiformes; family Valenciidae; genus Valencia; species Valencia hispanica. Next base: position 861,934 of record OY747716.1, on the reverse strand, counting down.
CTTAGTTTCTCTCTGAAACTCCTGGCGAGAACAGCTTGAAAATGGGCGCGACTACATTTTATAGCCCCTTTGGCTGTAATGTCATCGCCAATGTCACTATGGGTGGTCACGGACCAATAGGAGTGTGTTGGGGGTCACTGCTAGGATTGCTGGGAAATGTGGTCTTCCAACAGTCTCTTCAGTTCATCTTATGAGAAATGCAATCACAACAGTGGAAAATGGATCCCAACACACCAGAGGAAAAAAGACATTGTATCTACTACCTTGTTCAAATAGTGGACTCAACCCTGTTATCAGGTGTCTTCCCCCAGGCTTTAAAAACAGCAGTTATTAAACCACTAATAAAGAAAAAGAATCTGGACAACACGTTAATGCAGAACTACAGGCCAGTTTCTAATCTTCCATTCATCAGTAAATTTATTGAAAAAGCTGAGTTTCACCAATTAAATAGCTTCCTAACAATGACAAACTGTTTTGATGTTTTTCAGTCTGGTTTCTGTGCTCACCACAGCACTAAGACTGCGCTACTCAATGACATCCGCATAAATACAGACTGTAGAACCAGAGTGCTGGTTCCGCAAGACCTCAGTGCAGCATTTGACACTGTTAATGATATATTATTCGAACGACTGGAGAGCTGGGTCGGACTCTCTGCTACAGTACTTGAAATGGATTGATGTTCCATAACTTTCTCTAGCTGAATAGAAACAAAACTGAAGTAATTATTTTTGGACCCAAATAGGAATGAACAAGAGTCAGCAGACAGCTTCAATTAAGACAGCTAGGAACAACTGATCAGGCACGAAACCTAGGTGTAGTTATGGACTCAGACCTGAACCTCCAGGGTCACAAAAAGGCAATAACAAGGTCAGCCTTCTATCACCTGAAGAACATTTCTAGGATTAAAGGACTGATGTTGCAACAGGACCTGGAAAACCTCATTCATGGTTTATCTTTAGTTCGGATTGATTACTGTAACAGCATCCTCACGGGTCTGCCTAAAAAGTCAATCAGACAGCTGCAGTTGATCCAGAACACTGCTGCTCACATCCTCACTGGAACCAGGAAAGTAGAACACATCACCCAAGTTCTAAAGTCCTTACACTGGCTCCCTGTAGCTCAGAGAATAGACTTCAAAATACTTTTACTAGTTTATAAATCACTGAATGGCTTAGCACCAAAATATATTGAAAATCTGTTTTCACCGCACCAACCACCAAGACCACTCAGGTCCTCCAACTCTAGCCTACTAAACATCCCTAGACTCAGAACCAAACATGGAGAAGCAGCTTTCAGTTTCTATGCTCCCCTTATCTGGAACAGACTTCCTGATGAGTGCAGAGCTGCTGAAACTCTGAACTGCTTTAAATCGAGACTAAATAGCCATCTGTTTAAAATTGCTTTATGGTAAATGATTACTGTCATATGTATCAAATGTGTTCTTGCTCTCTTGATTTATGGATCTTTATCTTGCTTTGTTGTGTATTATGTGTTGTGTATGTTTATTGTGCATCATGTGTAATGTGTGTTTCATGCGAATTTGCTACTTTTACTTTTAAATTTCCAATGTTATATTCTATGTTTGTTTGTTTTGTTTTTTAATCACCAAATCATGTAAAGCACCTTGAATTATCCTGTTGTTGAAAGTGTGCTATACAAATAAAATTGCCTTGCCTTACTACTTGCTAATGCAAAAGACGCATACAACTCGACCCCCCTCCCCCAGCTAGGAAGGTCTGATCATAATCCTGCTGCTCCCTGAATACACACCCAGGGTGAGAAGAGAGCCTGCATGGAAGAAGTCGGTGGAAGTATGGACAGAGGAATCCAGTGAGAGACTGAGGAACCGATTGGGAGACACTCTGCAGCTCCCATGGTGATGACATCAAAAACCTGACCCACTGTATCACTGACTACATGAATGTCTGTGTTGAGAACACTATACCAACACAGAGAGTGCGGTGTTTCTCCAACAACAAGCCCTGGGTGAACCCTGAGCTTAAAGTCCTGCTAAACGAGAAGAAAAGAGCTTTAATCTCAGGAGACAGAGAGGAGCAGAGCAGAGTACAAAAATAACTCATGTACAAGATCAGATAGGCCAAAGACTAACTATAGAAAAAGGCTGGAGAATCAGCTGGAGCAGGAGAAAGTTCGAGATGTGGGAGTGGAATGAAAACCACTATTGGTCTTCCAACATTTCAACAGTTTGTCAGCTGCTCCACAAAAGAAAACAAGACCTCGGATTTGTTTTATGCAAATGTAAAGGATGCATACATGTCCAAACCAAGACCTGCTCTGGGACAATCAGATCACAATCCTGTTTTTCTCTGCTCCGAATATAAACCACTTGTTCAGAGGTAACCTGTGACAAAATGAACTGTAAGAAAATGGTCACATGAAGCTAAAGAAGCCCAGCAGGGTTGTTTTGAGACCAAAAACTGGATGACTTTTGGCCAAGCACACGGAGAGGACATCAGTGCCATGACTGAGTGTGTGAATCTCTATATAAACTTCTGTGTGGACAACATCATCCCCACCCGAACAGTGAGATGCTTCCCTAATAACAAACCCTGGATCACCAGTGACCTGAAGGAACTGCTAAACAAGAAAAAAAGAGCCTTCAGTGAGGGAGACAGGGAATTATTGAGTATACAAAAGCAACTAAAGGTCAAGATCAGAGACAGCAAAGAGGCATACAGGGTGAAGCTGGAGAACAAACTACAGAGGAACAATATCAGAGATGTCTGGTCAGGAATGAAAAAGATCACAGGCTTTAAGCACAGGAAGGATTGGGCAGATGGAAGTCTGGATAGAACCAATGAACTGAACACATACTTCAACAGGTTCAGTTCAGGAACTAGTTCAGCATCCTCCTCTCCTATCCCTAGCCAAACAGACATCCCACCCTTCTCTGACCAACAGCTTTCCAGTCACACTTCGGATGTTTTATCTTCCACCCCAGTCATGGACTCTTCTTATTCCACAAGTTTGTCTTCAACCAAGTCAGGAGATGCTGCTACCCCCTTTGCCTCCCCCTCCCACTTGTCTGTCTCCAAAAGTCAGGTGAAGAGGCAGCTGGAAACACTGAACCAGAACAAGGCTGGAGGTCCAGATGGTGTCAGCCCTAGAGTCCTGAAGGCCTGTGCAGAGCAGCTCTGTGGGATTCTGCAGCACCTCTTCAACCTTACCCTAACTCAGGAGAAGGTTCCAGTGTTGTGGAAGACATCCTACCTTGTTCCAGTACTAAAGAGAACTCACCCATCAGTCAACAATGACTAAAGACCTGTTGCCCTGACATCCCACATCATGAAGGTCCTGGAGAGACTCCTGTTGGCACCCCTGAGTAAGCAAACAAGAACGTATCAGGACCCACTGCAGTTTGCTTATCGCTGTGGAGTGGGAGTTGAAGAGCCATCATCCACCTGCTTCAACCAACCCACTGTCATCTGGACAAAGCAGGCGGAACTGTGAGGATCATGTTCTTTGATTTCTCCAGTGCATTTAACACAATTCAGCCTGATTTGCTTTGTCAGAAACTCCTGAAGACAGAGGTGGAGCCCTCAATAATAGCCTGGATCAATGACTACCTGACAAACAGACCACAGTTTGTGAGACTGAAGAATTGTGTGCCTAACTAGGTGGTCAGCAACACAGGAGCACCACAGGGGACCGTACTCTCACCATTCGTTTTCACTCTGTAAACCTCAGACTTCCAGTACAAATCAGAGACCTGTGATTTGCAGAAATACTCAGATGACTCTGTAATTGTCGGGTGTATCAGAGATGGACAAGAAGCTGAATACAAAGAGCTGTTGGACCGCTTTGTGACATGGTGTGGAAACAATTGTCTTACCTTGACTGTGAACAAAATAAAGGAGATGATTGTAGATTTCATAAGAAACAGGGATAAGTCAAACACTGTTTCCATCATGGGTGAAGAAGTGGAGGTGGTTGAGGAGCATAAATACCTCAGAGTTCATCTGGACAACAGAATGGAGGTGCAACAGTGAAGCTATCTACAAGAAGGGACAGAGCAGACTACTACTTGAGGAAGCTTAGGTCCTTCATGGTTTGCAGCAATATGCTGTAAATCTTCTACAAGTCTGTTGTGGAGAGTGCCATTCTTCGCTTCAGCCATTCTCTGTTGGGGTAGCAGCATCAGAGCCAGGGATTTAAAAAGGCTAAACAACCCTATAAAGAGGGCTGGTGCTGTTCTTGGGACAACTGTGGAACATCTGGAGATGCTGATGCAAAGAAGGATTCTTCATAAAATCAAGAAAAGTATGGACAACCCGGGGCATCCTCTTCATGAGACTACCCTGCAAAAACAGAGTGTCTTCAATCGGAAGCTTCTTCAATTTACCAACTGCCATCACGATCTACAATAACTCCTTCAAGAATTAAGTGTATGAGGTATACCAACACTTAAAGCGCTGCCTTTGATACAGTAGACCACACTATTCTTTTAACTCGTTTAAAACAGATCGGCCTCTCTGGTGATGTTCACAAATGGTTTACATTCTATCTCACAGACAGGACTTTTATGGTAAGTTTAGATACCTGCTCTTCTAGGGTCCACAGGATTACATGTGGTGTGCCCCAGGTTCAATTTTAGGCCCAGTGCTTTTTAACCTTTATATGATCCCTCTTGGCAGCGTCGTCAGGAGACATGGAGTTATCTTTCACAGTTATGCTGATGATACACAGTTGTACATCTCCATGTCTCCCGGTGACACACGGCCAATGGATGCACTTTTTAACTGCATTTTAGACATTAAATCCTGGATGGCAGAAAACTTTCTCCAGCTCAACCAGGACAAAACTGAAGTTTTAGTCATCGGTCCTGAGGCTCAGAGAGAGAAGCTTTTACCAAAACTACAATCACTGTCTTTTAATCCTTCTTTACAAGTGAAGAACCTGGGCGTGATTTTTGACTCTGAGCTGACTTTTATCCCTCACATTAAAAATATCACTAAAATAGGTTTTTATCACCTTAAGAACATCGCCAGAGTCCGCCCCATTCTCTCTCGGGCCAATACGGAGACGCTGATGCTTTTATCTACAGTAGAATTGATTACTGTAATGCCCTGCTTTCTGGTCTTCCCAAAAAGAGTATATCAGGTTTACAACTCCTACAAAATTCAGCAGCACGTGTCCTGACGAAGACCAGGAGGCGGGAACAAATTTCACCTGTCTTAGAATCACTGCATTGCCTCCCCGTGTGTCTTAGGATCGATATTAAGGTTCTTTTAATGGTTTTTAAGTGTCTTAATGGTCTTGGGCCTTCTTATCTATCAGAGCTGCTTTTACCATATGAACCTTCGCGGTCTCTGTGCTCCTCTGGCAGCCGTCTACTTGTCATCCCAAAAGTCAGGACACACACTCATGGTGAGGCGTCTTTCCATTATTATGGCCCTCACCTCTGGAACAGGCTGCCTGAGGACCTTAGGGCCGCAGAGAACGTTCATGTTTTTAAAAGTAGGCTCAAGACTCACCTTTTTAACCTTTTTAGCCTACCTTTTAATTAACTGATTACTATTTACTGCCTGTTATTTGCTTTTCATGCTTTTATTGATCAGTGTTTTACTACTTGGTCTTGTACTTATCTCGTTAATTTAATTTATTTATTTACCTACCTATCGATCTATTTATTTATTTAATTATTTGTGCATTTTAACGTTAGCCTGTTTTACACGGATTAAAAAAAAACATAGACACATCGTTCCAATGTTTCTTCTATGGGAGCCCTCTGCCCTGGGAGCAGTGGTCGGCTGTAGCTGCCTGGGTGCTCTCCAGGGGGTGCCTGGGTGGAGGTCAGAATCCTGGCCTCCCCTCCTCTGGACGCTCTGGGTAGGTGCCTCGGCTGCTGCTGTTGACCCGCTGCTGCTGGGGCAGATGGCTCCCTTGATGACGTTTCCTTACCCAACCTAGCACATCTGTACTCAGCCCAGTGTCCATTCTACTTTCTATTTTAATCTCCTTTTAATGCTGCTCTTTAATGTGTCCGCACATGGGGATAGGATTGGGGGGAGGGTAGTATAATTGTGTGGGATTTTTATTCTGTATAGCACTTTGAATTGCCTTTTTTGTATGAAAAGCGCTTTATAAATAAAGTTTAGTATTATTATTATTATTATTATTATTATTATTAATTTCCCTCTGGGATCAATAAAGCATTTCTGAATTTGAATTGAATTGAATTGACAGAGTGGAGCTAGTGGGACAACTGAGGGAGTTCAAACTAGGGCCAACAAGCTGAATCTGTTCAACAGATTTGAGTCCAATCCCTCCTCTCTCTCTTCACACCTTTCAGGGAATTCAAATTCAAATTCAAATGGAATGGAGTCAGCCCTGCCACCAATCCCCAATCATCTCTTCCAGTCACCTCCAACACCCAAGAGTCACATCACTCCACTCCTTCCACCCCAAAATCAACTCTCCACAGCACCACTCCCTCCCCCACTCCGTCCTCACCCTAACATCCGACCAGTTGAGAAGGGAAATGAGGTGGCTGAAGATCAGGAAAGCAATGGGATCTGATTGCATCAGCCCCAGACTGCTCAGAGACTGTGTTGACCAGCTCTGTGATGTGGTCACATATATGTTCAACCTGAGCCTCCATCTGGAGAGGGTCCCCATCCTGTGGAAGACCTCCTGTGTGCTTCCAGTTCCCAAAATAACACATCCAAGGGAAACAGAACACTACAGACCATTTGTCTTAACCTCCCACCTGATGAAGATCATAGAGAGACTCATCCTCACCCAGCTTCGCTCCATGGTGAGCTCAGGGTTGGACACACTTCAGTTCAGTTGCTGTGAGAGTCATTATCTTTGTCTTCTCAAGCGCCTTTAACACCATACTGCAGCAGAAGCTGTTAAATTCCCAAATATGTCTCTGTCTTGAACTTGTACACTTGGCTTGTACTGTAATCCAAAGTTTGGTACTGAATTGAAGTGAACTCATGTTAATGATAGAACATGAATACTTAATGACTGAAGTCATCACCATGGATAAAACCACAAGAAACCCAGTGTGGTCCTATTAAAACCAAATATTACATACAGACTTAAAAAATTAGAGGTGTGAGTAAAAAAGAGAAAAACTAGATATCAACAACTTTAACAAAAACAATATTGGAACTAAAGAGAAAAAAAACACAAAAAGAATAGTATTACATGGACTAATCATGCTAATATATATTTCCACAAATTTGTCATGAAATGTAAAAATGAAATGAAAACTTGTTTAGTAGTCTTCCTTTTTCTTAAGGAGAGCTAAAGTAGGCTGTGAGAAATCAGATTGCTAAATTACATGTATGAACAGATTTGTAACAACCTTTTACAGCAGCTGGACAGGTGCTTTACTCTTAAAGCCTGCCACACACGAGAGCTATCTGCTGAGCAAAAAGTCATTTGAGGCTGTTTGCTCAGCAGATAGCTCGCCATGTGCGGTTAATTTTCGGTGATTTTTCTGCCTCATGAGGCGTTGAGGTGAAAATCAAACAGGTTTGATATTTTTCGCCTCGCGAGGCGAAAATCTCACCGTGTGCGCTCTACTTGAGCTGAGTGCTGAGGGCAAATATTCAAGCAACCAATCAAAACGCATCCTCCGCTCACATGATTCCAAGACGGCAGCCCAAAGAGAAGATTATATTTTAGAAGATAAACTCGTGGGTACTCGACCGTAACCCATATTTTCCTAACCTTCAAACGGTGGCGGGGGCAACGCCTCATAAACAAAATGAGAAGCAGCATTTCCTCCAAATCCATCTGTCTCCGTTTCATTCATTGTTTCACTGAAAACAGGGGGCTGCCATCTTGGAATCATGTGAGTGGAGGACGCGTTTTGATTGGTTGCTTGAATATTTGCTCTCAGCACTGATCTCAAGTAGAGCGCACATGGTGAGATTTTGATTTTCACCTCAACGCCTCATGAGGCAGAAAACTCACCGAAAATTAACCGCACAGGGCGAGCTATCTGCTGAGCAAACGGCCTCAAATGACTTTTTGCTCAGCAGGTAGCTCTTGTGTGCGGAAGGCTTAAGGCTTCCATATTTGTAAGGGGGAAAATCTGTTACATTTCCTCATCTAGAGTGTGACTTCCTAATGAAAAATGACTAACCAAATACTTTGGGACCTTGTTTATGACTAGTTTAAATGTGAGTAGCATTTCAAGATACATCCTGTTTCTCTGCTTTTACCAATGTCGTTTTCAGTATCAAGATGTGTACATGAATGTACGTGAATGTGGATCAACTTAATGATTTCATTTTGAACTACTTGTTATTTGTTATTTAAACCTGCAAAAGACCGGTTTGCCAGTACTAACATGAACAGAGTACATTTACAGCTGGGTCAGAACACTCTTACCGTACACTGTCCATTAACACAAGGGTTGTGATTCTGACAGATATCGCTTATCTGGGTGCAGCCAGTTGGACCATAACCGTTGCCAGTGTACCCTTGTGGGCATGTACATACAGGGAATGCTGAACCTGATATATGTTTAGGGAAAAAAAGAGAAAGTGGCATTCAGCCATGTAATTATGCACACAAATCTGTTGATTTAGTTCAATGCTTTGGACAGTTTAAACATGTCTATTTGTTAACAAAGTAGAAGCTACAGTAAGTTCACTTTTCAAACTTCTCTCTTCTTTTACCCTTGCTTTATATCCAACATGTTTGAGAGTGGTTGTTTTAAAATCATAGAAGCTTGTTTTACCTAGGCTGGAGGAGCAAGTGGCTAAAGGATGACATCCTCCATTGTTGGAAGAGCAGATACTACTTTGCGTGCATGTTCTCCCATCACCCTCATAACCTGCACAAATACAAGATAAAACATTAAAAGGAAAAAAAGTAATATCCTAATAGGAGTAATTGTCTTATCTTTGATTTAAATACAAATTTAATCGATCTGTACATCTGTAGATCTGCTAATCCTACAGCAATAACTGAAGTTATACCAGAAGGGCAAGGACCACAGTGGAATGAACCCATAGTATTCAGGCACTGAACCATTGGAGTAGTGGAGCAGCCACCATTATTTGTGAAACATTCGTTCACATCCTGACAGCTGTAACCATTTCCTTGCCAACCTGAAATAAACAATAAATGAAAAAAGGGAGAATTTTAGATACACTCATCCAGCTTTTAATAAATGAACTGCATATTTGGCAAAATAGGAAAGATAGGAGAACCTTTGGAAAGGATAACAGCAAACAGGATTTAAAGGCTACATTCTGAGTGTATTACCACTTATGTTAATACTAATAAGTGGTCAAAGTAAAGTGAAAAGCCTTTCAGCTACTACAAGTAAATTGATGTTGACTAGCAACCTGTCCAGGGTTTACCCTACCCCTCTCCCAATTACTGCTGAGAAAGGCACCAGCACCCCACATCCACGCAAGGATAAGTGGGGATGGATGGATGGATTTAAAAAGGGATATTTTTAGTTTGAATTATCTTGGTTCAGTCAACCAAATAAAGTTCTGTATTAATAGTACATCTCACCTGTATTCTGACTGTAACAACAGTGAGCATGAATTGTTGTAGGTTTAACAAGGTTTGGATCAACAGTCTGAAGCAAAATATATGCATTTCTACAGTTAAGCCCAAAATTATTTATACCCCTGGCAGAGTTAGCTTTCATGTAATCTTTTAATTCGTCATCATGTTTTTGAGGCCTTCCAACTTCAAAAAGTATTGAGCACCTTGCATAAGATACTGTGGATAGTGGAAACATGCCACTAAACATGCCACTAAAGATCATTTCTGATAAAATTTTAATACAAACAGATGAGAAACATTTTCTTAGTTGAATATAAATTATTTTAAGTCTAAACCCACCAGGGGTAAGAATAATTTTTGGCTTATCATTTGGAAAACAAATTGTGGGATGGAGAGCAACTCTCAGTTCTACTTTAGTCAAAACAGTAAAATCAGTACTATAAACTTAATAAACAGTGGTAGTGAACACTGTAAACTGAGAAAATATTTAGACAAACTTAAGCTTTATATGCAGAAGAGTTACAACATTTTTCTTTGAAGGACAAAACCTTGGTCACCACTGTGTGTACCATAGCATGCTTTAGGTTGTTAAACACATATATTCGTGTTTGTGGGGATCAGGTATGGATCGTGTATGCCCCACCTCTGCTAAAAAGTAAGGCTCCTAATTTCATCAACAGTTTTGACATTTTGCAGAGCTGTTGCTGTAATCCGTTTCTGCTGCAGGCAGGAATCAAAGCCAGTGTTGGCAGGTAAATGATCCAGCTGCCTTATGCTTTTGGACTGTACTAAATTTGCTTTGTGGACATTGTAAGGCAAGGCAAGGCAATTTTATTTGTATAGCACACTTTGCTCAACAAGATACTTCAAGGTGCTTTACATGATTGGGGGATAAAGTAAAAACCGCAATAAAGCATAAAACACAGAGCACATGACACGTTAAAAGCTTACTCAAAAGCAGACATGAATTTAGAATAAAGTGAAAACAGCAATAAAGCATGAAGCACACACAAAACATATACATGAAAACATTACTCAAAGGCAGCTCGAAACAGATGGGTTTTTAGTTGTGATTTAAAAGAACTCAGTGTTTCAGCAGCTTTGCAGTGGTCTGGAAGTTTGTTCCAGGTTGGAGGACCATACAAACTGTAAGCTGCTTCTCCATGTGTGGTTCTAATTCTAGGGATGTTGAGTAGACTGGAATTAGAGGACCTGACTGGTTTGGATGGTTGGTATAGTGACAGTAGTTCTTCAACATACTTTGGCGCTAGGTCCTTCAAGGATTTATAAACGAGTATAAGTATTTTGAAGTCTATTCTCTGAGCTACAGGAAGCCAGTGTAAGGACTTTAGAACTAGGGTGATGCACTGTACTTTCCTGGCTCTAGTGAGGGCGTGTTTATTATGTTCAGTGATGAATTCCTTCATTAGGAACAACTTTTCAGATAGAGACCTAACGTTTAATAAGGCTAATGTAAGGGGTTTGATGATGGGTAGTTGAACCTTCTGACAGGTGATCAATTTGAGATTTGGTTTAATATGAGAGCGTTTGGCTTTAATTTTTTGATTTCTGCTGCTTATAAGCACTGAAATACTACTCTCATGAGGCCGGGAAACTTCTGGGAGACGATGGGAGTATAATTTACTGTCCGGTTTCCTTCTAAATCAGATTACCAGTTTGGGCATGGGCGGAATACATCCCGTCTTAATCCCAGTGGCCTAATGTAGTCCAAGTTTCGGTGTTAGTTGTGTCCCAATTCTAATTTGTGCCTTCAGTTTATCTGAGAAAATTCTAAAGGGAGAATCATTTGGTGTAGGTGAGTCAGATGACGTTGTAATACTTGAAGAATGCTGTAGTGAACACTGTACGTCTTTGCTCGCTGCTGGTGCGGTCATAGAAGAGGTAGGAAGTCTTTGTTCTCTGTCAATATCTGCGAGTCGTGCATTTGTCTGGGCCGGTGGCGTCATCCTGACTTGGTGTGTTTGGGGAAGTGTCTGTTCTCTGGTAGTAGTGGTGGTAGTGTTTAGCTTTCTGATTCACATAACAGAACATATTTGAGGTCAGCAATCTCACTCCAGCTTTGTTAATAATGTTGGTTTTCCTTGAACAGATGCTTGGCACATCCAAATGTTTTACTATTATTAATAAATGAGATCGAATTTTCGAAAGATTTTTTCTTCAACCATTTATGGACCATGCAAAGTATACTGTACCTTTCATCGTTCCCTTCAGGGACTGGTCCGCTGATAAATATGTTTATGTTAGATCCATGAAGTCTCTGTAGCAGATCAGCGAAGTCTCTCTTCAGAATCTCTGACTGTTTCTTGGCTAGATTAGTTGAACATGCGTGTATAACAAGCTTTTCCAGTTTAAGGTGTTGATCTATGAATGTCTAGATTTTTTCTCTGATTTCACTCACTGAATTTTTTGGGCAGCTGAAAACACTAGTGTTTTGGCTACAAAAGTCTTCAATCCCATTTATTGAACCATCATGAATTATCAGAACTTTTGCTGGGGGGGTTCTTACGTTCTAGTGTGTCCGCTTCATGTGGCTGGATTTCTCATGGTGACCTCGACTGATCCCAGGGGGTGCGTCCTCTTTTGGGGAACCGAGGGCTGCAATCGGTTTTTCAGCTGGATTTCAGGGGGTGTAATAACTCTTGTTTTGGGGTAGAATTTCTTTAGCTTTTTCTTCCTCGGAACAGAAAAAGCAGCTGTAGATTCAGTGCGCTTTAAAGCCAGCCAGTGTTCATCAAACTGTGAATGGGGTGTTCTACCCGTTAAGCGCCTTTAGGCTGAGGGAGTAGTGTTGTTCTGTGGCTTCTGTGTGAGACTGTTGGACCGAGTTCAATTCAATTCAATTCAAATTCAAAATTACTTTATTAATCTCAAAGGGAAATTAAATGTTGTTGTAACTAGAATTAACTGTAACTTTCTAGAATTGTGCTGCTCTGGGTGGCTGCATGTTGGAGTGGCTCTGTTGGTTACATATTAAGTTATGTTTTTTTTGTACATTGGTTCCTCTTTTTTCTTAAAGAAGATTGCATTTTTTTACCTGTATACTTTCTAGTTTTTGGTGCTGTGAAGCTGGAAGGATTTTTGCTGTAAATTTTTCCCTTTTTAACAATTTGTTATGATGCGTAACCATGGCAACAATGTGGTTTACAGCCGGGAGCAGCTGATTAACATCGCAAAAGCTGAAACAATACCTCAACTGAAGCCACAAATCCCTGATGAGTTGATAAGGAGGAGACGTGGATGCAGAGCAGGAGCGAAAAGGAGACAGAGAAAGAGGAAGTTCAAGCCATCTCTTCCATCGATCATAATGGGCAACGTAAGATCACTGGCTAACAAGATGGATGAACTCCAAGCCCTTACAAGGACTCAGCCAGAGTACCGTGAATGCAGTGTTATGTGTTTTACGGAGACGTGGCTACTGGATCATATCCCCGACTCCAACGTCTGTCTGCCAGGCTTCCTGACTGTACGAGCAGACAGAGATCTGAAGACGAGCAGGAAAAGAAAAGGTGGTGGAGTAGCAGTGCTTGTAAACAACAGATGGTGTCATCCAGGACATGTTACTGTGAAGTGCCGTCTCTGCTGCCCAGATGTCGAACTCTTAGCAGTGAGTTTTCGTCCATATTATTTACCAAGAGAGTTCACCAGTGTAATTTTGGCAGTTGTTTACATTCCACCTTCAGCCGTTGCCGACAATGCATGTGATGTTATCAGTTCCATTGTTGCTAAGCTACAGACACAGCACCCCAATGCATTTGTGGCAATATCTGGTGATTTTAATCATGCCTCGCTCTCTACTACACTTCCAACATTTCAACAGTTTGTCAGCTGCTCTACAAGAGAAAACAGGACCTTGGATTTGTTTTATGCAAATGTAAAGGATTCATACACGTCCAAACCAAGACCTCCTCTGGGACAATCAGATCACAATCTTGTTTTTCTATGTTCAGAATATAAACCCGTTGTTCAGAGGCAACCTGTGACAAAACGAACTGTGAGAAAATGGTCACAGGAAGCTGAAGAAGCCCTGCAGGGTTGTTTTGCAACCACAGACTGGATGACTCTTTGCCAAGCACATGGAGAGGACATCAATGCCATGACTGAGTGTGTGACTGACTATATAAACTTCTGTGTGGACAACATCATCCCCACCAGAACAGTGAGATGCTTCCCGAATAACAAACCCTGGATCACCAGTGACCTGAAGGAACTGCTAAACAAGAAAAAAAGAGCCTTCAGGGAGGGAGACAGGGAATTATTGAGGAGTATACAGAAGCAAGGTCAAGATCAGAGACAGCAAGGAGGCATACAGGAAGAAACTGGAGAACAAACTACAGAGGAACAATATCCGAGATGTCTGGTCAGGAATGAGAAAGATCACAGGTTTTAAGGACAGGAAGGATTGGATAGATGGAAGTCTGGACAGAGCCAATGAACTGAACATATTCTTCAACAGGTTCAGTTCAGGAACTAGCTCAGCATCCACCTCTCCTGTTCCCAGCCAAACAGACATCCCACTCTCCTCTGATCAACAGTTTCCCTGTTACACCTCGGATGTTTTATCCTTCACCTCAGCCATGGACTCTTCTGATTCCACAAGTTTGACGTCAACAAAGTCAGGAGGTGCTGCTACCCCCTTTGCCTCCCCCTCCCACTTGTCTGTCTCCAAAAGTCAGGTGAAGAGGCAGCTGGAGAAACTGAACTGGAACAAGGCTGCAGGTCCAGATGGTGTCAGCCCCAGAGTCCTGAAGGCCTGTGCAGAGCAGCTCTGTGGGATTCTGCAGCACATCTTCAATCTTAGCCTAACTCAGGAGAAGGTTCCAGTGTTGTGGAAGACATCCTGCCTTGTTCCAGTACCCAAAAGAACTCACCCATCAGTCATCAATGACTATAGACCCGTTGCCCTGACATCCCACATCATGAAGGTCCTGGAGAGACTCCTGTTGGCCGCCCTGAGTAAGCAAACAAGAACATATCAGGACCCACTGCAGTTTGCTTATCGTTGTGGAGTTGGAGTTGAAGATGCCATCATCCACCTACTTCAACCAACCCACTGTCATCTGGACAAAGCAGGCAGCACTGTGAGGATCATGTTCTTTGATTTCTCTAGTGCATTTAACACAATTCAGCCTGATTTGCTTTGTCAGAAACTCCTGAAGACACAGGTGGAGCCCTCAACAATCGCCTGGATCAATGACTACCTGACAAACAGACCACAGTTTGTGAGACTGAAGAATTGTGTGTCAAACCAGGTGGTCAGTAGCACAGGAGCACCACAAGGGACCGTACTCTCACCATTCCTTTTCACTCTGTACACCTCAGACTTCCAGTACAAATCAGAGACGTGTCATCTGCAGAAATACTCAGATGACTCTGCAATTGTCGGGTGTATCAGAGATGGACAAGAAGCTGAATACAGAGAGCTGGTGGGCCGCTTTGTGACATGGTGTGGAAACAATCGTCTCACCTTGAATGTGAACAAAACAAAGGAGATGATTGTAGATTTCAGAAGAAACAGGGATAAGTCAAACACTGTTTCCATCATGGGAGAAGAAGTGGAGGTGGTTGAGGAATATAAATACCTCGGAGTTCACCTTGACAACAGACTGGACTGGAGGCGCAACAGTGAAGCCGTCTACAAGAAGGGACAGAGCAGACTGTACTTCTTGAGGAAGCTTAGGTCCTTCAAGGTTTGCAGCAAGATGCTGCAAATCTTCTACAAGTCTGTTGTGGAGAGTGTAATCTCTTCAGCCGTCATCTGTTGGGGTAGCAGCATCAGAGCCAGGGATTTAAAAAGGCTAAACAACCTGATAAAGAAGGCTGGTTCTGTTCTTGGGACAACTGTGGAAAATCTAGAGATGATAATGCAAAGAAGGATTCTTCATAAAATCAAAAAAATTATGGACAACCCTGAGCATCCTCTTCATGAGACAGTCATACAACAACAGAGCGTCTTCAGTCGGAGGCTTCTTCAGTTTCGCTGCAATACAGACCGCTACAGGAAATCCTTCCTGCCCACAGCCATTATCATCTACAACAACTCCTTAAAGAATTAATTATATGAGCTATACCAACACTTAATTTCCCTCTGGGATCAATAAAGTATTTTTGAATTTGAATTTGAATTTGAACTCATTATGCAAGTTCCTTCAAAGATTTGTTGTAGATGCTGATGGCTGTGGGTAGGGATGATCTCTTGTAGTGCTCTGCAGATCTGAAGAAGCCTCTGACTGAAGACGCTCTGTAGTTGTATGACAGTCTGACGTAGAGGATGCTCTGGATCTATGGCATCTTCTTTTCAACTCATCAGGGTTTTGTGGCTGTAGTTGAGGTATTATTTGAGCTTTTGTGATGTTAATCAGCTGCTACCAGTTGTAAACCACCTTGTTGCCATGGTTATGCATCATAACAAATGTCCAAAAATAAAAAGTATCAGCAAAAATCCTTCCAGCTGCACATCATTCAAAACCAGAGAGAACAGCCGTCCACAAAAACAACGCCTCCACCAAAAATGGAAGAACCAAAGTTTTAAAAAAGAAAAAAATATGAACCAAAGTAACAGAGCTACTCCAACATGCTGCCACCTTGAGCAGAGCAATTCCGGAATGTTAACACCGGGCTGCCAGGTTCTTCCTTCCTGCGTGTAGTCATCTGTAAAGTTATCTCATTTTCAAATCTAGTGATTAATTCCACGTTAACCTCAAGACGATGTACCTTTGTCTCCATTGCTTCTATTCTCTGGCACAGTTTCTCAAAGTCCTCAGCTTAGCAAAACACAATTTTTGGTAATCCACAGTCCTTCAAAAAGTAATCCAAAAAAGAGATCCGATCTAATACAGTAACTCCAGAGGCTGGGTGTATTAAGTAACTAAGAAAAAAGCTAAGAAAAGAAAATTAGAAAAGAGAATAAGGTGGGAAATTGGGAGAGATTAGGAGAGGCTGCTCCTCCTTCAACAGCCACAGACCAAGACCAAGTCGGCACAGCCAAAACAGCTGCACAGAAGATGTCTACAATTCATCTGAGAGTTTTTTTGCTGAAGAATTTAGACAGAATCAGGATTATATAAATAAATGGCAGAGATTAAATAGCATATGCTACGTAATTACATAATCAATACGTCAAATTAAAGTAGTAAATCATGACCTTTTCTAGAAAAAACATTATTAATGAACGAATGAATGGGAAGTACTTCAAATTGAAAATCTGAATTTAAATCAAAATGTTTACAACCTGAATTCAAAGTTGGGACGTTCTTTAGATAATAAAAAAAAGAACATTTTAATAACTTTCAAGTCACATTAGCCAATAATATTTTCTTCACAACAGAACATAGATAGAATAGCAAATGTTTAAACAGAGAAACTTTACCATTTTATTCACAAAATTAGCTCATTTCCAAATTGATACTTGCTAGAGGTCTCAAAACAGCTGGGACATGGGCAACAAATGGCTGAAAAAAACCCGGAAACTGTAAAAGTCACAGCCTTAGGGTTGCCCAATTGGGGGACCTACATAGTTCTACTGACATAGATACTGAATTTATGCCCAATATGAACATGACTGTTGACAAGTCGTTTTTACCTGCACTAAACGCAACTAAAACAACTAAATGACATTTAAGTATTCATAGCCCCACCTCTGTGTGATGAATTTGCCACATATATGTCTCTAACACGCCAAAACCTCAGATTGTTTACACTCTCGACCCCTAGGTTGAAGCTACTGCCAAGCTAAACATGTGTCACTGTCAACGCAAGTTTCAGATACAAGCCCCAACTATAGAAATAGTTTGCCTAACAGCACTGAAAAAATCATTCTCATCTGTGATATTTCGCCTTGAAAACTTTGTTTTATCCACACTTTATCCATTATTTACTGTTAAAAATTCATCCGAATGAGAGAAAAACACATTAGCAGCCATTCTAGAATTGAAATCTAGACGCACACTGTCATTTGACTTTTCTCATGTAGAATACAATATTTACATACTGAAGTTTCTGTATGAAAACCTCTATAATAGTGTTGTTTTTCAACTATGGAAAAATGAAGCTGCACACTCAAACCTCAATAAATCCAAGGAGATATTCATCCTAAAAATACACTTTTTTCAGGCGAACATATGTAATATGTTCATTTACGCTTAAGCAATAACACATAAACTGATATTCACACATCCTAATGATCTTCACAAGGGTTCCCTTTATTATTTGACCAAAAGTAATCAAATAGACCTTGTGGTTACAGAAATATACTAATTTAATTACAGGCATGTAATTTTCGAGCAGATCTCTTTAAAAAAGAGGCCTCAGGCTCTAAGGGTTAAAAGAAGTTGGTGTACCTTGGAGAATAGTACTGAGCTTATTCTAAAGAGGGTGAGGCTGTGGTGCCATGGCAAGTCTGATGTCATACCATAGCCATATGTTTGGCTCTGATGTCCACATTCACTAACACATTTCAACAACAAAGCAGTTCAGAGTGCTTTCCATGATAAAAAAAAACATGTCACAATAAGCAAACAAAAAGGAAACCATACATTACAGTTACTATGTTCCTGTGATTATTGATCAAAGGCAACTATAAACAGATGGAAGTTTAGCCTTGATTTCGAATAACTGTGTTTCAGGAGTTGTGCAGTTTTTTTGGATGTTTTTTCTAGATAAGAGAAGCATAAAAACTGAATGCTTCTCTTATCTAGAACTGTTTGGTTCTGACTCCGGGAGCAAGAGTAGACTTGAACCAGAGGACTTGAGTGTTGATAAAGGTTGGGTTGGGTTAGGGGTTAACCCTAACCCCAAAGGTTGATAAAGTAACAACATATCTTTAATGTATTTTGGTGCAAAGCCATTCAGTGATTTATAAGCTAACTAAATGACCTACAGACAGACAGAAGGTCGACTTTGCAATTGCTTTTATGTATTTATGAAGGTTCAGGTCTGACTCCATCACTAAACCTACATTTCAGGCCTGAACAATAGTTTCTAGCTGTATTAACTGAAACCGTGTACTGACTATTTAGGTCAAAAAGTAATCACTTCAGCTTGGTTTCTGTTCAACTGGAGAAAGTTATGGTACCTCCACCCATTGATTTGTTCTATGCATCCGCTTAGTTTGAATGGGTCCTTAGGCCCTTGGAGAGCTCTGTATCATCTGCATAGTTAGTAACAGTAACTAATCTTATTAATTGTTATGATCCGGGCTAGCAGGAGCATATAGGCTGTGTCAACCAGGTGGACCGGAGGTTTTAGCGGCTATGAATATGGACAGTCTAGCCTTCAGATGTATTCCCGCCCCTACTTCGGTAAATGTCCTGTCACCTAGCAACCTGGACGACCTTAAACACAAGCTCATAAAAATGGAGCTTGAAAGTTTTTTTATGACTTTTTTTTTCTAGAGGAGCTACAGCAGTTTTACCGATGTCAGTATGCATTACATATCGGGCTGAGAGGTCATCATATCCAGGTAGTAATTTTATTTAATCTACAGAATTACATAGTTGGACTACAGCTGTGAATACTGGATCCAACACAGACCTCCAACTGTATGTGCCATGCAGCTGCTGCTAACTGATCAGCTTACAGCTGGTTTCTCTGCTTTTGTCTTTCCAGACAACAAAGCCACCCTACAATGGAGACCAACGAATCGTTCAAGAGAGGTTGTGTCCAGGGGTGAAAGTAAGCCGGTACGGTCCGGTACTGCGTACCGTTAAAAGATTCTGTGGGGGTACGCAGTACCAGGAAGATGGGAGAGCGGCTGCCTGTCTTAAAGTCCTCATTCAGAACCAGTCTATTTAAAAATTCATTTTAACTCATACCGAATTGTTTCTGAATTGTTATTTTGTTTTTTAACCATACAGAACAGCTGAGAAAAGAAACTTCTTATGAGCTAATGCCGGTATCGTGCAAAGGTAGTTATCCTCGTCAGAAATTGTATCCCCCTGAGTCGGGAGCGCGCACCTAGAAGGAAGCGGTGTTCCACTTGACCCCGCCACAATCACAACCAACAACACGTTGAACTAGTGATGTTTTGTCTTTGAATAAGTGAAAACCAGGTGTCTTTACTTCATCGCTCTGTTTGTTGGTTACCACAGAAATAACTAGATTTATTTTTCTAACATGGTGTCGCACGGTCAGCTTAATAAGAAAACGGTCACGTCTGTGTAAACTTGATTCATATAAAAATGACACTCAATATAAATTGTTCTCGGCAAGTAAACGAGTCTTTCACAATCTCCTATAAAAATACTATTTTCTTTCATTGTTTTACGTCGCCCAAAGTTCTGTCTGCTAGAAACAAAAATCCACCTTCCTGAGTTCAACACTGAAAAACGCTGTTTATTTTAGTGTTATAATTGTTGTAACTACTAATAATAAATGTTTGTTGTCTGGTTTTCTGAGCATCAATAATTATAATCAATAATTTAATATTAATATAATTATTGATGACGTTCGACTTTAACCTGTTTATTAAAGATTTTGGGGCACCAATCTCATAAATGAGATAATTTTAATTAAACCAGACTGTCAGTCTCTCTGAAAAGCCATAGAGTTCGTCCGCGGGGTTAAAACAAACTTCACAGCACACACTGAAATAGCACAGGAAACTTCTCGTTACTTAAGGGAATTTATTAATGAAATAGGTCAACCTTACAGATTACATTTCATTCATAATTTCCATCTATTCTAACGCATGCAAAAATATAGAACAAAGTTAACATCGAGGGAAGGGGGCGTGTGTGTGCGGCTGTGTGTGTGTGTGCGGCTGTGTGTGTGTGTGGGAGACAGCGAGCGGATGAGGGGGGTTCAGTTTAGCACACTCAATGCGATAAATAACTCAAGTCTTATCAATTGGCGCGATTGGTTCACAAAGGAAGACAAAGGAAGACCGCGTGGCGATTCAACAAAACGCTAGTTTCATTAGCAATGGTGGCTTGGACAAAGGAAACGAGGGCGACGGAGAAAGGGGATCAACTGAGGCCACGCGACCTGTCTAAACAGACACGCGCCGACCGCAGCAGACAATAAACAAACAAAGAAATAATACAATATAATATACTGCTTCTGGTTGCAACCAAAGTCAAATAATAAAACACAAAAAGCATGCACATTCAGGGTCGGTGTACGGCGACAGGCGACCAAGAATAACAGTGGTTAACAAGTTGACAGACTTATTTTAACCAACAGAAAACGGATATTAACCGTCAAGACCTAATTCTCCTCTACCCAGACCAAAGATATGAACCAGTTTAATCCTACTTGGTGGGGTCAGCTCTCCACAGTCCACGACGAAGAACGTAGAAAGTGTCCAATTTAAAGGAGCGGTAGGCGCAAAACCGAGGTCGGAGAAGCGGACGTCCGACTTTTAGGCGCTGAGGGACTCAGGCATGTTTTCAATAGAGCTCAGATGGCCAGCGGACTACCTGGTACAGGAAAGTCTGTTTGCTCGGCCGATTCACTGCGAAGTTTAAAAGGGAAGTTCTTCCTGGTCCAGCAGGTTTGAACGGAAAAAGGGGAAAATGCTAGCAGTGGATTAAAGCGTCTCCTCACAGGCACCGCTCTGGGACCAAGAGAGACCAATAGAGACGCTTATTACTATAATCGCGCTGCTTTTATCAACTCTGTGATGTCATCACTGGCCACAGACCAATGAGAATGGGTTGAGGGCAGCGCAATGGGTGCTGGGAGATGCAGTTCATTCAGTGGAACGATGCTGGGAGATCCAGTTCGTTCAGTAAAGGCCATAGCCTCAACATAATAAATAACTATAACAAAGTAAAAGAGAATCAGAATCGGGAAGGTTTTATTGCCAAATATGTGAACAGATTCACAACATTAGGAAATTGCTGTGGTTGAAAAGAGAAATGGCTTGTAGAACATCATTTATATTCTCAAACTTTAATAGAAAACGTTTTAGTGATGTAAAAGCCTTCCAACCTGTTTCTGCTGACTATTTTTTGCATGTTCCTACAGTTTTTGATATTTCTCTTTGGTGGGTGAAGAGAAATAATTCAGGCTGGAAGTCCTTGTCAAAATTACAAGGTATAAATTATATCAGGGATTAAAATTATGTCCCCCAGAATCTGCATCCCCCAGGTGACTTTTTTATTCCTTGGTCAAACCTCTTCAAATCCACAGAATTAAATGGTCATAATCCAAGGTGAATATATCCCAAACCCCTTGAAGATGGGATACTCACAGTGCAGTGATTTTTAGGGGGGGATACAATTTATATCAGGCACAATAATTCAGTCCGCCAGAATCTGTATCCCCTGGTAACTTTTTTATTCCTTGGCCAAACCTTTTCAAATACACAGAATTAAATGTTCATAATCTAAGGTAGAAATATATTAAACCACTTGAAGATGGGATACTCACAGCCCTTTTTAGGCGGGGGATACAAATTACTTTAGGTACGATAATTCTTTTCCGCCAGAATATGTATCCCCCAGGTAACTTTTTTAATCCTTAGTCAAACTTCTTCAAATCCACAGAATTAAATGGTCATAATCCAAGGTAAATATCTACCAAACCATCATTTTTATCATTTTACAATATTGTCAATCGTTTTAAATTCTTGTCAACTAACCCCTAACCCTAGGCCTACAGAAAAATATTGAAATGTTTTTGTTTGGGTTTTGACTATTTGCTATGTTAAAATGCATGAAGTGAGAGAGAGATGAAGGTTTTGGTGATAGAACCAGCAAGAATTAAAAACTACTTTCACCCCTGGTTGTGTCTGGGCACAGATAATTTAGCTAAGGATAAACAATTTAAGGATTGTTTTGATTGTTATTTCACCATTTTTATTGCATTTGTAAGAATTCATGCTTCAGTTGTTTCTGCATAAACAGTGTTTTTCAAAGGTTATTGACCAATACAGTTGTTTTAAATCATGCAACGTGACTTACTCCATTCCACTGGAGCTTTCTTTGTTCTTTGGTGCTAAGCTTAAGAGAATGACCCATTGTCATGGTTTTTGAGGGATCACTGAAGTCAGTAGACCTGGAGAAGTTCCCTCTGACTTACCAAGACCTTGTTGCAATTTTAAGCAAAGAGCGAGCCTCCACTCTACCCCCCCACTGCCCCTATGACATGGCTATCGATCTGGTTTGTTTATCTCCCCAAGAGAACAGAGCTATGGAGGAGTACTTTGCAGAGACCCTCCAGAACGTATTCATTAGGCCCTCACTTCACCGGCAGCTGCAGGTTTTTTCTGCGTTAAAAAGAAGAAGAAAAAAAGAAGGATGGAGGGCTCTGTGCATGCATCGACTACCAGGCCTTAAACAGGATAACCACCAAGAACTGATACCCCCTCCCGTTCATCTCTACGGCTCTCCACTCCCTCTCTCGTGCCATTGTTTTTTCCATGTTGGACCTACAACTTGGTACGCATTAGAGAGGAAGACAGATGGAAGACAGCATTAATCACCCCTACCGGACTTTTGGAGTACTTGGTGATGCCATTTGGACATTGCAACAGTCCTACCACCTTGTTAATGATGTCCTAAGGGATATTCAAATTAAAATTCAAAAATACTTTAATTCCAGAGGGAAATTAAGTGTTGGTATAGCTCATATTCCGGAATGGCGCCGCTCAAGGTGGCAGCATGTTGGAGTAGCTCTGTTACTTTGGTTCATATTTCTTTCTTTTTTTAAACTTTAATTCTTCCATTTCTGGTAGAAACATTGTTTTTGTGGACAACTGTTCTCTCTGGTTTTGAATGCCGTGCAGCTGGAAGGATTTTTGCTGATACTTTTTATTTTTGGACATTTGTTATGATGCATAACCATGGCAACAAGGTGGTTTACAACTGGCAGCAGCTGATTAACATCACAAAAGCTCAAATAAAACCTCAACTACAGCGTCAAAACCCTGATGAGTTGAAAAGAAGACGCCATAGATCCAGAGCATCCTCTACATCAGACTGTCATACAACTACAGAGCGTCTTCAGTCAGAGGCTTCTTCAGATCTGCAGAGCGCTACAAGAGATCATCCCTACCCACAGCCATCAGCATCTACAACAAATCTTTGAAGGAACTTGCATAATGAGTTACAACAACATTTAATTTCCCTTTGGGATTAATAAAGTAATTTTGAATTTGAATTTGAATTTGAATATAATTAATTCTTTAAGGAGTTGTTGTAGAAGATGATGGCTGTGGACAGGAAGGATTTCCTGTAGCGGTCAGTATTGCAGCGAAACTGAAGAAGCCTCAGACTGAAGACACTGTGTTGTTGTATGACTGTCTCATGAAGAGGATGCTCAGGGTTGTCCATAATTGTTTTGATTTTATGAAGAATCCTTTTTTGCATCATCATCTCCAGAGGTTCCAAAGTCATCCCCAAAACAGAACCAGCCTTATTTATCAGGTTGTTTAGCCTTTTTAAATCCCTGGCTCTGATGCTGCTACCCCAACAGATGATGGCTGAAGAGATTACACTCTCCACAACAGACTTGTAGAAGATCTTTGAAGGACCTAAGCTCCCTCAAGAAGTACAGTCTGCTCTGTCCCTTCTATCTTATGCTGGGGCACTGGGTATTTGTTTATTTAGACGACATCCTAAAGGCTGCACAATGGTAGCACAGCACAGCGCAGTTGGTAGCACTGTTGCCTTGCATCAAGAAGGCCCAGGTTTGAATGCTAGCCTGGGGTCTTTCTGCATGGAATCTGCATGTTCTCCCTGTGCATGCGTGGGTTCCCTCCGGGTACTCTGGCTTTCCCCACTGTCCAAAGACATGACTGTTAGGTTAATTGGTCTCAAAAAAAATTGCCCTTAGTGTGTGTGTGCATGGGTGTTTGTCCTGTATGTCTCTGTGTTGCCCTGCAATGGACTGGCGACCTGTCCAGGGTGTACCCCGTCTCTCGCCCTGTGACTGCTGGAGATAAGCACCAGCCCCCTGCAACCCTGTAGAGGATGGGCTGGTATAGATAATGGATGGATGAATAGACAACAAACTGATATACCCCCGCTCCGTAGAGGAACATGCCCACCACATGAGAGCAGTACTGAGCACACTCATGAATAACCAGTCGTCTTGCAAGCTAGAGAAATGCTCTTTTCATCAGCACTCTGTCTCCTTTCTCAGGTTCACCATCTCCTCCGACGGGTTGGCCGCAGAAGGTCCAGGCGGTCACCGAATGGCCCTTGCCCTCCAGCCTCAAACAACTGTAGAGTTTTCCGGGGCTTGCCAATTTCTACCTTCGCTTTATTCGAAGTTTCAGTTCAATTGCAGCACCCCTTACCTCCCTCGCTAAACCGTCCAACCAACCCCTGTCTTTCAAAATGTCTCTGGAGGTGATCCAAGCCTTCCGATATCTCCGTTTGTTCACCTCTGTCCCCATCTTACTGCATCCTGACCCTGAGAGACCTTTAGTGGTAGAAGGGGGTGCCTCTAATGTGGATGTGGGGCCGTGCTTTCCCAACTGCAAATTACACCCCTGCTGTTGCTTCTCATGGAAATGTTCCGATACTCAACGGAGATATGGCATCAGTGACCGAGAACAACTACCCATTAAGTGGGGTTTGGAAGAGTAGCGTCATTGTCTTTTGGGGGCTCAGGAATTGGTTTTGACCTGGACCGACCATCAAAACTTGATTTGCATTCATTCAGCCAAACAGCTTAACCCCAGACCGGCCCGTTGGGTTTTGTTCTTTGAACCTTACAATTACCACCTCGCTTACTGCCCGGGCTAAAAAAATACTAACGCGGATTCCCTCTCCAGACAGTTTTCCAATTCCTCTCCCCAGACTGACCCCTGTCCCATCCTGCTTGATCAACAATTCCTCAATCCCCTTCGTTGGCCTTTAGAAGGCAACGCAAGGCAATTTTATTTGTATAGCACACTTTCAACAAGAAGGTGATTCAAAGTGCTTTACATGATTAGAGGTAAAATAAAAATAGCAGCAAAACACAGACAAAGCATATAAAGTAAAAACAGCAATAAACCAAGAAGCATACACAGTACATCAAGGCATTACAAATCATACAATGTAAAAACAGCAAGAAGCATACACAAAACCTGATACATCAAAACATCACTCAAAGGCAGCTCTAGACAGATACGTTTTCAGTTGTGATTTTAAAAAACTCAGTGTTTCAGCAGCTTTGTAGTTTTCGGGAAGTTTGTTCCAGATTAGAGGAGCATAGAAACTGAAAGCTGCTTCTCCGTGTTTGGTTCTAATTCTAGGGATGTTGAGTAGACTGGAATTAGAGGACCGGAGTGTTCTGGTGGGCCGGCATAGTAACAGGAGATCTTCAAAATACTGTGGCGCTAAGCCATTCAATGATTTATGAACGAGTAAAAGTATTTGAACTCTATTCTGTGAGCTACAGGGAGCCAGTGTAAGGACTTTAAAACTGGGATGATGTGCTCTACCTTCCTGGTTCTAGTGAGGGCAAGCGCAGCAGCGTTCTGGATCAGTTGCAGCTGTCTCATTGACTTCTTAGGCCGACCTGTGAGAACGCTGTTGCAGTAATCAATCCGACTAAAGATAATTGCATGAATGAGTTTTTCTTGGTCCTGTTGCGACATCAGTCCTATTGCCTTTATGTGACCCTGGAGGTTCAGGTCTGAGTCCATTACTACACTTAAATTTCGGGCCTGATCAGTAGTTTCTAGCTGTATTAACTGAAGCTGTGTGCTGACTGTTGATCGTTCCTCTTTAGGTCCAAAAGTAATTACTTCTGTTTTGTTTCTGTTCGGCTGGAGAAAGGCACATCCATCCATTGATTTCCTTAATGCATTTACTTAAGGTTTGGATGTGTTCAAAATCACCTGGTGACAGCGTAATGTAGAGCTAAGTATCATCTGCATAGTTATGGTAGCTAATCTTAGTGGTCGTTGTAATCTGTGCTAGTAGGAGCATGTAGATATTAAATAAGAGGGGCCCCAGGATGCAGCCCTGGGGCACCCCACATGTGATTTCTGTTTGTTCTGATGAAAAGTTTCCTATTGAAACAAAGAAGTCCCTGTTCTTTAGGTAAGACTCAAACCAGCCAGGTACTGTACCAGAGAATCCGACCCAACTCTCCAGTCATTCCAATAGTATATCATGATCTACAGTTTCAAATGCTGCACTGAGGTCCAACAGAACCAGCACTGTGGTTCCACTTTATCCATGCGGCACTGTGTGATGAACCCGCCCCTCTCGAGACAACCTCAGGTCATTTTTATGACCCCACCAGTTTCCGACTGGAGGCTCTAATCTGGGGTCACTTTCTCCCACTTTCGGGACATCCTGGTCTGGTCAGAATGCTGCAATTCTTCCAAAGGGCCCTCTGGTTGCTCTCCATGAACCGCAACGTCCACAAGTTTGTTTCTGCCTGTGATAAGCCTTCCTTCTCCTCCTCTGTGGGGGAACTTCAACACCTTCTAGTCCCGAGGCTCCCCTGCTCCCATATCGGGCTGGACTGTATTACCGGTCTTCCACCTGTTGATGGTCTGGACACCCTCCTCACCATTGTGGATCCGTTCTCCAAGGCTGCCCACCTGGTGGCCCTGCCGGGTTTGCCCTCCACCAAATGAATGGCTGAACTCCTATTAGACCATGTCGTCCGCCTTCACGGTTCTCCAAAGGTCATTGCCTTTGACAGTGGTCCTCGGTTCACAGCTAAATTTTGGAAGGCTTTCTGTCGCCTCGTCAGTGCTTCGGTCAGTCTCTCCTCCGGCTATCACTCCCCCAAACCAACAGCCAAAAAGAACCGTTTAATGAATGAATGAATGCACATTTTATTGATCCCACGAAGAGCAATTCAGTTTCCAGTACAACCCGTCCAAGAACGTATAACAACAATAAACAATAAATAAGCAGGAACAGGTAGACCGAGGGAGCTAGCCACGGTGCAGTGCTCCTATTACAGGTAAGAAACGGTCACAGTAGGTGGGAGGAACATTGGGAGGGGGGAAAAAAAAATACATCTCAGACCTGTCCCCTACAGGAGGCAGAGCTGAGGTACAAAAAAAAAACACCTCGATACATTGAAGCACATGTATCCAAACAAACTAGACATATACTGGAAACATGGGAGGGGGGTGGCGGGTGACCCCCGTGACCACCCGCACAGAGGAGTAGGTTCGTAGCCTGTCAGCACGCCCACCATTCCGCTGTCCAAGGACTGGGGGGATAATCAACAACTAGGCCTGCAATGCTTTGCAGCCTCTCAGGCTCAACCTCAACCTCCTGCAGTCCAGCCATTTGCCCGCCGCTGTCGTCTTGCTTGAATCAAGGCCATTGCCGCCATCTCCAAAGCAAATTCCCAATCCATCAGACAACACCACTGCAGGCACCACACACCTTCTAGCCTGACGATCGGGTTTGGCTCTCCACCAAACACCTGAGGCTTTTGACAGAGTCCAATAAACTCGCTCCCAAGTTTGTGGGTCCCTACAAAGTGGTGGCCGAGATCAAACTGGTCACCTACCATTTGTGGCTTCTCCCATCCCTTAGGATACATCCAGTTTTTCGTGCTTCCCAACTCAAACCTTTTGTCTCTTCACCTTCCGACTTGTTCCATCTGTCTCGCTCCAACGACTCATTGTAACAGCGATCTCCTATTTAGATCTGCTCCTTGCACTCTGCGTGTTACTAGATCAAAAAGCATGTCGCTATCCTCCCCTTCGCTCGTTCTCCACCACGTTTGGGTCTACTTCGCACCCAACACTCCTCTCTGTCTATACAAAACCTGGCACCCATTACCTGCACTACAAGCTAAAGTAAGTTCCTTCAGCATCGGTGCTGATTAATGTTGTTTATCTGCTTGCTTCTAACGTTCATAAAACAATAAGGGTTGTTATCTATAGTATTCAAAACACAGATCAACTTAGTTTAAACACTGGAAAACTAAATGTAAAAGTCAGTTTTGAAACCGCCTTCTTAGTATGTCAAAATACTAAATTAGATCAATCACTACTGTGACTGATCTTTAAAATAGAATCAATTCTCCAAAGGGTTATTGATTTCTAATTCTGCAGATTATTTAATAAAACATTACTTCCCACAAATAATGTCTTCACTTCTGCTTTGCATTGTGAATTGGTTGTTTGAACACAAACCAAAAGGTGCTAATTAGTCTTAAACTAATCACAATTAGTTTAAAACTAACTTCACTTTAAAACCTTTCAATACAAGCCTTGGTCTTTGAGTATGCATATTCATACTGAACTGTTCTTTTTTTTTAAAGGTTTTTTGGGCCTGAGTGGCCTTTATTGACAGTGGACAGAATTTGTGAAGGGGGAGAGAGGTGGGGGAAGACATGAGGCAAAAATCGCCCGAGTCGAACCGGGGACAGCCGCATCGAGGACTGAAGCCTCTGCACATGGGGCGCCTGCTCTTACCACTGCGCCACGCGACACCCCATTCATACTGAACTGTGCCATCACAATCAATTTATTGGTTATTGTTTCTACCTCTGCATATTAGTCGAGTTTACTGTTTTACTTTTGGTAGTTTAATTATTCATTCTTTTACTTAGCAGTTGTATGTTACTTGTTTTGGGGGGTTGGTGATTAAAGCATTTTGACTGAAAGTTGAATACTTTTTACTTTAGTAAACTACTGTATTTTGAGAAGTTGTTGTTTGTAATTATTCCACATGCAAATATAGTAACTTGTTGTTTAAAGAACGCCAAGAACTAATTTCTTCACCTATTGTTTAATTCCCTCATCATGAACATTAACTGAGACTGAACTATTTGGCTATAATCATCTTCGTGGATACCAGGATGGTGTCCTAAATGTGGTAATTTTGACATAAAATTATTAATCTTATTAATAGAGACAGGGACTTAAAAAGGCTAAACAACCTGATAAAGAAAGCTGATTTTGTTCTTGGCACTACTGTGGAACCAATGGAGATGATAATGCAAAGAAGGATTTTTCATAAAATCAAAAAAAGATAGACAACCCTAGGCATCCTCTTCATGAGACTGTCATACAACAACAGAGCGTCTTCAGTCGGAGGCTTCTTCAGTTTCACTGCAACACAGACCGCTACAGGAAATCCTTGCTGCCCACTGCCATCATCATCTACAACAACTCCTTAAAGAATTAATTATATGAGCTATACCAACACTTAATTTCCCTCAGGGATCAATAAAGTATTTTTGAATTGAATTTGAATTGAATAATTGCTCTAAGCAATTATCCATAATTTTTCATAGCCAAAACATACATATTGTGTCACAATAACATGTTAACTTCAGCTAGTTTTATTGATAATTTCAGCAACTGAACGTCAAATAGACACATTTATGACATACTATATATAAACTAAATTTTACATGATAACATTTTCTGTTATTAGTTTCAGCTCTTTGTGTGCCCAAATTGGCTGTAGAAATGTCACAACGGAGTAGAAAGATCGTAGAATACTTTAGAGACAACATTCCTTAAGGTCAAATTGCAAAAACTTTGCAGATCTCATAATTTACTCATCAAAACACTGTCGGTAAACAGAGTCCAGTGTACCACCAGCAGATCACAACTGTACCTCTGTCATGAGAAAAAAAGCCATATGTGCAAAGGGTCCAGCAGTACTGTCGTGCACTGTGAGCCAAGACTCTTTTGAAATGTACTGTTTCAAAGTGGGCGTGTCCAAATTTATTATTGTTGGTACTCATGGATGGCATGAACTCCAGGCAGTAGCAAGGTCCTTAAAGTACCTAAAGTTGCCCACATTTTTCCATCAAGTTTTTTTCCATAAATCACAAACTTTGTGTAGAAAGTAACTTATGCAATTTTCATACCCAATTTATTTGTAAGTAAGCTTTTTAAATGAGACCCCAGAGCTTTCAATGTTATATAGAGAACATTTGCTGCATCATTAAACAAACAAAATACGTCAAAGACGACCACAAACTCGTCAGTACCTTGAAACCTATATCAGGCCAGAATGAGACTAAATTCCATCATCAAGACTCCAGAAACTCATAACATAGTGCTCAGAAATTCTAAAACTGTTCTTTAAAGAAGAGTAAATGCTACACTTTGGTAAACATGCCCCTGTGCCAACTATTTCGAGACCTACAGCAACCATCAAATCTGAAATGAGCTCATTTTGTGCATAAAAGTCTTAAGGTTCTTAATTTAAACATTTGTTATGCTATTAATGCTCTGTTGTGAATAAAATATTGTTTTATGTGATTTGAAAGTCTTATTTATTGTTTTATTCAATCTTAAAGGTCAAACTATTTTTCTGAAATTCGGGTTATATGTTGTGAAATATGAACATTAATGAACTTTGTTTTACCCTGTATCAGTTGAATATAAAAGTAGTTCTCAGTAAGGGTGAATTTACATAAAACTCTAAATTGACTTGCCTTTTTTAAAATTATGTAATTATTATGAAATTTTATGTTTTTATTTTAATTGTAATTTCTTATTGTAATTGTGTTATAATGTTAGTTTATTTTCCATCGATTGGAAACTGTTTTATCAGTAATGCTAGTTTTCTTTCTTATAGTGTTAGTTTGCTCCTTGGATGTCTTTTTTTGTTAAGCATTTTCGATTCTGTTTGTGTAAAGAAATGCAATATAAAGGAAACGTTTGAAATGTAGATAAAAATCACTTTTTGTGTCACTACCACAAGAAAAAGTTTACCAAAACAGAAGAATTTCAGTTCAGATTTTGAGTGTTACCGTCAGGACAGGCTCCACAGTAGAAAGAACCCTGAGTGTTGTAACAGGGAACAGGAGGGTTGGATGAGCAGGGTTTGGTGGGTAGGTTACACTCATCAACATCAGAGACACATGCTGGGTTTCCAGCTGGAGCTTCCCATCCACTTTCACAGATGCACTGGTATTTGGGCTGTTAATTGAAACAAATAGTCAAACTAAGACCCATAATCCCAAACTTGCTCATCAGTGAATGTATAACCAATAAGTATTGCAAGCTGAGGTAGTGTGTAAAATGATCACTAAAGTCAGCAAATGTTCTCCCCTCAAAGACACATATATAAGCCAAAGCCTAATCATTTGAGTATATTGGCAAAGCCAATGTCCAGATAGGATTACCTAAATAAATACAAAAACTACAAATATATTACACATAAAAATTAAAACAGTTAGAAAGACATAGAAATGTTATAGTCCTCCGAAACACTGACAACCCAGGGTCCAGAATAAGAAGCAGAGTTGTAGTTTAACCCACCTCTCTGCAGTTTCTGTACTGTTACCCACCCATTAATTCAATTCAATTTCAATTCGATTCAGTTTATTTATATAGTGCCAGTGCACAACAGATGCCATCTCAAGGCACTTAACAAGAAGTCATTTCAATCAGTTAAAAAGTTTCCTATTTAAGAATCCCAGCAGATTGCGTCAGTCATTGGCGTGAGGTTGGGCAGACTTTCCAACAACAGCAATCCTTCAGCAATCCCTCATACTGAGCAAGCATGTAGCGACGGTGGAGAGGAAAAACTCCCCTTTAACAGGAAGAAACCTCCAACAGAACCAGGCTCAGTAGGAGCGACCATCTGCCACGACCGTCTGGGGGTTTGAGAAGACAGAGCAGAACACAGAAAGAACAGAAGATCTGATATAAGAGAACTTTCTATGTTACAGAAAGTAAAAAGTTGACAACAGGACACAGTGGATGTTCAGTTACTGGGAGGATCATCCCAGTCGATGCCCCCCGTCCAACAGGGCATTGCAGCCAAGCAGGATACCAGACCAGGTATATCTTCTATGGAGAGAAAAACACTGAGAGAAAACAAAGTTAACAGTCGAAATAGCAGAATGTACTGTAATACAACTGGAGACATTGAGACATATCCCATTGAGACAGTGTCTTGCCCACAGCCAAAATCCAATGGATTGAAAATTAACCCAACAAGAGCAAATCATGAAAATCTAATAAAGATAAATATGGCTTTGACTAAACAGAAAAATAAAACTATTAAAGGATCAGGGGGTCGGTTTTAAGAAATTAAACTTGCGACTACCGCGGTCGGCGCTGCGAGTAACTGCAGCCTCCGCGGGAGCTTGCACAAAAAGTAAGTAGTTCAGTGACGTAGCGCACATCGCCCGCTGTACGACAACAAGCAACATGTCTAGCAACGAAGTAAGTAACAGTGTTTTCTTTGGTGTAACATTAGTAAATATCTTTGACAACAATCAGCCGCGTCTGAAGTCCGGGTTCTTTCTCTTCCTTCTTCCTGTTAAATCGAGAACGTGCAAGAATTGTAGATTGACGTCACATCCGCGTGTAAGCGCGGGAAATTCGGCCACCGAATCGCAGCCTATTTTGCAGCACACAGACTGTTCAAGATAATGGGATTACACATGGGTGGGCTCATTTTCTTTGGTTGAAAACGCTTCATTACCCAATATAATTACAAAACTGAACATGAATATAATTTAGTTTAGAAATCCAGCCCCCTGATCCTTTAAATGTGGTTTATTGAACATAAGATCTCTCCCCTCAAAGACTTTATTAGTAAAGGACTTGATTTGTGATAATCAAATTAATTTGTTTTGCCTTACAGAAACTTGGAGGAGAATTATGTCGGTATAAATGAGTCAACTCCTTCCAATTTTTTAATTTTTTACATTCCTAGAAGTACTGGGCGAGGAGGAGGAGTTGCAACCATTCTTCATTCTGATTTACTAATTAATCTCAGACCAATTATTAGCTACTGTTCTTTTTAACATATTGTTGTGGTAAATGATGAATGTCTTATCGAAAATGCTACGTGAAGGAATTTGTGTGTTTATTCAGAGAAGGAAGGCTTGGGTCACACTGACACGATAAATTATAAACTTGGCTAGCAGAACATGTTCTCTCAGAGAGCGTGTTGTTATTAAAGGAAACATCTGGATTATAGACAGCTCTGGTGCCAATATGACGCACAAACTAAGTATAAAATCTGTGTGTTAATAATAGAGGGGGGAGTCTAGTCTGGGGCTTGCCGGAGAGTCTTGCTGGGGTATTGGAGTGCAAGAGAACTGTATGTCTTCAATGCTTTTCCTGCTCAGAGAAGGTATGTAAACTAATAAACCGGCAGAGGCTGTATTCCAGAACTGAAGTTGTGTTGGCTTTGTTTGTTTGTTTAACTGGACTCAATATCTTTGCATGTTAACCTGGTCCAACCCTTAGTTTTACTCATCCAAGTTGCAAAACATTAAGACCATTTTTGTTTGTGGTTTTGTATCGCCCACCAGGCCTTTACTCTCAATTCTTGGATCAGATCTCATATTTTTTATCTGATTTAGTATTAAATACTGATAGGGTCATTATAGTGGGGGACTTCAATATTCATGTGGATACTGAAAGTGATAGCCTAAATGCAGCCTTTAATGCTATTTTAGACTCAATTGGCTTTACTCAAAAGTACAGGGGCCCACCCACTCGGGTAAACACACTTTGGACCTTGTACTGACATACGGTATTGAGTGTGAGGAAATAACAGTCCACCCACATAACCCGGTTCTGTCTGAACATTTTTTGATAACTTCTGAATTTACTATAACGGACGATCCTAAACCTGAAAGGAAATTTAATTATAGTAGAGCTTTATCAGACAATGCTGTAACAAGTTTTAAAGAATCTGTTCCATTCTTACTTTCCTCAGTGTCTCAGCGTAACACAGTGGAGGGAGGTATTTCCATCTCTAACTCAGAAATTGATGGTCTGGTTCATTGCATTACTTCTTGTGTTTGGCATTAGATAGTGTAGCCCCCTTAAAAAAGAAAGTGATTAGCAATAGGAGATTGACTCCCTGGTTTAATGCAGAGCTGCTAGAGGATTCCTATTTTACCTGGAAAAATAGTCTGCTGCTGTATAAAAAGACCCTTCGACAAGCTAGAACAGCATATTTTTCATCATTAATAGAGGTGAATAAAAACAATCCTAGGTTTCTTTTTAGTACAGTTGCAAAACTTACAGAGTCATAGCTCTGTTGAACCAACTATTCCCCCAGCTCTTAGCAGTGCTGATTATATGGGATTCTTCATAAATAAAATAAATTCTATTAAAGATAAAATCATTGGCATCCTCCCAAACATGATTACTTCTTCCTCAGTAAATGAGGCAGCATCGGAAATAACTGTAGAACCTCATTTGTGCTTAGGCTGTTTTGATTCAGTCGAGCTTTCGGAATATCAAAAATATTAGCCTCATCTAAACCTTCAACTTGTATGTTGGACCCAATTCCAACCAAATTATTTAAGGAAGTGTTCCATTTGGTTCCTGGCCCCAATTTGGATATGATGAATCTATCCTTAGTAAATGGATAAGTACCACAGGAATTAAAGGTTGCTGTAATTAAACCTTTACTCAAGAAACCTTCCCTTGACCAAGATGACTTAGTGAATGACAGACCTATATCTAACCTTCCTTTCTTATCCAAAGTCCTTGAGAAAATTGTTGCTAATCAAGTCTGTGAGCATCTAAACAGTAACGAGCTGTTTGAAGAGTTTCAGTCAGGTTTTAGAGCTCATCATAGCACTGAAACAGCACTGGTGAAGATTACTAATGATATTCTCATGGCCTCAGATAATGGACATGTGTCTGTTCAATTCAATTCAGTTTGTCAATTCAGATGTCATCTCAAGTCACTTTACAAGAAAACTCATTTCAATACAATCATACAAACATTCCAATGAGTTTAAAGCCATAGGCTTAGACTGCTGGAGGACAGACTGACCAATTTTCTTCACTCTTTTATCTTCTACTACTATTATAGTATACTAGTATTATTTGCTGTTATTCCAACTGTTAACTTGTTTCTTTCATCCCAGTCACTGAGCATCCTCCGTGTCCTGTTATCAACTTTTTACTTTCTGTAACATAGAAAGTTCTCTTATACCAGATCTTCTGTTCCTTCTGTGTTTCTGCTCTGTCTTCTCAAACCCCCAGACGGTCGTGGCAGATGGCCGCTCCTACTGAGCCTGGTACTGTTGGAGGTTTCTTCCTGTTAAAGGGAAGTTTTTCCTGTCCACTGTCGATATATGCTTGCTCAGTATAAGGGATTGCTGAAGGATTGCTGTGGTTGGAAAGTCTGCATCAACGGGAAGCAACCTGAAGTCAATGACTCCATGCAATCTGCTGGGATTCCTTACATAGAAAACTTTTAAACTGATTGGAATGTTTGTACTGAAATGACTTTCTTGTAAAGTGCCTTGAGATGACATGTGTTGTGAATCGGCACAATATAAATAAACCGAATGGAATTTAAATTATAGCAAACAAAAAATAATGAATCTTTAAACACATCATAAAGCAGAGAGATGATGGTCATTCATACTGTATACAGTAACTAGTCTCTTTTAATATACAGCTTTAACTTGTCTTGTTTTGTAAAATATATAATATTATACACTCACTGGCCACTTTATTAGGCACACCTGTCCAACTGCTCGATAACGCAAATTTCTAATTAGCCAATCACATTGGGGGCAATACAATGCATTTAGGCATGTAGACATGGTTAAGACGATCTGCTGCAGTTCAAACAGCATCAGAATGAGGAAGAAAGGTGATTTAAGTGACTTTGGACGTGGCATGGTTGTTGGTGCCAGATGGGCTGGTCTGAGTATTTCAGAAACTGCTGATCTACTGGGATTTTCACCCACAACCATCTCTAGGGTTTACAGAGAATGGTCAGAAAAAGTTAAAATATCCAGTGAGCGAAAATGCCTTGTTGATGCCAGAGGTCAGAGGAGAATGGCCAGACTGGTTCGACATTTTCTTGGCACACTTTGGGTCCATTAGTACCAATTGAGCATCGCTCAACGCCACAGCCTACCTGAGTATTGTTGCTGACAATGTCTATCCCTCTATAACCACAGTGTATGCATCATCTAATGGCTACTTCCAGCAGGATAATGTGCCATGTCATAAAGCTCGAATCATCTCGGACTGGTTTCTTGAACATGACAATGAGTTCACTGTACTCAAACAGCCTCCACAGTCACCAGATGTCAGTCCAATAGGTTTGCCTTTGGGATCTGGTGGAACGGGAGATTCACATCATGGATGTGCAGCTAACAAATCTGCAGCAACTGCTTGATGCTATCATGTCAATATGGACCAAAATCTCTGAGGAATGTTTCCAGTACCTTGTTCAATCTATAGCATGAAGGATTAAGGCAGTTCTGAAGGCAAAAGAGGGTCCAACCTGGTACTAGCAAGGTGTACCTAATAAAGAGGCCAGTGAGTGTATATTATAATATGTGGGAAAAAAATTATATTTTCAACCATAAAGTATGTTATTTGTGCAAATAGGAACAGTAAGTTACCTGTCCAGGTATCACTCGATCTGAGTCAATGCATAAGCCATGTACACACAAGTCCTGTGCACCATTCCTGCAGTCATCATAGCGCACAGTGCAGAGATTCCCAGACCATTCTGGAGAACACTGGCAACTGCAACAAACAAGCAATGAGCAAAATAAAATAAAAACACCCAGAGAAAGGAGAGATGAGTGTGATAATGTATGCACTGAATCCTGTCATAGGATGACACTCTGGCCATGCTGATGCAGGTAAAGGTTTAAGGGGGTACAGTTCCAGGCAGACAGCCTATAGGCAGTAGTGGAGTCTATTCTTTATAGGGAGCCTAAGTCTCCTCCCCTTTGCATCATTTTTTCTATGAATAAACAAGGAGCTTTAAACGTGGAGAAAAACCACTATAAATCCGGCCATGTGGAAAGTGGCAGCTATGCTGGGGGAGAAATAGTCAGTCAGTGAGAGCCAGCATGTGAGACAAGGTCAACAAGGTCTCGCTGAGTATTTCAAGTGCTAGCTAATGTTAGCTGACGTCACATATGCGACTTCTGATTTGTCGTCATTTTAATTATGACATTTTAAATGCAAATAAATCATAAATCACTTGACAAACACAGTTGAATGGCACATCATGGATTATCATTTAAACTGAGGTACAGCATATGTTTGATTCAGGGCATTAGGCAAAGTGGACCAGAAAATAACTTTTATCGCTCCATTGTCTTTTATTCATTTGTTTCTGTCAGGGAACCCATGGAACGACCGAAACAGGAGGAGACATAGGCTCCCTATACATGTCTATGTGGTAAACCATCTCCTATTGCATCAAATAAGGTCTCAGTCGAAAGCTAACCCTTTCAGGCAAGCGCAGTGATATTTGTAGGCTTTTGTTAGCATATAAGTTGACATATTGACAATGGGAAACGGAAGCAAAAGAATGCAGTACAGAAAATACAATTTTACCACAGTGGATTTTGCATTTTTTATGGACCTCAGACTTGTCATGGACTGACTATTTTATATGGAGGACTTTAATTGGACCCTTGCAGAAGTAAAAAATAAAATTTTGGTTTTTAATATGTTTCATATGTCTTTGAAATCAGGTTACGAATGGTGAGTTGGAGATTGTTTTTTTTTCAGGGGGAGGGGGTTTGCCAAAAGGGCTTGCTGTGTCTACAGTTATAATTGTATCCTTGATTGGCATATATTATTGGATTCTCAAGATTCTTAGCTTTCCAATGATATATAATATGTTTATTTTTATAGAAATTGGTCTGGAAGATTGGTGAATATAAATCTGGAAATAGGCAATGTCCCCCCAACGGGATAGAGACAATGTCTTACCAGTTTCAGTCTGCGACTTCACAAGGACTTTAGCTGTAGCCCCGGGGTTGATTCACACATTTCTCTCCAAATATTGTTCCTCTGTGGGACTCAGAATCCGTCTCCTTACTTAACGCTATGATGGTTGGACATTCCCATGTTTTTATACTTGCGTATTATTGTCTAAACGGAAGAACGTGGGACCTTCGGGCATCTGGAAATTACATCTAAGGATGAGCCACACTGGTGGAAGTCCACAATTATTCTCCTGATGTCTTGGTTGAATTCACGTGATTTTCCCATGATATCAAAGAAAGAGGCTCTGTGTTTGGGGGGTTTCCTTTATATGCATCCACAGGGGGGGGGGGCATCAATGAACTCAGATGGACTCAATTAACCTATCAGAAGCGTCTTAAGCTCAGAATGGAATCATCTGAAGTTTTTGTTTAGACACACAATACATTTGGTGTATGTATGCATACTTCTGACTTTGATGAAAGCAAAAAAAACATAACAATTCTCTCTTTATTCTGATATTTCATAAATACAAAAAAATGTCTTAATATTTATTGATATGACAATGACATCCGCTTAAATACAGACTGTGGTAGAACCACAGTGCTGGTAGTTTTGGACCTCAGTGCAGCATTTGACACTGTTGATCATGATATATTATTGGAATAGCTGGATAGCTGGGTCGGACTCTCTGGTACAATACTTGGCTGGTTTGCGTCTTACCTAAAGAACAGGAATTTCTTTGTGTCAATAGGTAATTTTTCATCAGAACAGACAGAAATCACATGTGGGGTGCCCCAGGGCTCCATCCTGGTGCCACTCCTATTTAATATCTACATGTTGCTGCTAACACAGATTATAACAACCAATTAGATTACAGTTTTTTTCGATTGCTTAAACTCAAAAAGCAAAAATCAGGCACAATTTTCACAACCTCTACTTCTGTTCCCAATCGCTTCACTCAATTTATCACTACTTAAGATTTCCTTATCATATTAGAACTCTGACTTTCCTTCTTTACACTCTGATGTCAATTTCACATTACCTTGCTGTCAAAACACAGCACACAATTTTTCAGGTTTACACACACTTCTCACATAAAATCTCAAAGCTTCAATCAACAACACACAAATATTCAAATCTCTAAATTTTCGGGTCTGGCGAGCAATTTGCAATCAAGGACTGCAGCATAAAAGGAGGCTTGACGCTCTGTTTTGTTTGATGAGCAATGGAGAACAGAGACAACAGACAACAGAGAAGGAGAGGGGTACGTATGAGAGGAGGAGGAGGAGGAGGAGGAGGAGGAGGAGGAGGAGGAGAAAGAGAAAGAGGAGGACGGGGAAGAGGAGGAGGAGGAGAAAGAGGTGGACGGGGAAGAGGAGGAGGACAACAAGGAGAAGCAAGGGAACGAAGAAGGAGAATCCAAATCTCCGATGAGATTCGTGCCACTGTATTGGCACCTCAGCCGTTTCACAGTGTCATCATTAGGACGTTCAGGATGGAGAACAGGTATGAAATTTATTTTCCATGTGCATTGTAATACAACATTCAATAGACTACAGCACTGTTTCCTAAACAGTGTTTGGGGACACATTTGTGGGTTGCAGTCATATTGTTTTGGGTCCCTTTATTCTTTGTTTCCCACATTTTGTTATCAATTATTATTATTATTATTATTTCAAAACCTTTGGGTAAAGGAAAATTATTCCAAGAAAGCAAATATTTCCATGAATTACTGTGAAAAGCAAATGTCATTTTTCTTTCCCAGGTACTGTAATTTCATGAAGAAATAAAAGAGAAATCCAAGAAATTCTATGAAATATAGCATTAGAAAACAAATGTGTGCAGTAAAAAGTAGTGAAAAAAGCAACTCTACAAGCTCACAAAACAGTACAAAGTGATGCGTTGAGCTTGTAGATCTGCTGTTCACTCGTTTGGGTCTTGGGCTAGTGTCTACAGTAATCTCTCTTTGAGGTCACTAGCTGAAAAGTTTGGGAACCAGTACACTACAATGTGCTCACAGTATTTATATTTTTCAGGGTGGCCAGAGAACCTCATTGTGGAGGAAGAACTTCAATTCTCACACAGCAACAAGAGACAGCCATTGTAGACATGGTCCGTGAAAACAATAGCCTCACACTAAAACAGATACAAACAAGGGTCCTGGCTGACAATACCATCTTCAATGACCTCCACACAATCAGCATCTCAACAACACATTGCATACTTCACAGAAATTTAATGACAATGAAGCAAGTCTACAGGGTTCCATTCCAACGCAACACAAACCGTGTGAAGGCCTTACGTCGAAAGTATGTGCTTGTAAGTCCCATACATTCATCACTGACACATGCATGCATTGTACCACTATACAATAATCTTCTGTAGTAGTGTTCCTTTTCTACATTGTCTCAATGTAGCATACTGTCTCTGTGTCCATAGTGTAAATTGTATTCTCACACTGTCTGCTTTAGCGTATCCAGGACTATGACACAGCCAATGAAATCTATGAATACATCTTTATAGATGAGGCTGGGTTCAACCTGATAAAAAGGAGGCGCCGGGGAAGAAATATGATTGGCCAGCGGGCCATAATCGAGGTCCCAGGCCTGCGTGGTGGCAACGTCACTATGTGTGCGGCCATGGCATCCTACACCGACATGCCCACCTAGGGGCACACAACACAGCCCTTCTACTCGAATTCCTAAACGGCCTGTATGATGTGCTTGTTCGACCTGATGACATAGATAACCCACAGCGGGTGAACTATATAATCATTTGGGACAATGTAAGTTTCCACAAGGCTGCCCAGGTGCAAGAGTGGTTTCAGGACCACCCACCCACGGTTTTCCGTTTTATACCTTCCACCTTATTCCCCCTTCCTCAATCCCATTGAGGAGTTTTTCTCAGCCTGGAGGTGGAAGGTGTACGAAAGGAATCCACAGAGCCAGGTCCCACTGCTTCAAGCCATGGAGGAGGCTTGTGGAGATGTGGGCTTTGAGGCGTGTCAGGGCTTCATGAGGCACTCGAGGCGGTACTTCCAGCGCTGTTTGGACCAGGAGGACATCGCCTGTGATGTTGACGAGGCCCTCTGGCCAGACAGAGACCGGAGGCATGATGCCCCATGATTATGCTTGAATGGGAGAGGGGGGGGATTTAAAAATACAATGTTTTGTCTCAAAATTTGTGTGATGTCTAATGTTTGTCTATGAGAGAAGTGGGCATTGTAATTTATTCAGTGCGTTCCATTTCTATAATTGTGTTTTCAGTTTTGCTCTTCAGTGTTCTTTCCATGCTTGGAAGTGTTCAGCCAAAAGCTAAAAGTTTATTCAATGAATGGTATGTGTGTGTCATGTGAAAATATGGCTGTGTTTACCAAATGAAAACATGTGTTCCATTTTGTGAACATGTTACGAGAATTGATGGCAGAGTTGTTTTGCAAAGGGATGTCAGGGTTTAGCAATTTGTGTGTGATGTTTGGGGTTTTGTGTGTGCAGTTTTGAAAAAAACGTGCAGTTTTGAAAAAAACGTACAGTTTTGAAAAACGTGTTTTAGCAATCAAAAAAAAACTGTAACTACCACAACTGTGCAGATGATACTCAGCTCTACCTTTTGAACACATCCAAACCCTAAGTAAATACATACAGCAAATCAATGGATGGATGCTGCATGATTTCCTCCAGCTGAATAGAAACAAAACTTAAGTAGTTTTCTTTGGACCTAAAGAGGGACGATCAGAGGCAGCT
The DNA here is from genome assembly GCA_963556495.2 of Valencia hispanica. Taxonomy (NCBI): domain Eukaryota; kingdom Metazoa; phylum Chordata; class Actinopteri; order Cyprinodontiformes; family Valenciidae; genus Valencia; species Valencia hispanica. The sequence continues at coordinate 820,099 of OY747716.1, read as the reverse complement.
GTGTGCTGACTCCTGATCAGCTAGAAACTATAGATCAGGCCCGAAACCTAGGTGTAGTGATGGACTCAGACCTGAACCTCCAGGGTCACATAAAGGCAATTTCAAGGTCAGCCTTCTATCGCCTAAAGAACTAAAGGCCAGACGCTCCCGGACCTCTACATCACTCCAGTTAACATTTCAGCTGATACAGTTTACAAATGCTAAATTAACTCCCCATGTTTACTTGCATTTTAGATACTGTTGCCGGAGTTATTTCTGTATGAGTTCCCCCATCAAGATCTGGTTCAGCTCCAGCTACCAGCGAGGTGGCTCCACCCAACCACAACTTGGATTTATCTCTGTTTTATTATACAATTTTACATTTTAATTTCTGTATGTTTTTGTAAAAAGAAATTATGTTTTACATAATTATAATGTCAAGAGGAGGACTGTCGGATAGTGTTCCCCCTCTGATAAACAGGTAAACAAGCTCACACCCCTTTGGTAATTATTTTCATAACTTATTTCCTTAGTATTAACTTATAGCAGGTGGGTGGAGAAGAAACAGATCTCGATGGGGGAACTTATATCGATCTAACACCGGCTGGGGCCGGAGCTCAGCGCACATTCCACAGATCATCATAACATCACCCTCTGTTGCCGCAATGAGTGATCTTCATTCACAAGTATCTATCTATCTATCTATCTATCTATCTATCTATCTATCTATCTGTACACACTTATAACACACCCTAATCCTTTAAACTGATTGGAATGTTTGTAGTGAAATGACTTCTTAAGTGTCTTGAGATGACATCTGTTGTGAATCGGCGCTATATAGACAGACTGAATTGAAAATTGAAACTACACTACCGTTCAAAAGTTTGGGGTCACATTGAAATGTCCTTATTTTTGAAGGAAAAGCACTGTACTTTTCAATGAAGATAACTTTAAACTAGTCTTAACTTTAAAGAAATACACTCTATACATTGCTAATGTGGTAAATGACTATTCTAGCTGCAAATGTCTGGTTTTTGGTGCAATATCTACATAGGTGTATAGAGGCCCATTTCCAGCAACTATCACTCCAGTGTTCTAATGGTACAATGTGTTTGCTCATTGGCTCAGAAGGCTAATTGATGATTAGAAAACCCTTGTGCAATCATGTTCACACATCTGAAAACAGTTTAGCTCGGTACAGAAGCTACAAAACTGACCTTCCTTTGAGCAGATTGAGTTTCTGGAGCATCACATTTGTGGGGTCAATTAAACGCTCAAAATGGCCAGAAAAAGAGAACTTTCATCTGAAACTCGACAGTCTATTCTTGTTCTTAGAAATGAAGGCTATTCCATGCGAGAAATTGCTAAGAAATTGAAGATTTCCTACAACGGTGTGTACTACTCCCTTCAGAGGACAGCACAAACAGGCTCTAACCAGAGTAGAAAAAGAAGTGGGAGGCCGCGTTGCACAACTGAGCAAGAAGATAAGTACATTAGAGTCTCTAGTTTGAGAAACAGACGCCTCACAGGTCCCCAACTGGCATCTTCATTAAATAGTACCCGCAAAACACCAGTGTCAACATCTACAGTGAAGAGGCGGCTGCGGGATTCTGGGCTTCAGGGCAGAGTGGCAAAGAAAAAGCCATATCTGAGACTGGCCAATAAAAGAAAAAGATTAAGGTGGGCAAAAGAACACAGACATTGGAGAGAGGAAGACTGGAAAAAAGTGTTGTGGACGGATGAATCCAAGTTTGAGGTGTTTGGATCACAAAGAAGAACGTTTGTGAGACGCCGAACAACTGAAAAGATGCTGGAAGAATGCCTGACGCCATCTGTTAAGCATGGTGGAGGTAATGTGATGGTCTGGGGTTGCTTTGGTGCTGGTAAGCTGGGAGATTTGTACAGGGTAAAAGGGATTCTGAATAAGGAAGGCTATCACTCCATTTTGCAACGCCATGCCATACCCAGTGGACAGCGCTTGATTGGAGCCAATTTCATCCTACAACAGGACAATGACCCAAAACACACCTCCAAATTGTGCAAGAACTATTTAGAGAAGAAGCAGGCAGCTGGTATTCTATCAGTAATGGAGTGGCCAGCGCAGTCACCAGATTTGAACCCCATTGAGCTGTTGTGGGAGCAGCTTGACCGTATGGTACGCAAGAAGTGCCCATCCAACCAATCCAAATTGTGGGAGCTGCTTCTAGAAGCGTGGGGTGCAATTTCTCCAGATTACCTCAACAAATTAACAGCTAGAATGCCAAAGGTCTGCAATGCTGTAATTGCTGCAAATGGAGGATTCTTTGACGAAAGCAAAGTTTGATGTAAAAAAAATCTTATTTCAAATACAAATCATTATTTCTAACCTTGTCAATGTCTTGACTCTATTTTCTATTCATTTCACAACGTATGGTGGTGAATAAGTGTGACTTTTCATGGAAAACACAAAATTGTTTGGGTGACCCCAAACTTTTGAACGGTAGTGTATGTGTACTGAAGAGATATAAATTCTGTTAATGTTGTATGAGGGTCTAATTTTGTAGTGCATGTGGAAACACTTAGAAACCGTGAATAATCAAGAGGAATGTGGTACATCCTGTGTGCCTTTTGGTGAAGAAGCTGTGACCATTCTGTGAAGGAAGATCTATGTGGGAGGAGTTTCTTTTTAACTTGTTTCAAATAAAAACCTTATGCTGAGATAAAGCTGTACTCAGTTACTAGAACTGGGTCCAGTGAACGACGTCTCACTGTTAAAATATATAATTGTTGTTTGTTGTTCTTATTGCTCCTTTTTACAGAAATGAACGAGCACGCAGGAAGGTGAAATGAGAGCTCAGAGAGCCCAGGGTCATAAATTAAATGTGTGTCTGTTCCTTTAAAATAGGCTTTAAATTAGAGTGAAAACACTTTCTCAACAATTTGGTGACCCCGACGTGATTTCTGGAAGAAGCAAAAGAAAACGTGAGTTTGGAAAATGTTGTGATTAACAGATACTGGAGATCGGAGGACTGAAGTGACCCAGGCCTGAAGTTATTTGATAAGCGCTGACACACGAGGCGCAAAATTGACTAATCTAAAAGTATGTTCTGTCTGTTGTTCTCCACTAAATTTTTATCTGTTTCTGCTGAGTTAAATAGAGCCGAACGGGTTGGTAAACTCAGGGTGTGGCCAGCCCTAAGGTAAGCTAGGACGCTTCTTACTGAAAGCTTGCGTGTTGGACACGAAGAAGGCTGAGTGTGGAGCAGCTCGTGGATTGAGAAACCACAGAATGTCTAAAAAAAGAAAACTCAGAGATCAGAGAGCGATTTTAACCCTGGCATTTCTTGTTCCTTTGACCAGGATCTCAGATCGGACTGGATCTCCGGGAGGAACCGCAGGCTGCTGAGAGTCCGTGCATAACCTGGTTCGGAACCAGTATCAAAGTCCTCCACCCCACAGCTAGGTAAAAGAAAAAAAAGGAGGTCGGCAGATCCGGGGTTTCTCCCGGAGCAACAGTTGGATGGGGTCTTCCTTCACAGGGACAACAGCCAGTGAGTAAAAATGTGATGCGTGAAAGAAGAAAAAATAACTAGGTCCGGGACCTTTGTAATGCAAGTTTGTGTTTTGCAAATAAAATCGGGGATCTTTGCGTGAATATTCATGTTAAAGGAGTTGGACTCCAAAAGCGCGCAGAGGTCTGGGATCTCAATTAGAAATAGGCCTAATGATAAATAATATCTAAATAATAATACTAGTAATGAAAAAGCATGATAATAAATACATAATTATATTAATGTGTGATAAACCGGTTGTGTGACTGTGTGTGTGAATGGAGATTTCTATGGTGAAACAGCTGTAGGCTGAACGGAGTCTCATGGTTTGAAGATTGAGTAAATAACACTACGATAAGATAAATAGATCAGATAACAGAGAAATAAAAGCTGAATTTACTTTATTAACATGAGAATGATGAATATTTAAAAATGAAAAATAAAAACAGCAAAATGTAACTTATCAAAATATGGGGAAAAAATAGCAAAGAAGATTTTAAAGGAGATGCTAAATTAATGTAAGAGAAAAGACAATACATTTCTTTAAAGATTATGAATTTGAAACGACGATTGACTGAGTAATTTCGCGCACTTCTTTGTAGTTGCGATCTAAAATAAAACTAAAAAGATCAAAATCGAAGAATTAGACATTTAGCGTCTCAAAGGAATTCTTCTTGAAGGAGGAAGAGAAAAAGGAGGGGTTAATGCGTGAAACAGATGTGTTTTTTAGCACCCGGGAGGATAAAAAATGTTTTAAACTTTGTTTTCTCCTAAAGTTCCGCCGAAAGAAAAATAAAATAAAAGAGAAAACTCACTTCCATATTTTAAAAAATCCTATGAAGAGTAAGGTCAACTTTACTGTGATCTGAATGAATTATCTTAAACATGTGACCACCTTCCCCCCTTCCCCTCAAGGAAGGGCTGTTCTGATAATAAACAAGAGACCCCCCCTTCTGTCCCTCAACAATGGGTTGTTAGTTTTTCTCTTAACAAACAAACCAACTGTGATGGGTTGTAACAGAAACCGATAAAATGGACTTCCTGAGAAAGAATTGTTTGAAACCAGATTGATCATGCGTTTCAAAATTGTTAAAGTTTATCCAACTGCCGGAAGGCAGAAGAGAAGGAACACACCTCCCCCCGCTAGCTGATAATGAGGGGGGTGTTTTAGCTGCGTGCAGCTCAATACAAAAGGTTGGGATTTCTTGAGTGCAGCGGCAACTTTTACTCTATAATAATAAAAAACTTAGCTAATATTTTAATGATATTCATGGGATGTCTGTCAGATCTCTCATATAGTATAAAAGAAATGGTTTAAAAATGACGGATTATGAGCAGAGTGATTTTATTTTGAAATACAGGCGAATGTCTACAGCACCTGTGGGGTAGCAGCTGGGTGGCTACGTGAATTTATTCTTTGTAACAAGCGGCAGCTTCAGATGTTTGCTTCTAACATTTTAATGACAGATAAGATACAAGTTGAAAGGAAAAAATCTTGTAATGCGCTGGGTTAGAGACTGCAAAAAAGAGAAGAAATGTTCATTACGGGATTACCGTAGTAAGGAACGTAGTAACACACTCCAAAATTCAATGTGCACTTCAATATTTACACTCAATGGAGTTGTTGCTAATGGGACAAAATTAAGGGTCTGATTAAGCAAGAAAGATGTCTGGACCTACACCTGAGATTGGGAGAGGATGCCGGCCCTCGCCCCAATATCAGTTGAGAATGGTACCATTTTTTTTGGGCATCTAGCAACAGACTCTTCCACATATAATCATAATAATAAGCTAATTTGTAGAATCTTTATGAAGGAGCAGATAAGCAGAGAGCAAGGAATAGAGATGTGATGTTTTGTTATGGAAATATCAGTTGCTGATTATCTCATTGACAAAATGGTAGGAAGTTAGTGAAGCCAGATAAAAAATTAAAAAAAATAAAAAATTTGGAATTTTTTCTATTTTCCACTAAAAATGAGATTGAGTTGTTAGAAAAAGGAAATAAAAATAATAGATTTTGCTACAGGAAAAACCTGTTGTGATAATCATAAAATCTAGAGATAATTTTCAAATTTATTAGGAAGAGATTTCCTATTTCACTTGAAGTTGGGCATGTTCTCTGTAGGGGATAAATTAATAATCCAAATTTTAGATTTTCATAAAATTCTTGAAAGGGGAAAGCTACCAAAGAATTGGTTTACTTGGAAAAAGAAAAATTTAAGTTTTAAGTGAAGTTTGTAATCAGATGAAGATAAATAATCACATTATTGCTAACAGAAGATTCAAATTGAACTTGACATGTTTTTGGCATTTGGCCAACAATGAGGAACAGGGGTATGGCGACCTTTAGTGGCGAACTAATTAAAGCATTTCTTACGGACAATTCAATTCTCAAACTGATTAGTTCATGGACAAGAAGTGTGTCAGACATGGAAAAAAAGAAAAGCTTCTCATATAAAATTAAGAAACAGCTTTGAGCAAACGAAGGCTGTATTGAAGAAGCTCTAATTAGTAAGAAAAGATAATTTCTCCTAATGGATTTGTAATGTTAACAGTGAAACATTTAGATACACTAACTGTTGCAGAAATGTTGTTTAGTGAAATAATGCCTAGATTTGATATCCACACATGATCTATAGTGGTAATGGAACACATTTTGTGAATGAAATAATTGATAAAATAGGACAAAGATTAGAGGTCATTTTTAAGAGACAATTGCATTCTAAAAGCAGATTAAGAAAGGCCATCGATAAAACTAAACAGAATTGGAGATACTGTTTGGTTATGATAAAGCTATATATGAATATAACACCAAGTAATTGAACGAATTTGATGAGACCTTATCCTTCCTACAGTTTGGTATATTAAAATAAGAGGAACAATTACAAACTGATTTATGACTTTATGATAAAATGTTGCAAATTGAAAAAAAAAAAGCGATGGAAGAAACGGGACAAAATTGGATAGTCTTGATTTGGTAAATTATAAATGCATATAATTCCAAATTTTAATATTGGCCTCATTCTATTTGAAATAATTTATGGGTGAGATATAGAATTCCTTAGATTGGTTTACTCTCTTCTAAGGAACAATTTGATTAAGATCTGGTGGGTTTTCATGATCAAAATACTGATAAGTACATGAGTTATTAATGCAAACTAATCATATGCCAGATGATCCTATATTCCTACAGGAAGAAGTGAGCTGAAAGTAGGTGACTGGATCCTGATTAAAAGATGTAAACAGAAAATTGGTCATCACCCAGGTGGAAGGGGCCATTCCAGGTATTTTTGACCACACCAATGGCTATAGAGACTGAGTTGGATACACTTAACCCATTGTAAAAAGCAGAGACCATTACTAGATATAGGGAAAGCAGTCTAAGAAAAGTGGGGTTAAAGACTGATTCCAAAGGGAGGTGGAAACAATATGGTCCACTTGTCTCAACCTCAGTGAAGAGAACCAGGAGAGCCACTTTTCTATAGAGACTGTTTGAAGGGAGAGATAGTGACGATGAAGGTTTTTCTGCTAACTAGTACTTTTTTTTTTACAGTTTTTTGGTGGTGTTATTTCAATAGGAACGTCAGGACTCACAGAAGAATGACATAGAGCACATGAGGATGCTGATTTATTTTCTTGGTTCACTCAGAGAAGGACACACAGAAACCCATTTGAAACTAGTGTATGGTGACAATATGCAAGATATCTAGCAAATAAATAAAACATTAACTGTTTTGTTTGTTCTCAGATGCCATATTCTGAAGGACATTTACCCAGATATGTAGAAGCTTTCACTAATCTTAATGATCTGTTTCCAGATGTTATACTCCTCTCCAGGATTTGGACAAATTCTGAGCGTGCAGTACATGAACGAACAGGAAGTTACATGGGTAAAAATGTGTATACTTCCATGACAAAAGTAAGGGTAAATTGGAGACTGGGACGACATGGGATTGATTTAAATAGTTAAAGCTGGACCAGTACATTTACAACCTGACCAAAGATTTATTTGTTTTGAAAATGATAAAAATCTGACCACACTTTCATGCCAATCTGGATACATGGGAAAAAAGTATATAGTATGTGCTCCATATCGTGAATGTTATGGGAACTTTTCTATGGACGACCTGCTGATTCTCTGCGGATTTTGGCTCCGACACAATTACCCTCAAAATGAGAATGGTGGATGTGCTTCTGTTGAGACTTAAAGAGCATTCTTTTCTTGTATTTGCAGTGGAGATCCGACACAGCAGAAGGAGGAGGCGTGATATTTCAGCCCCTCATGGTCCCATCTGGGCTCCAATATGCCCCCTGAACACAAATTATGGAGTGATTGAAATAAGGTTCTGTTATCTTTTTTCCCATGGACCGAGGTGGGTAAGGTCAGGTTATGATTGGACACATTAAATTATAGATTCAGTGGTTTTGTTAATTCTTCCCTGGCAGTTCTAAAAGGTATAGCAGCTGGGAGCTAGGAATGGAGCTCAACTATAAATATACATGGAGATTGATCTACAATACAGGTGTTTATTGAACTATAACATCTTTCTGTAACAAGCTGCAGATCTAGTCACACCTGATTAACAGGAGACTTAAATAATTGGATGTTTCTGAAACAGTTCTGTTTCAGAAAGCGGGAGGAGATCCTTGGGCACTAGGGGAACTTAAATTTGAACTTAAATTTCAATTATTTTTTACAAAACAAAGCCTTTCAATTGGTCTCATTAAAATCATTTCAGATAAATGAAAAAACAGAATAAAAAACAGCCTTTGTTTAGGGTTCAACAGTTATTTTGGATAAATCGATTTATATTATAGTTTTCTTTTATAAGTGATGGTCTTCATAAGCTCAGAAAGATGAATAACAATAGTCGGTGATGTGGTGAAATCTTATAAGACTATAGGTTTAATGAACTTAGGCTGTTAGCAGTGTAAATGAATAAAATTAAACTGATCGTTTTCTGTGGGTTGAGCTTTAAAACAGCACCTTTTTCTTTTAAACGGTCTGTCATGCACATGATGCCATTTCCACAATCCAAAAAGACCAGACGTTTCCTGTTTTCCATCCTGTTTTGGCACCTTTGTGCGGTTTGTTGTTTTAGCACACAACCCATTAATCTTACCTTGTGGCAGGTTTATGCATTTAGTCTTTGTTTGGAAGTTTTCATTTACATTATAATGTCTACTATATATTTTGAAGAAATATTCTTTATGGTCTAGGTTGTTCCAGTGTTGCTCACTTTTGATACAGGATTTTTAGAGTGCACTTTGGGTCAATGATGATTTTTGTGATTTACATACAGCAAAAGTATTAGTTTTTTTTTACAGATAGACCTAGTTTGTAAGCAGTCAGGATAATAATTTGATTTTGTGTTAGTGCAGCCGATCAGTGCGGCACTACTTAAAACTATGAGGTGAGTGAGGGATTAGATTTTTTAAAAAAGAGGACAAATCCATAAGAAATGAATCTCAGAACAGATACAATTATGGATAAAGCAAACAGGAAAAAGCAAATTAGTTGCAAGCTCTTCTTTTAGGCTTTGTTGACCAGGTGAGAGACCAGCAGCCAACTAGACCACAATCTCGCAGGTAATCATACTAAAGAAAAAGGCTGGGGCCAATGCACTCCCACTGAGGAGTCAGGACGAACCTGAGAGGACATCCAGGAGCAGCAAGCCAGAGCGGGAGAAGAACAGCAAGGAGCAGACCACACAACCTACTTGAACCCTCTGCTGAGAGGTTTCCAACTTCAGCACACCTGCACCTTCAGGTGGCAGGGCGGCTTGGAGCACAGAGCTGCCCAGCTGGGGCAGCAGGGTTTGAAGGAAAAGAAGCTGAGAACCCTGCCAAAAGGGGCAGAATGATCCTCTGGTCTGCGTGCAGTCCTTACAGTTTTCAAACTCAAGGCTACTGAAAAGATACACTTTAGCTGCATATAGGTGATGTGCTGGCAACCTCTCACCTTAGGTCATAGAAGAGCGAGCCGGACGACCACTATTCCCGGCTAGAACAAGATGACTTGACTACTGATCCGAAAAGTTCCAGAGAAGATGGACTCAAAATTGATATGATTCTTTGCCTGACATTTTTCCTTACATATGGTGATCTCTTAAAAATAGATCAAGAGAGGGACATGAAAAGATATAAATTCTGTTAATGTTGTATGAGGGTCTAATTTTGTAGTGCATGTGGAAACACTTAGAAACCGTGAATAATCAAGAGGAATGTGGTACATCCTGTGTGTCTTTTGGTGAAAAAGCTGTGACCATTCTGTGAAGGAAGATCTATGTGGGAGGAGTTTCTTTTTAACTTGTTTCAAATAAAAACCTTATGCTGAGATAAAGCTGTACTCAGTTACTAGAACTGAGTCCAGTGAACGACGTCTCACTGTTAAAATATATTATTGTTGTTTGTTGTTCTTATTGCTCCTTTTTACAGAAATTAACGAGCACGCGGGAAGGTGAAATGAGAGCTCAGAGAGAGCCCAGGGTCATAAATTAAATGTGTGTCTGTTCCTTTAAAATAGGCTTTAAATTAGAGTGAAAACACTTTCTCAACAGTACCCACACACTCATTATATATATATATATTTTCCATATATTTATTTTACACACTTTTATTTGGGAGGGCTTGCAATTGCGCCCCCTCCAGCAGGTGGCACCCTAGTTGGCAGCCTGGCTTGCCTATACCTAGGGCGGGCTCTGCCAGTTTGAAAAATAAAGTGCCTTACTGAATAGCTATGTCCGTCTCCAGGACTCCATCAGTCCTTAACAAGAGATCCAGCTGAAGAACTTTTCTTTTTATTATTCCATTTTTCCCTTTTGATCGACATTCGAGACATTTTAACATTCTTATGAATTAAGGGGCGACTTTGACTCAGAAGGTAGTTTGTCTTAAAATTGGAGGGTCATAGGTTCCAATCCAGCTTCCTCCAGTCACATGGCAATTTGCCCCTGCGCAAGGCACTTAACCACAAAATGCCTACCAAGTTCTGTATTGAGTGGCCAGTATGACTAGAAAAGCGCTACATAAGTTCAGTCCATGAATAACATTTTGTTTAACTTTTTGGGTATAAGTCAATATCAGAGTTTGAATTAACAGTCAAGTTAAATTATTTAATGTCTGCATTTAGCTACATTTTAATCAAGTTTAAAAGGTTTCTTATGGCAGCCATGGTGATCCTTTGTACCTCAATGTTGTCAAGAATAAGGGGGTGGGGGCTGTTGAGTAATTTTCTTGTTTAAGAACAGCAGAATCATGAAATGCATTAGGTTTGTAAACTAATCAGTGGAGGTCTTTCTATCTTTGTCAGTGTTGTTAATGAAAGCTGAATGTGATTAGGGATTGGTGTAACCTATTGAGTCATTGCTTCAATGACAGCTGGAGCAGAGATAATTCATGATGTGTGTGTTGAATTTACATTGAAGAACAAACAGAACCATCCTAAGAAGATGGACTAATATGATTATATTTCCTGCATCTTATGTATAACTTCAAAATAAGATGGTTTATAAAATGTTTACAAAGCCTTGACTCATTATGGGGTTTCATCGCACATCTGTCTTTAACAAACTTGTGAGAATCCCTGCAGTTTAGTGGATTAGAAATTTTTTTTACTTGTTTAACAGTTTCACATACTTTTATTTGAAGGTGTTTTATTGGTTTATTTCTTCCTTATTTAGTGGTTTTACATGTTCAACTTTGTACAGCACTTAGGTCAGCAAAACTTTGACTAGACTTGACACAGCTGATTTACTGTATTTACTGTACTGTATTTACTGTACCCCCTTTATTGTAGGCATATGAAAAGCTAAAGACTAAAGCTAAAAAAGGAAAGCTAAAGACTTACGTAAATGATCCAGGGCTGTTGACACAGGTTGCCCCATTCTGACAGCCCAGCAGTGTTCCTACAAACACCTGGCATTCATTTACATCACTGGCACAGTTAGGGCCCTAACACACACAACACACACATAGAGTACATGAAGCACACTGGAATTTATATTTAAACAGTTTTCTGTGTATATCCAAACAGTATGGAACTCACAGCCCAGTTGCTTGGACACAGACAGTGATATGAGTTCAGTAAGTTCAGACACGTTCCTCCATTCTGGCATGGGTTACTGCTGCAAGACACTCTCTGGACTGTCTAGAGGAAAAAAGAAACAGGCAAAGAGAGCTTCTTGTATAGTTCTTAGTTCTGAGGCATGACCACGACCTACTTCAAAGTCTCACCTGTTGAAGTTCAGTTACTTGGTTCCCCAGTGTTGTCACCTAAAAGAAGCATGGAAAATCTGTTTTCTTGGAGGGACTTTAGATGTGCTACAAATTCTTAATAGCTTTATATTTATAATTATTTACAATTTAACAGCATGACTGTACTTAAATCCACAAGACGCTGGCTAAACTGACAATGTCACTAAAACACACTGATGAGGACCAATTTTGGGCTACATTCACAAAAACAGGTATAAGCTGATCAATAAAATCAGACAAACAACTATTTACCAATAGAAGATATAGCTGTAAAATTGTTAGTGAATCCCCTGTATCTCTGATGTTATATAATAGACCTGCAACAGATCTATAGGTGTTTTTGAACATGAAAGGTTCTGTTGGAGCGAGCACAAGATGTTAAGTTCTAGATTTAAAACATTTGAAACATTAAGTACGACTGAGTGGAAAAAAGGACTCTAAAACAGTGTTTAAAATGAGACACAGAAATGTATTATATGTTTGTAAGAGTGAACCATTTCAAGTGTACCTTAGTTTATGCTTTCTTTGGTAGGAGCAGTGGCTCCTAAACAACCAACAAGTCTGTTACTAATAACCAGAGTTTCCTTCAAGGAAAAGTCAGGAACTTTCTAATGTCATATAATATACCTTTAACAATAAGCATTACTGATGACTAATGATAATTTCTTTCACCCAACAGATATTAGGTTTACGTTACCTTGGTATTGAGTTGGTTCAGCTCATTGGTAATTTCAGGGGGAATCACTCCTCCATGAGACTTGATGTCATCAATGTCTTCTTTATTAGTTTTGATCTAAACATAAAAAACACAGTTAAAAGGGCATATCATAACTTAGGCACCACATTGACCAGTTTATCAAAAATATTACAATATACAGTATAAAGTTTTTACACAAATCATAGTTTCACATAAAAAAAATTCTTAACCGTGCCCTAACTGACTTAAAGGGGTAGTTAATAGTTTACTTTTTGTGATGGGATAGATATGAGTAGCATCATTTGTCAAGTAGACAGCAGTCAGAATGTTTGTGTTTGGGGACGGAACCAAGCTAACTACTTTTTTGATCAGAGGCGTTTTTAGAAGAAATTTACACAATGCGAAACATATTCCACACAAAAATACCTTCAGTTTTTCATTGAAACATGTGATGATGTTAGAACCAACTTATTAGTTACTGTTTTTTAGAAAGACGCAGACACTGCTTAGTTTAACATTCACAGCACCTGTAGTCAGCCCGAAAATATGTTTGGTTGATAAAAAGACCTTAAGTTATAAAGGTTCTGGAGGTAAAAAATGCCTTGCACAGAACCTGGTCTGGTATCCTGCTTAGCTACAATGCCCTGTTGGACGGGGGGTGTTGACTGGGATGATAGTTTCAGAGGCTGAACATCCCCCGTGTCATGTTATCAACTTTTAACTTTCTTTAATATAGAAAGTACTCTTATATCAGATCTTCTGTTCCTACTGTGTCTCTGCTCTGTCTTCTCAAACCCCCAGACGGTCGTGGCAGATGGCTGCTCCTACTGAGCCTGGTTCTGGTTCTGGTTCTATTGGAGGTTTCTTCCTGTTAAAGGGGAGTTTTTCCTCTCCACCGTCGCTACATGCTTCCTCAGTATGAGGGATTGCTGAAGGATTGCTGAGGTTGGAGTCTACATCAATGGGACGCAACTGCCAGTCAATAACTCAATGCGATCTGCTGGAATTCCTTTAATAGGAAACTAACTCAAACTTTAAACTAATTGGAATGTTTGTATGATTCTATTGAAATGACTTTTCATGTAAAGTGACTTGAGATAACATGTTGTGAATTGGCGCTATATAAATAAATACATTGAATTGAACCTAAAGTTGCAAGTTCATGTAATTTTGAATGCTAGAACTTTGTCAAGTAAGACTCAAATCTAATCACAGATCCAACAGATATAATAAGTCCAAAAAAGAAAAGCATCTAATGTTAACAGCAGCTGATGGCAGAATGTTGGCTAGCAGTGTGTCAACACACTCTGAAGCACAGCTCTGTAGCATGTTGTGAGAAGGCTGTTAGCAGGGGTCCACTAGGACATTTGCACCATATCATTAAGAATAGAAGCTTCATTGAATCAGGGATTAACACAGATTTAAAACAAAAATGTAAAACTTGATTTTTTCCGATTTGAAAAATATATTTCTACAGAGGCTAAAAAACAGATAGATTTTCATGATTTACAATAATATGCAAAAATATTATATTTTAAATATCACACGACTTCCCAATCAGTTTATTTCACCTAAAGACATTTTGAAAATCAGGAATAAAGTGACAAGCAGTGAGATAAATGTCACATTAGTGTGAGCTAAAAAACATTTTGACAAATGATGCATACTTTCTTTCAAGATAAATTTTTTTAAATAAACATGCTCATTTTATGTTCATGTAATCATTTTTAAGTGGTAGTATTTAATACATTATGTTGAAATACTTTGCTTACGGCACCCAGTTTACATCTAGAATCTGTTGACTGCAGTCCTCAGACCACTTGACCTTTGATCTTCCTGTGTGTGAGCCTAAACATGTCAATTATTCCCTCATTTATATGAGCAGCAGCAGGCTTTTAGGTTTGTAAAATGTGATAAGATCAGATCGTTACACAGGTTTTGACTTACATTTCTGCTTGTCTACATAACTAGGCTATTTGGTCAGCTGTTGTACTGTTGGTTATGTGCAGAGATTACATTTGTGATCCTTGTTTTCAACATAACATCTGACATAGTAAAGACATTAAAACACCGGATCTCAAACAATGAAATATGCCAAGATTACAGTACATTGCTTGACTGGTTGGTAGCTGGTAATCTCTGGAATAACTAAATAACTCATTTTCTTGAAACTGACACATTACAAAAGTAGGTACAGTGTTTGAGGTTAACCGTCATATGCATATGCATGCTGAGGTGGGTAGTAACTTGTCATATTTGCTTGAGTAACTTATTGGAACAAATGTACTTTTAGGGAGTAGTTTTACTGTTTCATACTTTTTTACTTCTGCTTGAGTGATATTATTATGAAGTAACTCCTGGTTAGGCATGGGCTGGTTACCGGTTTTCAAGGTATGAACAAGTCAAGGTTTTAAAACCACTAAAATTTTCTGTCATACCGTCCCTTTGGTATAAGCGTTTTTTTTTATGTGACGTTTCGTCAGGGAGAAAGTAAAGATCCCGCATGAAGATGCAGCATAAAGCCACACGGAGACGCGTTTCGCTGTATACGTATACATTTTTTATCGTATTAGCGTTTCGCCCACACATATCCGCCGTTTTGGGAGACTGAGGCTATGTTCACACGTAGCGTTTTTTTTTTTTAAACGAATATCCTCACCACCTCGTTTTACAAAAAATCTCCGTCCACACCTAACCACATAAGTGTGTTGTTAAGCACATTCATAGACATGCCAAACCTGTAGGGGGCAGTAGTTCCCCCAAATCCTATCCACTCAAGAGTAACTTTCTATGTTTTAACTTCTACATAGAGCAGTAATAGAGCTTGTATAAACAAGCAAGCAAAAAGGACTTGGACAATCGATGATGCCAACGCATCTCTGAGGGCATAAATACTGTTTCTGAGTGTAAACACAGATAGCACAAGTGATGTAGGAGCATTTTTGTCGCGGAAAGTGACGTTGCGGAGCTGAAAACTCCGGTTATTTCTGTCCACACGGAAACACTTAAAACGGAGAAGACGCAAATCTCCGCTTTGGCCGGAGTTTTTAGAAATAATCGTTTTCTGTGATAAAAACTGGGTTTTCATGTAAATGAGAGGCCAAACCGCAGGGAGATATCTGCGTTTTTCCTTCGTGTAAACGGGGCCTTAAACCGCTATTTTTTAAAACCGAGTCCCAAAGTGGATAAATCTGAAAACGACACCCTTGCGGTTTCGCATGTACAGCCAATCCGTATATTTTTTGAAACAATGATGTCATCAGATCATGTGTCGGCTGCTTCACTCGTAACTGGAACAACAATAATGGCGGACTACATGACTTTGTTCGTGCTGCAGAAGCTACTAAGCCTACTAGCTTTATTACAGCAAAATCTATTGCTTTGTCATAAATGTATTCTTCTTGGTTCGTATACAGCGCGCAAGGTTGTGTGCATGCTCAAAGTCTTCTTCTCTGTGTATAGTGTATCTCTGTGGCAGAATTACAGCACCCCAGACTGGTCTGGCATGTATACTACACCGTTTTCAGTCGGTTTCAGTGGTTTCGTGTGTACGCAGATATTTATTGAGACGACGCCGTGTTTACGGAATATTTTTTAGAACGAGGAAAAAAATTATCAGATAGGGAACGCACCGGCTTCATGTGGACATGGCCTTAATGCTGTCTTGAAATGAACAAGCGTATTAGCGTCTGACATTAGTGAAATGAGCTTGTTACCTTGGCAGATATGGTAACTACCATATCTTATCTTTTCTTCATCTCTATCCTTAGTAACTTTTTTTAACTGTGGCAGATATGGTGACTAGTATGCAAATGAGTATTTATCTTAGCATGCTAGTTAGTTACCATATCTGCCTCACTGAAAAGTGTTTTTTCCTTAAAAAGAAAATACAGACATTCAAAATACACATTTTAGAGCTGTAATCATAAAACCGTGAAACCATGATATTTTTGCCAACGGTTATCATACCGTCAGAATCTCATACCGGCCCATGCCTACTCCTGGTTGAGCAAAATGTATGTATACTCTACCCACCGTGAGTAAGTTCACCACATGTAAAACAAACATGTTTTTACCAAAAAATGCAGCAGGTGTACACCTACAGTTTATGTAAAAATGATCATTTTGGTTTGTAAACAAGCTTCATTGTTATTCTTTATCTGCTAGGCCTGCCGTGCCTTTTGGAGGTCAAGTCTATATAAAGTAAGCCATAGATATTGTCACTGGAAGTACTTTACTCGCTTTTTCTTTTTTTACTTTACTCCCTTTTAACTAAAAGACATTACCTACTATAAGTATTGGTTTCATAAGTTTCATGTTGAGAAAAATTGATTTGAATAAGTGTTTTTTCTGCCTGAATTTGCTATTTTGTAATTATGGTATTTAGTTTTATTTTTTTTAGTTTAGGGTTGTTTTAAAATACCAGAATTTGCACATAACTTTATATTTTTGTCTGATTAAATACTTTTAAAAATATTAAAATCAGATGGCATGATTAGTTCTTCATTGTTCAAGCAGCCTTTTTCAGGAATACATTTTTACTCTTACTTGATTCATTTCTTGGATGGCCACTTTTCACTTTTACTCGAGTAAAAATATGTTAAAGTAGAGATATTCTTACCTGAGCACAATTTATGGGTACTCTACCCACCTCTGCCTGCACACACCAATAAAATCACTGTGACCACTAACAGGTTAGTTTGTGGTCATAGTGATTTTTGTATCCTATTATTAGACAATACTCTACAAGAAGAATTCTGACAATCTCACAGATGTTATGGCGAATCTGTGAATATTTGTAACTCTGTGATGTTCAGAAGATAACATAATGTGGCCTGTTAAATTTAAAGCTTTGATGACATACAGTACTTCATATCATTTCTGTCTTAAAAGTTTTCTGTTCGGAACAATAGGTTACCGCTTTTCCTGGTGTTTAATTTGCTCTCAATCAATGCAATGGTCACTGCATGAAAGCTTATGGTGACTTTAAACCACAGTGAATTTGCGGTATTAGGTCAAGTGGACATATGTAGACCTGAACTGATGATAGAACCTGATCTTACCTGACTTAGAAGCTCTGTAAGGTCTTCATCGCCCACTTTAACCCGGCCTGATGATGAGGGCTCCAAGCGGATCTCTTTACTTTCACCCGTTGTAAAAACAAGGTGACCATTATCTGATACCATACGAGGCCTATAAGAACAATTCAGGTCTTGCATCAAATCAATCCAGGGAAGTTCAAATTTACCTTATCTTATTCCAGATATCATCTGCCAGTTTGACAAGCCTACTGTAAATAACCAGGATAAGGTGAAACAAAGAAATACAAAAAAGGCTTTGGCTTTTCTTTAATCTCTTCATTTCAAACTCACTGTGACAGCTGTGCATTGTCCTTTTGCTCTCCCGGCAGTCCATACAATAGAAAGACAAGGAAGATGAACAGCCATGAAGGCTGCAGAGTCCCAGCCATACCGAAGGGATTTCTTGGATGACCAGTCTGAATAGCTTTACTGGGCTGCAGCACTTTAATGCTCACTTTTAAGACTTTGACCTAAAAAAAAAGCATAAAAAATTTGTTTCCCAAAGCATTATACCCATGGTGTATTTATTGTGCTTTATCTGTGGTTTATCATTAGGTGAGAATGTCTTTCACATGATTTTAAGGGATGAGTAACCTGCTTCATGTGACTTGAAGTCATTGTAAGCAAATATTTCACACCACAGATAAAGACACAGTTAAAGATTAAATTATAGAGTTGTAATCTACAATTACTCTCCAAAAACAGGGCCACAGATAATATCACATACAATTTTGGTTAAAAGTCTGCTCAGTTATTTCTAAGCAATAATTGCGTCGTCATAAGCAACTAGAAACAGAATCCACCCTTTAGTTTTTGTTATTCAACAAAAATATATTTGATATTTCTGCTTCCCATCCTGGAGTAAATGTATTCTAAAAAAATTAGAAATGTCATTCTACTTTAAGTTCTACTTAAATTGTTCTCTGTGCCTAACAGTTACAAAACTACGTAGGTTTTCCCTCTAGGTGAACATTAACTCTAGTCTTAAGACTAACAAACGACACCTGCTGACTCGTCTCCCAGCTTTGTGCACACAAGCAAGACTAATGAAAAATCCTTCTGTGAGACTCTTCACCTCGTCTGAATGCAATTGAGTCACCTACACTAAAGCATTTTATTATTCAAGAATCCAAAACTCTCTTATGTCACATAAAACATTTGGTTGGCTTCCATCATAATGTAAAGAACTTTGAATTTGTTTATCCGAAGAGAGATCTCTTATATTTATGCATTTTTAAGTCAATGCGGTTGTTCTTCTTCTTGCTGATACCCTTATGCACAATACTGTTTGGTGTCCTCCTAAAGTTCCTAAAATGTGAGCACACTACACGACTTCAGCAGTTGGTCACACTAACAGACTGGTTTTTGTTTCACAGCTGAAAGACTGAGGATCTCAGACTTTACAACTGGAAGCCAGCTGATCGCATCAAACTCTCATGACTGCAGTGCACAGGAATCAGGACTCAGGACTCAGGAGCTGGTACAACTTGGTGTCCAGGTGCTGGCTGGGCTTGGCCTGGGGATGCAATCCATCCCCTGCGGCTATCGGTGGAGCGCCCCGACGTGGGGCAGAGGTGGGGCGCTGGGAATTGGCCCCGGGTGGCGCGTGGCGGGGGCCCCTCGCCGGACGGTCCCTGGTCGGTTTCCCTGCTGGGGGGTGGGGCGCCCCTGGGCCCCGACTCTCCCGGTCCATGGACGGGCCCGCCTTGGTCTGCCTGGGGCTCTGGGGGTCCTTTGGACGTCTTGGCTCCGATCTCCTTCATGTCTGCATCGATTCCTGGGAGACAGATCGATGGCTCCTTACACCAGCTATCGAACACTCGTATGGAGAAACCTTATATGCACCAGCATGCTCACACACACACATAGGTGTGGGGTCTCTGGTGTTTACAGTTACATTCTTGGGCTGATGTTATTCAATTCAATTCAATTTAATTCAGTTTATTTATCTAGCGCCGATTCACAACAGATGTCATCCAGAGATGCTCACAAGTCTCTGAGCTAGAGTCCAAGCCAAGTCTCAAGTCTCTGAGCTAGGGTCCAAGTCAAGTCTCAAGTCTCTTTATTATATTAAGTCTCCAGTTATAAGTGTTGCATCCTCACCTACAGCCACCCATCCAACACTGCATAGCTATAAGGAATTCAAGGCATGTAATATGTTATTATGACTCCTTTATCTATCAACATACAGTATCAGCTTTGATTTTGATATATAATTAGTTTTGCAACATGACCAAAACACCAAGAATGCTTTACTCTTAAGTTAATATCTGTATTTATCCTAATTCCTATAGGTTAATAAGTTTAAAAAAAGTTAATAATTGTTTACACAGACTGTATTACATTGATTTAAAGACCCTATATTTTACCGCAAACTTGCAACTATAGTTAACTTTCTAAAGAAGGCACAATCGCTTGTTTGCTAAGGGTCGGGACCAACAGTAACATCAACACACTGAGACTATTGTATTCAGAATATAAAATATTTTATAGCACTTTTTATTTCTGTGATTGTGTGTTAAAAGTGTTCACGAGATACCAACTTTTTACCAGCCGTCTTCTCTGCACCAAATAGGCCACGCCTCCACAGGTGATTCGTCTATGTGAAAAACTGACGTCGGCAGGTTATACGTAAAGGAGGGAGGGGAATAACAGCGAACTCATCAGTTGTTTCCTAAAAATAAACATTGTTCACGAGTCCCGCAGCTCGAGTCCAAGTCGAGTCTGAAGTCTTTCGAGGACGAGTCTCAAGTTAAGTCTGAAGTCACTGTGTGCGACTTAAGTCGCACTCAAGTCAGAGTCTCAAACTCGAGTCCCCATCTCTGATGTCATCTCAAGGCAAGAAGTCATTTCAATACATTTATACAAACATTCCAATCAGTTAAAAAGTTTTCTATGTAAGGAATCCCAGCAGATTGCATGGAGTCATTGACTTCAGGTTGGGCCCCGTTGATGCAGACTTTCAAACCTCAGCAATCCTTCAGCAATCCCTCATATTGAGCAAGCATGTAGCAACGGTGGAGAGGAAAAACTCCCCTTTAACAGGAAGAAACCTCCAACAGAACCAGGCTCAGTAGGAGCGGTCATCTGCCACGACCGTCTGGGGGTTTGAGAAGACAGAGCAGAAACACAGAAGGAACAGAAGATCTGATATAAGAGAACTTTCTATGTTACAGAAAGTAAAAAGTTGATAACATGACAGTGTGGATGTTCAGTTACTGGGAGCAACATCCCAGTCGATGCCCCCCATCCAACAGGGCATTGTAGCTAAGCAGGATACCAGACCAGGTATATCTTCTATGGAGAGAAAAACACTGAGAGAAAACAAAGTTAACAGTCGAAATAACAGCAAATTATACAACTGGAGAGTAGTAGTAGAAAAGGAAGTAGCAGAGTGAAGAAAAGTGGTAAGTCTGTCCTCCAGCAGTCTAAGCCTATAGCAGCATAACTACAGAGATAGCTCAGGATGACCTTAGCCACTCTAACTATAAGCTTTATAAAAAAGGAAAGTTTTAAGCCTGGCCTTAGAAGTAAACAGAGTGTCTGCCTCACGGACTAAAGCTGGGAGCTGGTTCCACAGGAGAGGAGCCTGATAACTAAAAGATCTGCCTCCCATTCTACTTTTAGAAATCCTAGGAACTACAAGTAAACCTGCAGTCTGAGAGCAAAGTGCTCTGTTAGGAACATATGAAACAATCAGATCTCTGATGGATGATGGAGCTTGATTATTAAGGGCTTTGTATGTAAGAAGAAGGATCTTAAATTCTATTCTGGATTTAACAGGGAGCCAATGAAGGGAAGCTAAAACAGGAGAAATGTCATCTCTCTTGAAGTCCGTGGCCTCGCCACTGTGGCCCTCCGGGCCCCTGCACTGTAGCGCCTGGATGTTCCCCTGGGGTTCTCCTCTGCTCGTCTCTTGGGGGATGCGGTCAGCTCTTGTCAGAGTCCGTAGGGCTCTGCCCCGATTATGATTATTCACTGCACCTGTTCCTGAAATGCCTCACCTGTTTCTCCTCACCTGTCTGCCCTATTTAAGTTCCGTCTGTTCCTTCACTCATGGCCGGATCATTGTCTATGGACAAACCCTTCTCTGTGTGTCGCACCATTAAATCCTGGTTCTCACCTTTTGTCTGCGTCTGGATCCTTCGTTTAACAAGCGGCACATCCTGACAGAATGATCCAGCCTTGAAATGGATTCAGCAGACGAACCGGCAGATCTTCTGGCTTGGCTTGTGTGGGATCAGCTCGAAGCGATCGCCACCCTCCCGTCACACTGGATCAACCTGGAGGAGATCGAAGCGCTACGCCAGCTTCTGCCTCTGCTGCGCCTTATCCTGGACCCTCATGACTACACGGATCTACAGGTGGAGGTGGAGACTGCTGACCAGGGAGTCAGGAAGCAGCCCACCTGGTCAGGGGGGCGATCCACTCTTCCCGGCGGATCTTCTCACCGAGCTAATCTGGACACGGCTGCACGCGATTCCCACCATTACGGCTCCCTGGATACGCCTGACGGAGACCGATACTCTCCGACAGCTTCTTCCTTTGCTGCGCCCAATTCTCGGCCCATTTGATCTGGCGGGTCTGACACTGGAGGCGGAAAAGGCTCATCAGGTGACCAGAGAGCTAATGACCAGAACTGAGGGGCGATCCGCTTCTCCAGCAGCCCGCGCAGCAACCATTTCTGTCAAGTCAGGCGGCGTCTTTAACCCTCTGGCTGCGCTGGTTGCCCCCCTCTTGGACTGGTCGGAGACAGATGAGGAGGATGACACGGATTCAGATCAAGCTACCTACTTCATTCCATATTCCACCATCGGCGTCGTTTCTGTTTTTCCTGGCGTGTCCAGCCCGGAGCAGTACGTGGAGTATCAGTCTTCCCTCATCGGTTCTAGGCTCGGGTACTGTTCTCCCGGAACCGGACCTCGCAGGCATGAGCACCCGTCACCACCTCGCAGCAGATGACGGCGCAGTAGGAACAGACGACTTCTGCGGGAGAGGTCGGACCTGCTGGCCCACGACCACTTTTCCCAGCCTCGACCTGCGCTTCGACTCTTCCCGCTCCATCAGGTCCACCTGGTCTTCCACCTGACCTTCAGGGGCGTTCATACTGGGACTCGGGCTGAGGGTATCATTACTAGATCTTGACTAATCGGTACCATGAGTTTTTCTGTGACATGGTTGTTGTCTTTTTATATCCATTTTTGTGTGATGTGGTTTTGTAGTTCTTAGTTCACAATGTTTGTTTTGTTTTGTAGATGTTCCTTTTTCGTTTTTTTTTTTCTTTCTCTGCCGTCCTGTGGGTATGGAGGCAGACTCCGATATTTTCCTGTGTTCTCTTTGTTCCCCTTCCTCTTTTGTATTTTCAACTCACCCTCTCTCTTGACTTTTTGTTTCCTACCTCTCTTTTTCATCTCCTTTCTTTCTTCCCCTTTATTTTCCGTCTCAGTGTCCATAACATCAGAAAATAAAACCCACAGCAATTCATAATAAAGATTTCTCACACATATCAAGTGGAGCACTATAGCAAAAGCTGTAGTGCTCCGCTTGTGAAAGTAAATCTGTTGGGCTTCTACTTGGCACTCAGACACCAATTCTGAATGCCACACTGCCAGACAGGACATGTAAAAAAAATAAATAAAAAGATTATCCAAATTTCTCCCTTGGGCACACTAATTCTTTAATATTTTTTTCCGGACAAATTGGACTGTCTGGATGTGAAGTATTGTCTTGGAAATATTTCTGCAACATAAAAGAGCAAAAATCTCTGAGGGAGAAATCAGTGACAGACGAGAATCAAATTTCATGCATGCATGGGAAGAACATACACCCAACAAGGTTGATGCGTTCTCCAAAGAGCTAACGCTCCCCATGTAGTTTTATCTCTTTACAGGGTTTTACAACAGGTCGTAAAACACACCCACACCAAACATGTTTGGGTGTTGAAACGGAACAACAAAGTACATGTAAATTAGACATTCCAAACAACCCTCTCAAGGATCTCTTATCTAGAGGATTTATCAACCAAACCCATATGAGGAACTTGCACAAACCTTTCCGTTACCCTAAGCTCTGTGATGTCAGTAAAGCATACAGATGGTCTTATTTAAACTTTACACAGCCAAAATACAGCAACATACACAGTATTACACTTATCAACGACTATACAATTTTTCTAACATTTCCCTGCTGTTTATCATTGATAAATCTAACTCCTCACATCCAATGCAATATTTCCAAGGGATTTTCTATGACATCTTCATATAGGACTTTTTATCAATTTCACTCAGAGCGGTTATCTACTCTTACACGCTGTAGTCATTTTCCTCATCATTGTTATTGTTTAGTAACAGAGCCTGGTATTCATCACTCATTAAATTCTCTACCATTGAGCCCATCATTTTCCTAATACACGGTAAGACACACATAGAAAACAATAACAAGATTATCAAAATAGGAGTACATATTTTTAGTAACATTGCTGTCCAGCTTCCAGAAGTTAACCAGGATATTGGATCCCAACTCAATCCAGTATCTTTTGCATCTTTCATATGGTTCTGGAGGTCTGTCAGTTAGTCAATTATATGAGTGTAATAACCTCTTTCATTTGGTATGTATGTGCAGCACTGATCTTTTATGGTCGCACATACCCAGTAGTCGAGTTGTGGGGGAGAAGGGGGGGACGTCCCACCAGTAAAAGTCCCATCCTCCATCTCCATCCCTTCCATTTTAAAGTAAATATTGTATGGAAATATCAATCATAAATAGAAGTTAAATGCATGCAACACATTTTACATACATGTTTTTACTCGGTTTTGTAAAAGTTTTAAAGAAGTTTTCATCATGACCTTAGCTGTCTCCGTGTCCGCATACGTCAGTTAAACTCTGCCACCGCATTGGTCTAAAATGTGTGTGCAGCAGCCGTACCATTCATTTCTCACTATGGCGAAAACAAACTAGTCCCGAAATAAATCATCGGTCATAAAAAAACTGTGGGATTACTTTTACTTTTGAACTAAGTGCGAACATTTTTATTTTATGAAGTAAACAGTTTGTAGATGCCAGAGGTCGGAATGAGATTCATTTCTAAAGACATTTTCGGGGTTCACCTTATGGCCAAGAGAGCGGCAAAAGCTGCATTACAGAAGTGCAAACATGCCCAAATGAGCGGCTGGTCAGCGGGATGTCCCGGATTTTTTTTTAAAGAAAAAAATTACAGGTGAGCCATTAATCTCAATGATTAAACTATCCTGCTTTTTGTTATTTAAAGACCACCCGACTCGCCACAGGTGTACGTACAGATCCCAGGATGCTACCCTCCAAACTAGCTAAGATGAACGGGCGACCCCCCACATCTCTCTTGTTAATTAGCTTGTATTGTAAATAAAAACTTTTAAACAAGCATTGAATGAATACACAGGCCAAAAGGTGAAGGGGTTATGTGCTAAATTAATTAACTAAATGCAGAAAAGTGTTGGCACAGGATGTGACCCACGGGTCAGAAAGGAACGGTCACGATTAAATGGACAACACTGTTAAGAACAGGATATGAGTTAGACAATGGGTCACGATTCTCTGAAAAAACAGGAAACATCTGTTGGTTTGGTCTTGCAAAATAGGCTGTTGAGAGAAGGAAGGTTTTCTGCTTAGCAACCAAAAGGAATATATTAAAAGGGGCTTAAACTATTAGGGACGGACTACAGCCACACTTTGCATCTATATGAATATGTATTATTAAGCTGATTGGATCCTGTAAGAGAGGTTGTCTCTCAGAATGTTTTGTAATAACTTTGTAAAGAAATAAAAGGCAGTTATGAGGAAGAGTTCTTTGAAGATGATTTTGGAGAGAATCTCTTCCCATGCATGCCCAAAAATATATATTGTGTGAATGTGTAATTCTTTTTTATACTCTGCCACAGGATAAACGAACTGGGAGAGAGGAGTTAGCAGACAGCAGGCTGGTCAGGGACTGGTAGCATAGCAGCGCGAGGCGCAGGCTTTCACTTAAAAATCTCCTCTCATCACTTGCTAAAATACATGACTTGTCATTAAGACAAGACACGCATGCGGTTTGCTGAATCTGCACTAGATGTCGACTCTTTTTACACATCCAGCCATAATCGGCCTAGGAAAAATAATCAGGTTTTTGACGTTTATTAATTTATGTATTTATTAGCTAATTTAGATTAGCGCATTCTGCTTCACACAGCCCATTGATTTGAGGTGGTGCACCTTGTCAGAGCTCATCTGACAGTGCTGACATTTAGCCATAATCAGGACGAATGTGACTGCTTTCCCCCCCTTCTTTTATGATCGTGACCGTGGTAAACGTGGAACAGATTAGGCTTCGTTAATCTTAATTACAGTATTTTACCAGTAGCCGGCCTATGAAATATTTTTCACAAAGAACATTTCCTCACCAATAGGGCCTGTGCAGGCAACACAAACGTTTTAGGATGAATAAAATAGAAATTACTCATTTTGTTTGGTCTTTCATGTTAAATTAATCCAATACTTTGTTTTGTATAGGCCTAGTTTGCACGAAAAAACTTCTTCTCTCTGAGAGAGGAACTTCCCAAATATAAACAATATATTAAATGCCCGATCAGAGAGGAGAGGACACTGGATCACTGTTACAGAACGATAAGCGGGGCCTATCACTCAGTGCCCCGCGCTGCACTCGGACTTTCGGATCAAGTGATGATCCATCTGATCCCCCCCGTACAGACAGAGGCTGAAGCTCTCCAAACCTGTCATGAGGACTAAAAAACTGTGGAGCAACGAGGCCGTGGAGGAGCTTCGCACGTGTTTAGTAACTACAGACTGGGACACAATGAGGGCTGCTTCTAACAGCTTGGATAAGTTTACGGATACTGTCACCTCCTATATACAGTTCTGCGAGGACAACATTGTGCCATCACGCACCAGGGTGAGTTATAATAATGACAAACCCTGGTTTACTCCTAAACTCAAACAGCTGTGGCTAGAAAAGAGAAAGGCATTCAGAAGGGGAGACAGGGACTGCTACAGAGAGGCCAAGTACAGGTTCAGAAAAGAAGTGAACACTGCTAAACACCAGCACTCTGAGAATATTCAGCAGCAGATCTCAGAGAACGACTTGGCCTCTGTGTGGAAAGGTTTTAGGATCATTACCAACTACAAGCCTAAAACTCCCCACTCCACTGATGACTTGCCAACACCCTCAACAACTTTTACTGCCGTTTTGACCACCCACCAAGCAGCCCTCACACCTCCACCAGTGCCAACAATAGAGACACTTTGGACACTCATCCCCTCACCCCCACCACAGAGCAATTAACACCATCAAAGACTTCACCCACAGCAACCCTCTCCTCACTCCTCACCTATGACGAACTCACATCAACTCCAACTAAAACCCTTCATATTCTTGAAGCAGATGTGAGGAAACAGTTTAAGAGCCTAAATGCTAGAAAAGCTCCCGGCCCAGACGGTGTGTCTCCTGCCACTCTCAGACACTGTGCAAATGAGCTGGCCCCAGTGTTCTCTGGCATTTTCAACTCCTCACTGCAGGCATGTCATGTGCCTGCCTGCTTCAAGACCTCCACCATAGTCCCTGTCCCCAAGAAGCCAAGGATCACTGGACTTAATGACTACAGACATGTGGCTCTGACATCTGTGGTCATGAAGTCATTTGAGCCCCTGGTTCTGTCCTATCTCAAGACCCTCACGGCCGCCATCCTGGACCCTCTGCAGTTTGCCTACAGAGCCAACAGGTCTGTAGATGATGCCATCAACATAGTTCTTCACTTCATCCTGCAGCATCTGGACTTCCAGGGAACCTACGCCAGGATCCTGTTTGTGGACTTCAGCTCTGCCTTCAACACCATCCTCCCAGACCTTCTCCGAGGCAAGCTATCGCAGATGAACGTGCCTGATCCCATCTGCAGGTGGATCACTGACTTCCTGACGGACAGAAATCCGCATGTGAGGCTGGGGAAGAATGTCTCGGACTCTTGGACCATCAGCACCGGCTCCCCTCAGGGCTGTGTTCTTTCTCCTCTGCTCTTCTCCCTGTACACCAACTGCTGCACCTCCAACCACCAGTCTGTCAAACTAATTAAGTTTGCAGATTACACCACCGTTATTGGACTAATCTCGGACGGGGATGAGTCTGCCTACAGGATGGAGGCTGAACGTCTGGTGTCCTGGTGCAGCCGCAACAACCTGGTGCTGAACGCCCAGAAGACTGGAGATTATTGTGGACTTTAGGAAGCACACAGCCCCACTCCCCCCCATCGTCCTGACTGACACCCCCATCACCACTGTGGACTCATTCCGCTTCCTGGGTACCACCATCGCCCAGGACCTCAAGTGGGAGCCCACCATCACCTCGGTCATAAAGAAGGCCCAGCACAGGATGTACTTCCTGAGGCAGCTGAAGAAATTCAACCTGCCAACACGGATGATGATGCAGTTCTACACTGCAATCATCGAGTCCATCCTCACCTCCTCCATCACCGTGTGGTATGCCTGAGCTACCATTAGGGAAAAACAGAGACTGCAGCGTGTTGTGCGCTCTGCTGAGAAGGTGATTGGCTGCAGACTCCCATCTCTGCAGGACCTGTACACCTCCAGGACACTTGGGCGTGCAGGTCGGATCACAGCCGACCCTTCTCACCCTGGACACAGACTGTTTGACCTGCTCCCCTCAGGCAGGAGGCTCCGGTCCATTCGGACCAGAACCTCTCGCCATAAGAACAGTTTCTTCCCCTCTGCTGTTGGACTCATGAACAATAACCCTAAGACTGTTCCCACCACCCGCTCAGTTACATGACCCACATTGTGGTTTTTTGCGCCTGTCTGATTTGCACCGATCGTTACCTGCACTCATGTATATAACATTCTGTTTAGCATATTATATTTTTATTTAAGTGCTTGTCTGTTTGTTATTGTATGTTTGCACAAAGTACCGCAGCAATTTCCTAATGTTGTAAACCTACCCAACATTTGACAATAAAACCCTTTCTGATTCTGATTCTGAATTATTTGCTAAGGCTTCCTTGCAAGGTGCTGGTATCGGGTTTGCTTCACAGATATATAAAGACTCCATTTCACCCGATCTTGTTTTATTCTTAATGCAGGCTATTCAGTTGTAGTCCCCTAACATTCCGGCCAATTCGGCGATACAAAATACTCTATAAATAGCACCTTTTTTAAAAATTAAAATCCAGATTTTTTTATTAAGGCAAAAAAAATGACCACCCCCCTGAAAGTTTTTTACAACTCGACTATTGCACATACACCTCTTTGGAATGCTAATAAAAAGTCCAATGCCATTCTATTTGGTAAAATCATAGCTCTCATAGCTTCTCTTTCAGGATTGGTTTGTAAGTGTTGAGCTAACTGTAACACAGTTGGAGTTAATTCTTCAAAATTCCAGTATACATTATTCATTCTGTTACTCATATATGCAACTCCATATAAAGGAAAAGCAGTCATTAACACACCTTTAGCATTAGATATTAAAGGTGGAAATTTAGTAGGACCAGCATCACGTTTTACCCTGTGGCTCTCTTGCACTTTTACAGTAAGGTCACGTCTTGGTATCACAAAAGAGGCCGGGGCCAGTCTGGCCATATGACATGTTCCACACCAATCATTTGGCAGATACAGGTAGGTTTTTGACCCACACACCCAGATTCATTCTTCAGGACAGGCTACACCTTTTGCAAGAGGCAGCGGATGGTTCATTGCAGACCACACTGATATTGCAGCTTATATGCTAAATCCAAGTTCCAAAGCTGCTACTGCTGGGATGTTTGCTTCAGTGATGGTATCATCTCCCATGTATAAAACCTTTTTACACTTGGATGTACCAAAAAATTTTGCTCTCTTTGCCAACCAAAAATAGTTTTACTACATGCCGTTTTTATGCAGAGGGGAGCTTCTCCAGTGTACCTTGCGGGGTATTCCTTTTAAATTGGTGGCATTAGTTACTTTTTCCCCACTTCTCTGGAATTCTCCATTCTGAGATATTTCTAGGCAATTCAGTACAGTTTTCCAATTTTTCATCAAAGCTAGATTTTTAGCTTTCAGCGTCCCATAATTTTTACTTGAAAACCATGCCATTACACATAACATTTCTTTCCCTGGACTAGGCTGATTAGTAGCACTATGATGAGGGATGAATGCACAGGCATAACAATCAGACATATTCAAAGCCATAGCAGTTACATTTGCATGTTGGTACCATACATTGTCATGATAACCGTCAAAGTTTATTTCATACCTTGTCTTCCGATACAGTTGTTGCTGAAGTCCCATCAGCATGATGCATATCAAAGTCATCAAACAGCCTTGAATGTTCCATGTTGATTCATCTTGCTATCTTCTCAAGGACGACAGGTTACCAGCACTTCACCCCTTTATTTCAGCTAACAGTGTTCTTTTCCTGTACTTGTTCCACGTCCACAGTAGTGGGTGTGTGTAAGAGTGGGGGTGTAATGTCTCTTTTTACTTGGTCGGTTGTAGCAGTTGTTTCTTGCAACTGAGTCACAGAAGGCGTTTAAGTATTTAATTCAAACATGTCTGGCCAGAACATGGAGGGGACAGAGATTACTCTTACATCACCCTACCCAACCTTTCTGACTAACAGTTTAGATAGTATTCAGCAATCAGTGTTTATCTCTGCAGCACGTCATCTCCAATCTTCATGTCCAGCTTCTAGACAACTGGTTCATGCCAGTCTGATAGCAAAGCATGAACCAGCACATCCTAGATCAGACTGTTCGTAGATATCTTGCTGCCCCGGCGTCTGTCTCTCTGGTGATCTGACACATCTTTATCAGGAACATTAAGCTGGAACAATAACCTTGCTTCCCCTTACTTTGTCATCTTGCCCTAGATACATTACTAGACAGAGAATACGTACTTAAATCCTAATTATATAGGAATATTCCCACAACACAATACCAAAGGTTTTACTCTATGCTGCAGGGTATGCGTTGAGGCACCCCATCCACTCATTGCTCCCAGAACCTTGTATATTAACAGTGTCAAACCCCTGTTTCTGCCTGTTTTCAAATCACAGTCCATTTATGTAAAATCAAACATGAGAACACTTACTGTATAGAACATGATGCTTTAGGCAAAGCCTTAGAAAATTTTTTTTTTTTTTAGCTAAACAATGTTTTGAAAACAGGACATAAAAGATTTGCCTAACTGTCATCTAAGCCTCCAAGGATGTTCTTAGAGAGCTAATTCACAGACACGAAAAGTAGCCATAGCTGAAAACAGCCTGAAACTAAAGCTTTTTCAGCAATTTGGCTGATAGATAAGAATGACCACAAAGGTAAAACCAAAATAAATTTTTTGGGTGATCCCCCAGAAAAATCAAAAGTCCTTTGAAGGAATACCTCACTACAGAGTTACTGAATTGTTTGTGAAATTACAATGAGACACCAATGGACCAATTGAGAGTTCCACTGACACCTAAAACTCTTGGAGTCAAATTCAGGAGTGCTAACAACCGAATCGTAGAAACATTAGAGCTTTGGTGGTTGCTTGAAACATTTGTTGGGTATAGAGTTTGGTATCCATAGGTTTGTTAATTCTCCATATTTCTAGCCATGTCTTGTTTAGGTAAATAAAGTGTATGGGGAGTCATTTTCAGGCCATTCGCCACTCATTAACCATTGTTTGTGTTGCCAAATGTGGCACTGACATTTATCAGAGATCTTTTATTGGGCTGCCTGTGTGTGTAAAACCGTTAATGTAATGCCCATTAAGTTATCCGGTGACTTGCCAATGTATAAGATTGAATAATATCATACTCCCGACAAAGAAACTTACAGGTCTGCCTGTAAGTTAGAATTTGACCGTTGACACCCACAAATGGAAATTTAGAGTTTATTTGGATTTCTCCACGAAACAAAGGTATTTAAAACTCAAAGTTTATATTCAATCAATCAAACTTTATAAAGCGCTTTTCATACAAAATTTCATCACAAAGTACTTTACAGATTAAAATGACCCCACATGAAACTACATTCCCATCCCTCCCCCACAATTTAAAAGCATGGTCACAGTTATACCCCCCTCCCAACTCCCATCCACACACACAGTTAAAAGCAACAGTAAAACAGGACATTGGGCCGAGTGTAGATGAACCATGCAAGGAAACGCCATCAGAGGAGCCATCTGCACCGGCAGCAGTACATCAACAGCAGCAGTAAGGCACAGACACAGGGCGCCCAGTGGAGGCAAGGCAAAGACCCCCACCTCCAACTGGAGAGCACCTAGGCAGCTACAGCTGACCACCGCTCCCAGGGCAGAGGGCTCCCACAGAGGAAACACTGGAAGGAAGATTAAGATAACAAATTAAAATATAAAGATAAACAGTAAATAAATGTGATAAGATTAGATAGTACAACACTGATAAAATATAATCATTCATCACATCACAAAAATATTAAAAGAGTAAATAATTATGAGATTAAATAGTAAAACACTGATAAAATTTTAACACTGATAAAAATTTTAATCATTTAGTGTAAAACATTGATAAAGTTTGATCAGGTAAAACATGCAGAGAAATTAAGCAAATATGTCATGGTGGGGTTTAACCAGACTCCAGATGGGCCCAATCACCAGACAACAACTTAACAGTGATATTAGAAGGGGATGTTTATTAGTAAAACCCAAAACAAGATGCTGCGAGGAGAGAACTGGAACGAGGACTGGAACACGGAGCCGGAGGGGGTGGTCTGAGTGATTAACCAATAAGAGTGTAGTAGATCACGCGTTGCCTTATGTGAAGATGCTTTGACAGTTATTCTGTGGAAAAAGATGTATGAGGAGTGGGGGGTTTATGCAACTTGTGGTTCAATAAAAGTTGTGTCCCGCTGTGGACCGGCGCTCAGTTGAAGGGAGACTTTCCTGAAGCTGGGCCCATCTGCAAGTGTGTTGGCAAAATCTATAACTGTTCTCTGTTGTTTCTTATTGCTCCTCTTTACAGAAATGAACAAGCACACTGGAAGGTGAAACAAGAGCCTGAGAGAGCCTAGAAGTCAGAAAATTAAATTGGTGTCTGTCCCTTTAAGGGGGACCTTTAATTAGATTGGTAAAATTCCTTTCAACACTAGATGAATGATTGAGTAATGTGAGGTAAAGGAGCTTACTGGTCTGCCGTTCAGAGACGCTTGAAGGAGGTATGAAGGAGAACAGTAGCTGAGTTCGGCTGGAGGAATGTTGGAGGTTTGAATGGGTGAACAGGCCGGTGCTGGAGGATGAAAGACGTCAGGTGAGTAATCCTTCCTGGGGGAAGCGGTGAGGAGGCTGACCAGGGCAAAGCCAGAGCTGAGTCTGCAGTTGGCTTCAGAATCCGAGGATGAAGTTAGGTGGAATCCAAAGGTGAGATCGGAAAACCAGGTTGAGGAAAAACTCTTTCTGCAGTAGAGTCCAGGAAGTAAGACTTGAAAGAGAGGAACTTGGAACGGGATCTGGAAACAGAGACAGGACAGTAAGATTGAGCAATATTTACCGCTGAGCTGGAGCTAGGGAACGGAGAGGAGCTAAGTGCCACGCTGGTAGCGAGAATCATCTGGCGTCAGCCTCCTGGAGCTGCTCCCCTTTTAAGCGGGAGGCTTGATGAGGTCTGATGAGGAACACAGCCACTGAAAACCTAACAAAAATACTAACAAATAATAATCAGTTCAAAGCTAGGCTAAAAAGGTGTGTCTTGAGCCTGCTCTTAAAAACATGAACGTTCTCTGCAGCCCTGAGGTTCTCCAGCAGCCTGTTCCAGAGGTGAAGGCCATAAAACTGGACGCCTCACCATGAGTGTGTGTCCTGACTTTAGGGATGAGAAGGAAACGGCGGTCAGAGGAGCGCAGAGACCACGAAGGTCATTATGGTAAAAACAGTTCAGAGAGATAAGAAGGCCCAAGACACTTAAAAACCATTAATAAAAAACCTTAAAATGGATCCTAAAACATATGGGGAGCCATTGCAGTGAATTTAGACAGGTGTAATGTGCTCCCGCCTCCTCGTCTTCATTAGGACACATGCTGCTGAATTTTGTGGAAGTTGTAAACCTGAGATATTCTTTTTGGGAAGACCAGAAAGCAGGTGATAACAGTAATCAATCCTACCGGTGATAAAAGCATGCATGTCTCCTTGGCTCCGTATTGGCCCGAGAGAGAATGGGGAGGACTCTGGCAATGTTCTTTAGTTGATAAAAACCTATTTTAGAGATATTTTTTATGTGTGGAATAAAAGTCAGTTCAGAGTCGAAAATCACACCCAGGTTCTTCACTTGTAAATAGGGATTAAAAGACAGTGATTGTAGTTTTTTTAAAAAGTTTCTCTCTCTGAGCCTCAAGACCGATGACTAAAACTTCAGTTTTGTCCTGGTTGAGCTGGAGAAAGTTTTCCTGCCATCCAGGATTTAATGTCTAAAATGCAGTTAAAAAGTTCATCCATTGGTAATATATCATCAGGAGACATGGAGATGTACCACTGTGTATCGTCAGCATAACAGTGAAAGTTAACTCCATGTCTTCTGATGACACTGCCAAGAGGGAGCATATAAAGGTTAAGAAGCACTGGGCCTAAAATTGAACCCTGGGGCACACCACATGTAATCATGTGGACCTTAGAGGAGCAGGTATCTAAACTTACAATAAAAGTCCTGTCTGAGAGATACGATGTGAACCAGGGGCGTTTCCTGGACCTGGAGAGGAATCCGTAGAGGAATCTGGGGAAACCTACGCAGTAAAAAAGGCTTTTTATTTAAGCTTTCTTGAGCATTGTGGCACCTTGTTTAAAGCCAAATACAGCGATGTGTACTTCAACATGTATTTCTAAAATTAAACGTGACAATGTAAAGAAGATCTCTAAAATCAGTATTAATATTAGGTAAACAGGATGATAAAATTAGTCAGAAGGTAACAATTATTTTCATTTTTTTCTTTCCCTGACAAACACAAAAGGTAGTTCTGTCAGGTTGCATGGAGGACCTCTGTGTCTGCTGCTCCTCTCTTCATTCTCTTTCCTGTCTAAGTCATCTGTAAACCAAGTAGAAAATCAAATTTATTTAATCTTAATTGATGTTATTAAACGGTAATCATAGAAGGAACTGACCTTTGCAACATGATTAGCATTCAAGTGTCATTTTTGGGGAAAATTGGCTCAATTATATAGTTTTAAGTAGAAAAGCACTCAGAGAACAGACCTCCACCAAGGCAGCTCAGTCCCAGTCAAGACAGGGGAACTAAAGTAAAACTGTTGATTTAATCAGTGCTGTAGTCTAGATTATTCTAGTGGTAAACTCTAATTTGTTTCCTCCCAGACAATTATCGGTCCAAATGTTAAATCAGTCATTGATTAGTCAGTGATTTTAATGCTGCCCTGCTTTCTGAAACAGCTCCTTCTATTCTGTATTTATGAAGATGCTACATTATCACTTCTTGTGTAGATAATAGTCTAATGAATGATAAGACAGAGAAACAGCTTTAATTATTTAGAATTCTTAAAGGATTTTAAGTATTTATATTTACATCAATCTTTAAACTCACATGTTGTGATTTTGATGTCTGTCACTCAGTCTAGGCCCCGCCCCCTTTGTATTACAGCCCTGCTTTTATTTTAATGTGACACCCCAAGATCATCACTGGCCCCCATTTAGCCCTCTTTAAAAACTTCCTAGATACACCCCTGCTCAACAGTCTAAATGAAGTCTTTTTAGGCTTATAAAAGCATTATATAAACATATTCAAGCATTTTTAATTCAAACTCTTAGAAAAGTCTCCGTTTTGGAGCTTTGTGTAGAAAGTTCTGGTGCTGCTAAAAGCAAGCGGACAGTTACGGTACGGGAGAAATCTTGCAATGAGCTGCACTGTGGGGCGATGAGGAGCCGTAGTGAAACACAGATCAAAGAGGAGACGCAGACCAACGAACATCGGTTCAAAATGTCCAAAGATTTTGTCTGACTGATTTTTAAGGCATGTGCAAGGCGATGCCTTAAAAAAGGGGGGGATTGGATTTGATAGATATTGGAACTTGCATGTTTAATTGGGTTTCTTGTGAATCATAACTAATAAATTATAAAATAATGAGGGTTTTTACTACCTGGACTTGACGTCTGACTTCATATTCCATTCCATTTCGCATTCAAACTTGTAGTACATATTGTGTCTGGGCACTTTACAAGTTTTAATTTGATCTGAAAACCTTCTTTACTTCTTGCTGGGAGTAGTTGATTCTTGGGATTTTTTGCTCTAACAAGTTGGAATGGTTGGTTCGTCTTTTTCTTGGCATGGATTTAGTACAGAGTGATTTGGAGACATTTACCTTACTTGTATTCTAGCTTCAGTTGATGAGGTTCGGCTCATTAACCAGGTTGTGACTTGTTTAGAATTGCTTTTGCACACAGTTGCATCAGGTTGATCTGAAACCATACTCAGAGGGTGTGGGTTCCACTTAATCACTTGTCATAATCATCCTATTCATCTTTTATGAATTGGCTCACCTGTGTTTGAACATCAATGCTCTAATACCCAATTAGCTCAGCTCCCAAGGGTCGCATTGGGAGGTTCTCACTGAAGGACCTTCTGAGGGGTGACCACTCTCTCCTTTCTGAGGAAGGACTGATCGGTGGCTACGGGTCACTGGATGCTGGCGGAGGCTGACTTCACGGCAACAGACAACAAACAGCGCAAGGGAAGAGTATACATTTCAACACCTAGTGTTGATGTAATACCTTCTGAAGTGTACTGGAAGATGCTACATAATTTGTCCTTTGTTCTGTGTTTTATCTAGAACATCCTGACCGATGACGAGACCTGTGGATGGCCGCCTCTGGGGCGAGGGGCTGTTGAGATGACATTTTGCCCACAAGAAAATGGCGTAAGAAGACCCTGTGGGTTTTCGGTCTCATTGCACAGGAGTCTCAGCAAAGTCATCTGGAAGGATCTAATATTTGTCACTGTGAGCTAATTCCATGGCCAAATATGTCTCATGTCTGATTGTCATTTGTGTTTTGAACATTGTCTTTTTTTGATCAACCTACCAACCTTTTAGGGAGTTTGTGATAGCACTTTTGAATTTTCCCTTCATATTTATGGTATTAAGTTAATAAAAGCAGGGAATTGTGGTGGAAAATTGTTATGTAATTAGGAATTAAGTGTATATTCTCTGTTTAGTGAATGCATTTAGGGTAAAATGACAAGGTTATTGTTTCAACTTAATGTTCCTGATAAAGATGTCTCAGGTCACTAGAGAGACAGACGCTGGGGCAGTAAGATAACAGTCTGGCCTTCAGATGAGCTGTTTTATGCGTTGATTTGAGACCTGCATGGAGCAGCTGTCCGGAGGCGGGGCTTGAAGGTTGGAGAAGACGTCTACAGAGATAAACCGTGATTGCTGAATACTATTTAAGCGGTTAGTTAGAAAGGTTGGATAGGGTGATGCACAAGTAACTCTGTCCCCTCCGTGTCTGGCCAGACATGTTTGTATTAAATACCTAAACTCCTTCTGGGACTCATTCTTCATTATGGAAACCCTGAGCTACTTTTTCCCATTACAGTGTGTTACAGCAAATCTGAACATACTCTGTCATGGAGAGGATGCTGAGGGTTGTCCCTAATGTTCTGTATTTTATTTAGAATCCGTCTTTGCATCATCATCATCATCATCATCATCGTGATGAGGGTAGCAACCTTCTTTACCAGGTTATTGAGCCTTTTCAAGTCCTGATCCTGCTGTTATCCCAACAGATGACGCCGAAGGTAGAAGAAATTCGATTCTCCACAACAGACTTGTAGAAGATCTGCAGCATCTTGCTGCAAACCTTGAAAGACCTATGCTTCCTCTGGAAGTACACTCTGCTCTCTCCCTTATGTTCCTTTTCAAACATAAAACTACCAACTATTAAGCTCAGCTTAGTACCGGTATAGCACCAATAAACAAAATCTGGCAGAGGACCCTAACCCGTTAACATTGACCTAAATCCATAAAGGTTTTAAATGAGGATGATGATGATGATGGGGGGTTGGGGAGGACAACAACTTGTGACAGCGTAGATAAAATGTCGAAAAAAATATAATAGATTCAAACCTACAACTTCCCACTCCAAAGGCTGCGGGGCTTACCGCTGCGCTACCATCCACGAGGATGGTGAGGAAGCAATTTGTCCTTGGTGTACTATCGACCCCACTGGGGGAGTACATGTGGTTTTGAAGTGAAAGTAGTCTGCTCTGTCCCTTCTGTTCCCTTTCAAATGTAAAACTATCAAAAACTAAACTGAGGGATAATACCTGTATAGCACAAACAAACAAAAGATATAAATCTGACCAAGGACTCGGGTCTTGAACCGATAAGTTCCCACTCCAAAGGCTGCTGGGGCATTACTGCTGTGCTACAGCTCCAATTCACTGGAGGGCGATGAGGAAGCAGTTTGTCCTTTGCAGAAGGGTTAAAGCAATCAGGATGAAGAAGGCTGAATACATATGCATGCCACACTTTACAGATTTTTATTGGTTAAACAAAAATGAAAACTGTTTATAACACAAAAACCTCAAAATAACACACAGACATTTTTGTTTGTAAAGTTACAAAATGTGGAAGAAATTCAGCAAGCACATGCACTTTTGCAAGCCTCGGTATATAAAAGAAGATAAAAGGAAATATAAACATTGTGGGCCACTGTTGAATTGTCATTCTTGCAAAATGAAGAGTTTAAAATAACTGCCAACTTGGAAGCAGACTTTTATATCTTCTATTGCTTTTTGTGCTAGAATCAACTACAATACAGCTGCATTGACCTGTTAAATTGATGTCTAGTAAGATTAACCTGATCTAATAATTGACCGCCACCAGGAAGTGTATGTTTTTGTGCCTGTCTGTTTGTTTGTTTGTCCGTAAGCACTGAGAGGCCCTGGCTAAGGTCTATGCCCTGTGAGTGCTTTTCTAGTTATTCAACTTTAACCATTTGATGGTAAGATAAATGATCAATTGTAAATACTAAAGGGTAGTAAACACTACATTTTGTTGCCTTGTAATGCCGCTAATATTTATGGTATAACTGTTTGATGGCATGGCATGACAATTTTATTGTTTTCTGCTTCTCATCTGAATGGAGAGTTAAAAAAAAATCTGCTTACATCAGTCAAGCAAAGTGAAGGTATAGCAAACAGAATGACAAAAGCTATAGAATATCAGTCCATGAGAATAAAATAAGCAGGAGCTTTGTCAATGGTACTTGCCCTAAAATAATGTGCCCTCATTAAATAAATTCTATTTCATCCTTTTTGACCAACATTTAACCCTTTAACTTCTAAAATGAAAGCTTTGTTCACAGCGACAGAATGAAAAGCCCTAATACATCGTTTCTAAGAACCTGAAAATTGCTCTTCTTCAGAATCTTCAGAATCTCCAAAATGCTCCGAAGACATTTGTTGTAGAAGTCTGGCCACAACCAAAACATTGAGACTGTTTCCCAAAACTCTGTACCGCTGGATGATAGAGATGTCCTCTGGAAAGGCTGCAGGGACAATAAAAAATTATTAGTCAAAGAATATCACAGGCAAACACTGGATTATAATAAACACATTAGCTAAATAAAAAAATTCTTGTAATTTCAAGTAGTTACAAAGTTCCTCGAACTGGTGTTTTTTGTCAAATGTTTAGATTTAGTTTTAAATGGATGGGACAGTAATCATAAATATCTGATGCTCCAATATAACATTCAGCTACTCTGTATAGATGATTCATTGAAATAGTGATTGCTGTACATCATTAAATCCTTAATTAGCGGAACTACCTCTCATTCTAGTTGACATCTTTCAATAATGTAATGCCCTTCACTGTCCTGAATTTCTTTCAAACATTCAAAATTACCAGAATTTATTATTACCGTCCTTTTACAACTTTTCATGTACTATAAAGTGAGTTTCTAAATGCAGATTTCTAACATTATTCATTTTCTTCCCGTGATGGATGTTTCCTGTAAATACAGTGGGGCAATAAAGTTAATGGCAGCCACTGATTTAAGTTATCCCACTCAAAAAGATAAGAGTGGTCTGTAATTTTTATTATAGGTACACTTCAACTGTAAGATAGAATGTAAAAATAATTCCAGGAAATCACTTTGTATGATTTTTAAACATTTGTATAATGGTGCAGAAAATAATTATATAGCATCTACAAACAAGCAAGAATTCTGGCCCTCAAAGACCTGTTACTTCTTTTCTAAAGAAACTCTTATATCCACCGCTTGCTACCTGTATTAAAGGCACCTGTTTAAACTTGTTATCTGTGTTAAAGACACCTGTCCACCCCTTCAAACAGTCAGACTCCAACCTCCACCATGGCCCCGATGGTGGAGGTTGCCCATTTATTTGCCCCCAACAACCAAGGTGTGAGGGTGGGATTACATATTCATGACAATGGATGTAACCAAAAACATATGATGTACACATATTTGCAAAGCCAGCAAAGTGTGAAAGCTCAACAGCAGCACTTATAAGGGCACAATAAACTCTGCTGTAAAAATCTCTCTCTGTTTGCACACTTTCTGTGTTCATCTCCCCATGTGGCCGTATACAGTTGCTTTGTAATGCTTTAGATCAGAGGTGCCCAATTTCGGTCCTCAAGGGCCGGTCTCCTGCAAGTTTTAGTTCTTTCCCTGGTTCAGCACACCTGAATCAAATGATGGCTCATTAGCAGGTATCTGTAGAACTCTGACATGCTGAGGAGGTAGTTGGACCATTTGAATCAGCTGTGTTAGAGCAGAAACATCTAAAACTGGTTGGAGACCGGCCCTTGAGGCCCGAAATTGGACACCCATGCTTTAGGTCAGTGGTACCCAACCTTGTTTTTGCCACGGACCGGTTTAATATCAGACAATATTGTCACGGACCAGCATTTAAGGTGTGGCGGATAAATGGTAACGGAACGTATAAAAACTTTATTAACAGTGTCCCCCTAACATCGAGCAAGCAACATAACATGAGTAACATACAAAAATAAAACAGTGGTCACCCTCAGATAATAAATAAAACGGAAATACTGGAAGTTATTTATTCTTTCTGTGTGGCTCGCGGCCCGGTACCACATGACACATGGCACCGAACTAGAACTGTACTTTTTGGTGGATTTCTTAAGCGAGAGCAGAAAACACAGACGAGGTGGAGATGTAGCCACAATTTTTCACAACTCACTTAACTTTAAAAAGGTGACCCTGGGCACGTTTGATTCTTTTGAATACCTAGCCACCCAGATAAATGAGCCTAACAAAGCTCTATTTCTAAGTTAATATAAACCACCAAAACTTAACTCTAACTTCTTTAATGATTTCAATGACCTTCTTTCTGTAATATGTATCGACTATGACTAATCATTGTGGGGGATTTTAACATCCATGCCGACAACTCCCAAGATAGACAAGCGAAAACATTAGACGATACTCTCCACAACTTCGGACTGATCCAGCATGTCAAACAACCAACACACAATAAAGGACACACTCTGGACCTAATTATCAGCAAAGGTTTAAATATTTCCAACATCTCTGTAATTAATATTGCATTATCTGACCATTTCTGTATTTTCTTTGAAAGTACCATCTCTGCTAAATTATCCAGCCACAGTAAGACCACTATAAAAAAGCTTTTTCTAGGGGACAGTTCAGTAGAAATCTTTAAACGTATTTATCCTTCCACCACATCCCCCTCATCTCCCAACTCAAACTCAGTAAATAAGCTGGTAGATAATTTCTTTGCGAAAATCTCAAACATCATGGATTCCATTGCTCCAACTAAAGTGAAAGTAGTCTCAGCTAGAAAGAAGTCTCCGTGGACAAGTAATCCACTGGTACATAGTGAAAAAAGAGAGTGTCGACGAGCCAAGAGAAAATGGCGGAAAACTCGACTCCAGGTTCACTGTGAGATCTACAAAGAGAGACTGAATAGATATCAGCTAACTATAAAAGAAGCTAGGGCATAGTTCTTTTCTGAAATCATAAACAGAAACATTAATAATGCACGGACTCTATTTGCAACAGTGGAAAGACTAGCTAATCCTTTAGTGACAGTAGCCCCTGAACTAAACTCTACCATAGCCTGCAATGAATTTGCAGCTTTTTCACTGAAAAGATTCTAACAATTAGACGGTCAATCTGTACCTCAATATCGAACCCACAACCAGTGCCATCCCCAATCAACAACAATGTAGAGAAAATGTCTGAATTCCACGAATTAAACCAGAACAGCCTTGAAAAAATCATTATCCAATTTAGCTCCTCCTCCTGCTGTCTTGATATCCTACCCACAGCTTTTCTAAAGAAAGTTCTTCCTGTTATTGGTTCTGATCTTGCTCAAATAGTGAACTCATCACTGCTATCAGGTGTCTTCCCTCAGGCTTTAAAAACAGCAGTTATTAAACCATTACTAAAGAAAAAGAATCTGGACAACACGTTAATGCAGAACTACAGGCCGATCTCTAATCTTCCTTTCATCAGTAAGATTATTGAAAAAGCGGTGTTTCAGCAGTTAAATTGCTTCATAACAATGACAAACCGTTTTGATGTTTTTCAGTCTGGTTTCCGTGCTCACCACAGCACTGTGACTGCCCTCGTCAAAGTATTCAATGACATCCGCATAAATACAGACTGTGGAAGAACCACAGTGCTGGTTCTGTTGGACCTCAGTGCAGCATTTGACACTGTTGATCATGATATATTATTGGAACGACTGGAGAGCTGGGTCGGACTTTCTGGTACACTACTTGGCTGGTTTGAGTCTTACCTAAAGAACAGGGACTTTTCATCAGAACGAACAGAAATCACATGTGGGGTGCCCCAGG
Source organism: Valencia hispanica (assembly GCA_963556495.2). Taxonomy (NCBI): domain Eukaryota; kingdom Metazoa; phylum Chordata; class Actinopteri; order Cyprinodontiformes; family Valenciidae; genus Valencia; species Valencia hispanica. The sequence goes on along the minus strand of OY747716.1, from coordinate 777,716 downwards.
GCTCCATCCTGGGGCCCCTCTTATTTAATATCTACATGCTCCCACTAGGCAAGATTATAGAAACCAATAACATTAGCTACCATAAGTACGAGGATAACACTCAGCTTTACATTACAATGTCACCAGGTGACTCTGAACCCATTCAAACTCTAAATCAATGCATTGACCAAATAAATGGTTGGTTGTGCCATAACTTTCTCCAGCTGAATAGAAACAAAACTGAAATAATTATTTTTGAAACCAAAGAGGAACAATCAAGAGTCAGCACACAGCTTCAGGTAATACAGCTAGAAACTACTGATCAGGCACAAAACCTAGCAATAACAAGGTCAGCGTTCCATCACCTGAAGAACATTTCTAGAATTAAAGGAATGATGTCGCAACAGGACCTAGAAAAACTCATCCATGCGTTTATCTTTAGTCGGATTGATTACTGCAACAGCATCTTCACAGGTCTGCCTAAAAAGTCAATCAGACAGCTGCAGCTGATCCAGAACAATGCTGCTCGTGTTCCTCACTAGAACCAGTAAAGTAGAGCACATCACCCCAGTTCTAAAGTCCTTACACTGGCTCCCTGTAGCTCAGAGAATAGACTTCAAAATACTCCTACTGGCTTATAAATCATTACATGGCTTAGCACCAAAATATGTTGAAGACCTTATGTCACGGTACCAACTCCCAAGACCACTCAGGTCCTCCAACTCTAGCCTACTAAACATCCCTAGACTCAGAACTAAACATAGAGAAGCAGCTTTCAGTTTCTATGCTCCCCTTATCTGGAACAGACTTCCTGACGAGTGAAGAGCTGCTGAAACTCTGAACTGCTTTAAATCGAGACTAAAAACCCATTTGTTTAGAATTGCCTTCGATTAAATGATTGATGTCATATGTATGAAATGTGTTCATGCTCTTGCTTTTTTTTAGATCTTTCTCTTACTTTATTGTGTTTCATGTGTAATGTATGTTTCTTTTACTTTTAATTTCCATTGTTTTTTAAATCACCAAATCATGTAAAGCACCTTGAATTACCCTGCTGTTGAAAGTGTGCTATACAAATAAAATTGCCTTGCCTTGGAATAGCCCTATTGTGAGTTGGAGTCTGGAATAAAAATCCTCTCTTTCAAAAGTCTTTCAATTATAGTGTATTCCATCCTCTTCTGAATCACGTCATGATCAAAAAAAGTTGTTTGTGCTGATGCATAACTTTTGTCTTTGCCTTCTGTACTATCTCAATGTTTCTATTCTGAAGTAAAATAACCACAACTGATCATGGTCTGGTCCAGGCTTAGCTATTAGAGTTCTCTGTGCACACTGGATATTCAACTGTGGGAGTGAGAGCTCAGCTCTTAAAACGTTTTCCATCAACTGCAGCACAGAGTTTCCTTCTGAACACTCATGTTTTTTTTTGGTACAGCGGCCAACAATCCTTTTTAGTTTGGTAGAGGGGGAAGCTTTTCTGAATTAACTAAATAGAGGGCTGTAAACTAACTTTTTGCACTTGTGGGTTTAAAATGTTAAAATCCGTGGTTCTAAGCTAATTTTGTTACCATGCAAAATTAGTTTAATGTTTAATTACTCTATCAGATATAACACTAAGAATACTCAGAATAATATCAATTTGAGCCACCTCAGCAGGGCATGATATTTTACTCTGAACGGAAAAACAGACGCAAATAGCCTTGAAGCAGGAGCAGAGCAGATGTTTGGGCGACAAAAATAGGAAACAATTCCAAGTTATTGCAGGATTAACCATTCCTTGAAAGGAGTATTCTGCAAGCAATGGGGAAGAATAGTTCCTGGAAGAAGCACTCCTGTGGTGGGACCTTAAGCTGTGAACCAACAATGAGGCTGTCAAAAGCTAAAACATGGCATCGCCTCCAACAGTTAACCAGTCAGAAAATTGCCCATTCTTTTATATAACATTGTTAACTGTTAAGTTAGGTATGCTTCTGGGGAGGGCAAATTGGAGGATCTAATCTCAAAGTATTCATGTACATGTTGATGATCTGCTTTATTATAATTAAAATCGGTCAAACTTTAATAATCTCCTCCTCTCTCTTGTTTAAAAAAAACAAAAAACTACTCGCTCTAACACACTGAGGTGCACCAGTGTGTTAGAGTGAGCTTTTTTCTCAGGTGAAGCAGCATGAAAGTTAGTTGCACATAATTTAAATTTAATTTAAATTAAGTGCAAAAAATGTAAAGTATTTGCACTTAATTTTACATTACATATATAACTACTCACAATAGGTTGGGGACATTGTTATTTACATGAGTGCTATTCCCATTTGGTCTGAATTTTAATGAAATAAGTACAAGTATCCTTTGATATTACTAATAATGAATTAGAAGAAACACTATTTTCATTTGTGTAATATTTATAACCCCAAAAATGTAGACAATAACAAGGGTTGCCCCAAATAACACAAACTGACAATGTAAGTAGCGGGTGTTTCCACCATTTGCTTTAATGACAGCTTGACAGCGATGTCTCATGCTCCTTACTAGTCTCATGATGTTGTCCTGAGGCAATGCTAGAGATACACATTCAATTTCATGATTGATGGTTATAAACTCATAAACCCCCACATCAAAGACCCCCTAGGGGTCATAGACCCATAAATCTGTACATCATAGACCCCCCTAGGGGTCATAAACTCATACAGGTCCTTCTCAAAAAATTAGCATATTGTGATGAAGTTCATTCTTTTCCATAATGTAATGATAAAAATTAAACTTTTATATATTTTAGATTCATTGCACACCAACTGAAATATTTCAGGTCTTTTATTGTTTTAAAACTGATGATTTTGGCATACAGCTCATGAAAACCCAAAATACATATCTCAAAAAATTAGCATATTTCATCCGACCAATAAAAGAAAAGCGTTTTTAATACCAAAAAAGTTAACCTTCAAATAATTATGTTCAGTTATGCACTCAATACTTGGTCGGGAATCCTTTTGCAGAAATGACTGCTTCAATGCGGCGTGGCATGGAGGCAATCAGCCTGTGGCACTGTTGAGGTGTTGTGGAGGCCCAGGATGCTTCGATAGCGGCCTTAAGCTCATCCAGAGTGTTGGGTCTTGCGTCTCTCAACTTCACAATATCCCACAGATTCTCTATGGGGTTCAGGTCAGGAGAGTTGGCAGGCCAATTGAGCACAGTAATACCATGGTCAGTAAACCATTTACCAGTAGTTTTGGCACTGTGAGCAGGTGCCAGGTCGTGCTGAAAAATGAAATCTTCATCTCCATAAAGCTTTTCAGCAGATGGAAGCATGAAGTGCTCCACAATCTCCTGATAGCTAGCTGCATTGACCCTGCCCTTGATAAAACACAGTGGACCAACACCAGCAGCTGACATGGCACCCCAGACCATCACTGACTGTGGGTACTTGACACTGGACTTCAGGCATTTTGGCATTTCCTTCTCCCCAGTCTTCCTCCAGACTCTGGCACCTTGATTTCCGAATGAGATGCAAGTACTTTGGACCACTGAGCAACAGTCCAGTGCTTCTTCTCTGTAGCCCAGGTCAGGCGCTTCTGCCGCTGTATCTGGTTCAAAAGTGGCTTGACCTGGGGAATGCAGCACCTGTAGCCCATTTCCTGCAAACGCCTGTGCACGGTGGCTCTGGATGTTTCTACTCCAGACTCAGTCAAATGCTTCCGCAGGTCCCCCAAGGTCTGGAATCGGTCCTTCTCCACAATCTTCCTCAGGGTCCGGTCACCTCTTCTCGTTGTGCAGCGTTTTCTACCACACGTTTTCTTGCAGCCTATTCGTTCAGAAATTTCTTTCTGTGTCTTACCCTCTAGCTTGAGGGTCTCAATGATGGCCTTCTGGGGATCAGTCAGGTCGGCAGTCTTACCCATGACTGCGGTTTTGAGTAATGAACCAGGCTGGGAGTTTTTAAAAGCCTCAGGAATCTTTTGCAGGTGTTCAGAGTTAATTAGTTGATTCAGATGATTAGGTTAATAGCTCGTTTAGAGAACCTTTTCATGATATGCTAATTTTTTTATTTTTATTTAACGTGTCCTGTTTGGCAGTGTGGAGCTCAGAATTCGTGTCTGAGTACCAAGTAGAAGCCCAACAGATTTACTTTCACAAGTGGAGCAGTACAGCTTTTGCTATAGTCCTCCACTTGATATATGTGTGAAAAATCTTTATTATGAATTGTTGGGGTTTTTATTTCCTGATGTTATGTACACGGAGACGGAAAATTAAGGAGAAGAAAGAAGGAAGATGAAGAAGAGAGGTAGGAAACAAAAAGTCAAGAGAGAGGGTGAGTTGAAAATACAAGAGAGGAAGGGGAACAAAGAAAACACAGGAAGACATTGAAGTCTGCCTCCATACCCACAGGACGGCAGAGACGGGGGAAAACAAAACAAAACACGAAAAAGGAACATTGACAAAACAAAACAAACATTGTGAACTAAGAATTACACAACCACATCACACAAAAATAGATATAAAAATACAACAACAATGTCACAGAAAAACTCATGGTACCGATTAATCAAGCTCTAGTAATGATAACCTCAGCCCAAGAATATATCCTTAAACACCAGAGACCCCACATCTATGTGTGTGTGTTAGCATGCTGGTGCATATGAGGTTTCTCCATAAGAGTGTTCGATAGCTGGTGTGAGCAGGCATCAATCCGTTTCCCAGGAATTGATGCACACATGAAGGAGATCGGAGCAAAGACGTCCAAAGGACCCCCAGAGCCCCAGGCGGACCCGGGTGGGGCCGACAAAATCCCCCAAGAGTGGAGCAAAGGAGAACCCCAAGGGAACATCCAGCGGCCACTATGCAGGGGCCCGGGTGGCAGCAGTGACGAGCCCACGGGCCCCGCCGGCAACCGGCCGCGCCAGGGCGGGCTGGTCAATGGACCGGGAGAGCCGGGGCCCAGGGGCACCCCACCCCCCAGTAGGGACCCGATGAGGGGCCCCCGGCACTGCAGGGGCCGTGGCCGGCCGCCACGCGCCGCCTCCACCCTAGGCCAATCCCCACCGCCAACATCCCAGCGCCCCACCGATAGCCGCAGGGGACGGATAGCATCCCCAGGACGGGCTCAGCCAGCATCTGGACACCAAGTTGTACCAGCTCCCGGATCCTGATCCCGCGCAACGCAGGGCGCCGAGACCAGGCATTCAACGAGGGCCAGGGCCGGTCCAACCCGCCAATGAACCGGCCACGCAGGGTGCGCACAGAACTGGTGAATCAAATCCCACCTCTAAAAGAGGTGCCAGGTTTGTGTCAGCGCATCAGCCGACCGACACACCGGCCCCCCCAGGCACGGCCAGGCACGCACCAGGTCCGAACCGGATTGACCACCGATGCACCGGCAGGCAGGGGCCCCCGTCACCGGCGGGGAGTGACGGAGGGGAAATAGGCCCCCCATTAAGTGTAAGGCCTGAGGTGCGCCAGGCGAGGGGGCAGACCAAGATCCAACCTGACAGGTAGACAAAGACATACAGACACAGTCATACGTTCCCTCCCTCTTAAACCCATACATTCTTACTGACTCACCAAGACACCCCCAAAAACATTTTTGAGATAGGAATTTTGGGTTTTCATGAGCTGTATGCCAAAATCATCAGTTTTAAAACAATAAAAGACCTGAAATATTTCAGTTGGTGTGGAATGAATCTAAAATATATGAAAGTTTAATTTTTATCATTACATTATGGAAAAGAATGAACTTTATCACAATATGCTAATTTTTTGAGAAGGACCTGTATATACACTCAACAAAAATATAAACGCAACACCTTTGTTTCTGCTCCCATTTTTCATGAGATGGACTTAAAGATCTAAAATTCATTGCAGATACACAATATTACCATTTCTCTCAAACATTGTTCACAAATCAGTCTAAATGTGTGATAGTGAGCACTTCTGCTTTGCTGAGATAATCCATCCCACCTCACAGATGCTGATCTGACATCATGATTAGTGCACAGGTGTACCTTATACTGCCCACAATAAATGGCCACCCTGGAATGTGCAGTTTCTTGCTTTATTGGGGTCTGGGGACTCAGAACCGGTCAGTATCTGGTGTGACCACCATTTGCCTCATGCAGTGCAACACATCTTCTTCGCATAGAGTTTATCAGATTGTCAATTGTGGCCTGTGGAATGTTGGTCCACTCCTCTTCAATGGCTGTGCGAAGTTGTTGGATATTAGTGGGAACTGGTACAAACATCCCAAACATGCTCAATGGGTGACATGTCCGGTGAGTATGCTGGCCATGCAAGAACTGGGACATTTTCAGCTTCCAAGAATTGTGTACAGATCCTTGCAACATGGGGCCATGCATTATCATGGATGTATGGCACAACAATGGGCCTCAGGATCTCATCACGGTATCTCTGTGCATTCAAAATGCCATCAATAAAATGCACCTGTGTTCTTCGTCCATAACAGATGCCTGCCCATACCATAACCCTACCACCACCATGGGCCACTCGATCCACAACACTGACATCAGCAAAGCCCTCACCCACACGACGCCACACGCGCTGTCTGGCATGTGCCCTGAACAATGTAAACCGAGATTCTTCCGTGAAGAGAACACCTCTCCAACGTGCCAGACGCCATCGAATGTGAGCATTAGCCCACTCAAGTCTGTTACGGCGACGAGCTGGAGTCAGGTCAAGACCCCGATGAGGACGACGAGCATGCAGTTGAGCTTCCCTGAGACGTTTCTGACAGTTTGTGCAGAAATTGTTTGGCTATGCAAACCAATTGTTTCAGCAGCTGTCTGAGTGGCTGGTCTCAGACGATCTTGGAGGTGAACCTGCTGGATGTGGAGGTCCTGGGCTGGTGTGGTTACACGTGGTCTGCGGTTGTGAGGCCGGTTGGATGTACTGCCATATTCTCTGAAACGCCTTTGGAGACGGCTTATGGTGGAGAAATGAACATTCAATGCACGAGCAACAGATCTGGTTGACATTCCTGCTGTCAGCACGCCAATTGCACGCTCCCTCAATGGTTGTGGCATCTGTGGCATTTTGCTGTGAGACAAAACTGCACATTCCAGGGTGGCCTTTTATTGTGGGCAGTATAAGGTACACCTGTGCACTAATCATGATGTCAGATCAGCATCTTGATGTGGCACACCTGTGAGGTGGGATGGATTATCTCAGCAAAGCAGAAGTGCTCACTATCACACATTTAGACTGATTTGTGAACAATTTTTGAGAGAAATGGTAATATTGTGTATCTGGAATGAATTTTAGATCTTTAAGTCCATCTCATGAAAAATGGGAGCAGAAACAAAGGTGTTGCGTTTATATTTTTGTTGAGTGTATGTATATATCCAGCTTATGCATTTACTTTGCTTACGAAATTGTCTCCCTCCCCCCCTTTCCTTCTATTGCATATGTCCAAATTGTATCGTGTCCGATATTGCTGATGGCCAAGTATACAAAAATAAAATTATAAAAAAAAAAAAAAAAAGATCTTCGTCTCTTATACCCTGTTTTTCTTAAGAGGCTTAGCCCAGCAACATCTGTAAAAATAACACTGACTTTAAGTTATCCTTCATGGAACATAAAATTAAATAAAAATGATCAGTGAACAGAGTGCCTTTTACTCGCACGGGATCGGGAAGGCTGGTTGCTGGGAAGAAGGAAGGAGGTAATACAAGGCAATACTAGAATTAATTGAAAGTCAAGTTTTGTCTAAAAGAACTCTCTCCTTTCAGTGGTACAAGGACTTTCCCTGGTTACATTATGATGCAGGGCAGAAGGGGGTTTTCTGATTTTTATTGCATGAGAATTTACCTGAACAAACCTACACAATTTGCTGTAAATCAGGGCCTGCCTGCATTACTTCAGAATTAAAAAATTAAAAAAAAAAAGCTATTGAATAATTTAAAGCACACAAAAGTAGTAATACACACAGTCATGTTGTCTCTGTGACTGCACAAGAAAAATCACCCAATAAATGCATAGTTATCAAGTGCTTTGGTAAATAAACAAGCAGAAAACAGGCACTGTCTGGGAACAATTGTGAGCTCAATAAAATATTTGGCATGATAGGGATAGGCTTTAAGAGGACATGAGGATAAAAACAGTAATTTTTATCAACTCTTGAAAGATAAGGCAGAGGATGATATCATTTTAGTCGAATGGTTGCATAGGTCCCAAAAAGAGTACCTCAGTCCACAGATCCAGAATGAAATTCTTTCTATAATGAGCAAAAATATTGTAAGTGGAATAACTGATACAATAAGAGATGTACCTGTCCTTCAGTATGCAGTTATTATGGATGGAAAACGGAACATTTAAGGGCAAGAAGAAGAAAGTATTTGCCTGCGTTATGTTGACAATGACCTGAAGCCCCATGAAGAGTTCATTGGCTTGTATTCAGTTTCTGAAACAACAGGAAAACACCTTGCTAAAGTAGTTAAAGATGTGCTGCTGAGGTTAAACTTACCTCGGCATGGTTTACAAGGTCAAACCTATGACGGGGCAGCTAATATTGAAGGAAAGCATGCTGGTGCACAGGTACAGATTAAACAAGAGTATCCACTAGCACTTCATGTTCATTGTGGGGGCCACTGTACAAACGTAATCACTCAGAAAGCATGCTTAGCTTCTGTTCTGATCAGAGACTCACTGGATTGGGTCAACCAGCTTGGAGACCTTTTGTCTCATTCAGGGAACTATTCAATCTTCTTTATTATGGAAAGCCTGATGTATTTTTTGCCATTAGTGTGTGCGTATATATATATATATATATATATATATATATATATATATATATATATATATGTGAGCACTAGAAAAAATGAATTTCCCCTCTCGGGGAAAAAAAAAAAGTACCTGTCTACCTGATCTAGCTGTGTATGTGCCCCCTTCTGCTAACGCTGCTGCGGCCTGCGATTTTCTGATCTCTGGGAACTTTAACCACATCACCCTGTCCTCCACTCTCTCCCCCTTCACTCAGGTTGCTTCTACATTAACACGGCTAAGGTTATACAGGGTATATCCCACCTAACCTTATACCTGTCCACACACACACAAAGGATTGTTGTAAAAAAATATCCGGCGATGGGAACCTTAAACGATGGCCTAGTGTGGCCGAGACGGGGTATTGACTAAATATTTATTTGTTTAAGCACTTAAACGCCCTAATGTAGACAGGGCCTCAGTATATCACTTGCCACACCAGAGACAATAAAACGCTGGACTTATTGTATGCAAACACCTAGGATGCATACAGCTCATCACCTTTCCCTCCACTAGGGAGCTCAGATCACAACCTGGTTCATCTTCAGCCTGTGTACAAGCTCTTTGTACACAAGGAGCCAGCCGTGAGGTGCAAAGTGAGAAAATGGTTGGAGGAGACTGATGAGGTTTTGAGGGACTGTTTTGGCTCTACTGTGTGGGAAGACCTTTGTGCTCCCCATGGGAATGATATTGTCAGCATGAAAGACTGCATAATAGAGGACATTAATGCCTGTGTGGACAACACCGTGCACATCATAAAACTACTGTGTTTTTCAAATCACAAGCTATGAATCAACCCTGAAAAAAGGCTTTTCTCAAGGAGAACAAGGGAGCCTTCAGATCTGGAGACAAAGAGGAGATGAGAGTTATGCAGAGGGAACTGAGAAGAAGGATCAGAGATGAAAAAAAACATAAAGAGGAAGGAGATACAGGAACAGCTGCAGCAGGAAAATTGCAGTGGGCTTTGGAAGAGCCTGAAAACAATCTCAGGCTACAAGCCAAGCCATCAGGCTGCAGGACACTTATGGCCCTTTTCCACTAGTGCCTTCTCAGCGCAGCTCGACACAGCTCAGCACAGATCCACACAGCCTGGGTGGCTTTCCATTATAAAATGAGTAACAGCTGATGTGGGTGGGCTCGTCATATTGTGGGCGGCCCCAGAGTATGAAAAGCAGCACGGAGTGATAATCTGTAGCTATGCGACGCATTTAATAACACAACAATGGAGGACATGGTAGTGATGTTCACCATTCTGTTCAGCCTGTGGTTTTTGCCAAACTTCAAAAAGAAGAGACGCAGAAAAGCCTTCGGGCGGCAAAGCAAAACATTCTGGAGAGGTACAGAAGATTGTGGCAAGGCATGAAGCAGTATAAAATGAAACAGAGGGTATGAGGTAAACCACTTATGAGGGTAAGGTAATGCCAATGTTAGCATGCTATAGTGCATTATAGATATTTAAAAGACCAGTGTAAAACTATTTAAATGTTGATTAAATAAGGTTTAGTAATATATATGTTGTGTGTGTGTTTCAGATGACTGTAGACTAAAGTCATAGCAGCAAGTGCCAGCGTTTAACAGGGCCTCTCAGTGGTGGGATATTTTTCCTGCTTTCACAGAAAATGACTTGGTATGATTAACAGAAGGGCTGTGATCACAGAAAAGTAGGTTCAATAACTGCTTTAGATTTGAAAGCATTTGGCTTAACTTTAACATCGGTTTGCTGAATCCATAGCACTTTGCTATATTTTGCTCCCTATATATCTTTACAAATTTGTTCTATGATTTAGCCCAGGGGTTCACAACCTGTGGCTGCATGCTAAATTATCTACAAATGGAAATAACCCCTAATTTCCACTGCAAAAGCTCCGCTTCGGTCCGCCATGCGCTCCGCAGATGTTCGCAATTTCCACTGAATGTGCTCTAGATCCGATCTGCTCCTGTCCACAACCCAGAGGTGCTCAAAGAAGCATGCGCTGGAATTGCAAGATCTCGCGATAAAAGCCAGTCATAAATGCGGAAGTCAGAACAAAATTATTCATTCTGTGGAAGACGAATAGAAAAAAGAACAGTTAATCTCTGTTATTCTGTCAAGATATTTTGGACAACATATGTATAAATATATGCAGGTTTATATTAATTTAGCTATGCATACAAAAAATTTCTAGTCCGTCTTTATTGATTTATTTTGAAAAACACCCGGAAATGTGTATGTTCTATATCCTGTTGGTGCTTAGATTTGTGTAGATTGACTGTGGACTTGCTCCGGCATCTGGCAAAAATAAAATCGATCCTATTTTTGACGGATGGCAAAATGGTGGCCGGCGCCGCTCGGCAGCGGACACGCTCTCATTGACTACAAAGGGAGCATTTTTGCCGCGGAGTGTGTGGCGGAGCACATGCAATGGAAATTAGGGGTAAATGTTTTTTCATTAGCTTTCAAAATATAACATTTAATTTTGTACATATTTATGAAATTCCCTTATTTTTCATCTCTAGACAACTGTTTGCTTCATAGCAGTCAGAGCAGAAGTTGCTATCTGATTTGAAAACTTTCCTGACCCCTGATCTATCCAGTATAATTTTTGAAAATGAAATTATGAACCTTTTCGTTGCTGGGACCAGATCGTTGGACATAATGGACTGAACTGTTACACCTTGCCTGCTGAAGGACAGCAACATTCCTGGACGTAATGGACAATGAACCTGGTTCTAGCTCCAAAGACTGAACAGTGCGCATTCTTTGGAACTAAAAAGGGAATGTTGAAGCTATCACCTTTTATTGAACGAACTGCATCTAACAGGATCCTTTGCACGACCCTCAGCCCATTCTCATTGGTCTCTGGCCAGTGATGACATCACAGAGTTGATAAAGGGGACGCGAAAACTAAAATCATCGTTATTTGGTTCCTACCCGCGGTCCCGCTTTACTTCACTGCTCGCAAACTTTCCCCTTTTTCGTTCAAACCTGCTAGGAAAGAACTCCCCTTTTTAAACTTCGAAGGGAACCGGCCAAGCAAACAGACTTCCCGTTTGTGCACTAGGAAGTCTGCTGGCGTCTGAGCTCTACTGAAAAAAGGCCTGAGTTCCTCAGCGCCTGAAATCAGACAAGTCCTCTTTCTGATCTCGGTTTGTAAAACCGCTCCTCCTAAATTGGACACTCTCAGGCCGTTCTACATCATTCGTCGTGGACTGTGAAGAGAGTCATCACCAAGTAGGATAAACCTGGTTTATTTCTGTTGAGTCTGGGTAGAGAAGATTTAGGTCCAACGGGTTAGATCCCGTTTTTCTGTTGGTTGATATAAGTTTGTGAACTTGTAAACCACTGTTATTCTTGGTCAATTAGCGTCGCCGGCCCTGAATGATGCATGCTTTGTGTTTTATTATTTTACTTTTTGGTTGCAACCAGAAGCAGCATATTGTATTATTTCCCGGCTTGTTGTATTGTCCGCTGCAGTTGGGCCCGTGTGGCCTCCTGATTCCCTTTTACTGTCAACCCTTTTCCCTTTGTCCAAGCCACCATTGCTAATTGAAGCTAGCCTTTGTCGAATCGCCAAGCGGTCTTTCTTTGTCCTCCATTGTGAGCCGATTGATAAGCTTTGAGTTATTGATAACAAGAGAGGGTGTAAGCTAAACCCCCCTCATTCGCTCGCTGTCTCACACACACACACACGCCGTAACCCCTCCCCTCAACGTTAACTGTTTGGTTCTATAATTTTGCATGCATTAGAATAGATGGAAATTATAAATGAAATGTTTGGCTGTAAGGTTGGTCTATTATCTTAATAAATTTCCTTAGTTAACGAGACGTTTCTTGTTGTTCTTCAGTGCGTACAGTTAATAACTGTCCACGTGGACGGACTCTGCCTTTCAGAAGAGACTGGCTGTTTGGTTTATTTAAAAGTATCTCGAATCCAAGATTGGTGCCCTGATGATCTTTAATAAACAGATTAAACTTGAATGTCATCCATAATTATATTAATATTAATTTATTGATTATAATTATTGATGCTCAGATAAACCAGACACTTATTGCTTATGCTGAGTCAATTACAACAGCGTGGTTTCAGGGATAAACCATTAAAGTTCAAATGCTAATGGCAAAGAACTCAAATCACAATGCACGAACCTAACTCACACATTTTTATTGGACAGGTATACGTTTACAGACAAAAATGCAGTCTAATATCTGTGAGTCATGGCACCGGCAAGCTCTCCTAGCACCCCAAGGAACGTTTGATTGAAGGCAGGATTCTATGCCATCTCCTCTCTTCACAGGCAGCTTCTTGCTCCCTTGCATCAGTTATGAGAAGACAAATGTGTTGGTCTCACTGGGCCCTAGTTCTGTTCATCTTCTTCTTGTATCACTGCCATAAATGACCTGTTATTATTTGAGACCCGCTTCCTCTTGGCTACACATGGAGAAAATGGGAAGCGGTTAACAAAAATCCAGTTTAAAAAACTTTTTTTAAGAAATGAAACAAAAAGCTGCAGCAACATGTGCGCTTTGTTGTTTGCAAAAGCAATTTTGTGATTCTGTGCAGAGTATTGCAAACTGAGTATGCTAATTGTAAAGTACTTTGAATATTACACTTGCAGTGCATTTAAAAGCATGCAATTCAATAATTTAACTAAATGGAATAGAAATACAAATATCCTCTACTGTCTTACAGTAAGGAGATTGAAGTGAGGGCATGCATATTTACACAAAAGCCACATTTCCACAATCGGAACATTATGGTAACTTTACCAGAACTTCACGTGATGCATGTTTCTCCACTACACTGGGCCGGGTAGACAGGGCTGTTTTCGAGTCCATTTCAGGCACCAACAAAGTACCAGTCTGGGGGTATGTACTTGGAAATGGCCCGGTAGAGTTGCTGGGTGGGAGCTGTGGTTAAGTCACACAGATTGGTTGTAACTCAAAGGGAAATAAGCCGACGTCGCCAAACAACCCGCTTTGTAAAATAAGAAGAATTGCTGGCAAAGCAGTTTATAACAACATAGCATACAGAAACAAAAAAAGAAATCTCTGCTTCTGTGTTCCGATAGTGAAAACGCACCCAAAGGTATAAAATAAAAATAAGAAGAATGAAAAAATGACAACATAAGAAAAGATGATACGGTGTAGTAATTGAAAAAAGCACAGTAAGGTTTAAAGTAACTGTCAGTAACAGCTGAGTAGGTTAATTTAGTGAAATGTACAAGAAAGCTTAAGTTGAAGTCATAATATTAGTACACTCTTGGCACTCTCTCTTAAACCAGGTAGAGTAATTCAGCTCTTTTCCCATTAGCAAGCAAAAAGTGATGCAAAACATGATCATTGCTTCTAACAAAGGACATCAGGCGGCTCCATTGTTCTTCACGTTGCGCTGGGCTGTGATGAAGCTCTGGCCGGTATTGATGCCATGGACGGTGCGGGGGTTTCTCCTGGTATTGCTCTGGCAATGCTTCAGTGTTCACTGGTAGCTGAGAGGCCATCACATCTGACACCTCTTTAACCCGTTAACGTGCCGAGGCCCTGCGGGTGGGCCAGCCCATTTCCTAGTTTAAATCCACAGATTTTCTGACTTCTAACTTCTATGAACCTATACATATTTTATATAATTGGAAAGCTAACAGTCTTATGATTCCAATTATGGATGGCGACCAATGATACAATCATAACTGTAGACACAGCAAGAGCTTTTACCAACGCAAACGCTCTCCCGACAGAGGTAGAAAATATATGGAACTCACCACTTTGTAGTCCAGTAAACATGACAAAACCGATCCATCTCGAACAAAAATTTTCTTTTTACATCAATAAGGGTCCGATTAAAGTCCTCCAATAAAGTGATTAGTTCAGGACAACAGGAAAAACCGATAAAAAATGTAAAATAAACAGTGATCATGCCCCCTCCGAAATCTACAGCCATTTTTGTAGGCTTTTACCGCTTTGTTTCCGCTTCCACTTCCACCTACAAAGGTCACTAAGCATGCACAGAAAAATTTAAAATAAAATTCATCCGGTTTATTCCTTACGTACAGTAGATCTCCAACCAATGGTGCATGGATGGAAAGTTACGTTATGGTAAGTAACTCGAACCAATCGCGGTCCAGAACTCTGATGACTGACGCATTGAATAGCCAATGTAATGCTGTAAACGCAGATATATAACTTGACCGGGCGGACTTAGTCGCTCCCATAGTAGATGACGTGCGTAAAATGTCTTTTTCATGAAGATATTACGCACAGTGCGTACCAGTAACATGCTGTTTCAGCAACGTGTTTCAACACCCTTTATAGTCAAAATATAACATTGAAGGAAGCCATGGAGCTTTACATGAGAAGATGCAGTTATGAATTCTGACGATGTTTTTAATTCAGTGAGGACTATGGCATTTACCCGGGAGATGGCGCATATGGTGCACTTTTGACCACCTTTGACCTGTAGTTGGAAAAATATGTGCGGAATACTCATTATTTGGTTTATTCCTGTCAGATTTGGTGTGGAGGAAGGTAATACTTCAGGCTTCAGACCCACAGTGTGTTTTAGGTCCCAATCTCTTTTTAAAGCTTGTAAAGCATGTATTTATAGAACAAATGGGCTTTAAACAATTTAAATCTCTGAATGAATGAGGAGCAGCAGAGTTGTGTGAAATGGAAGCCATCAATAATTTAACACAGCCAAATCTTAGGAAAAACAAAGTCCTGAGGTTTTGACTTACAGAAACTCTTAGGGAAGCCCATCAGGTTGGCTACTTCTCTAGGAGTAAAATAACGAAGATTTAATTTCAACAGTTTCTGGAGCTTCTCCTCTTCAGACAACTGGTCCAGATTGGTAAACACACTGCTAACCTACAGAGAATACAAAGAGACAAATATCAGTTTTATAACATAGCTGTATACATCTATGTATATGTAAACTATCTGTCCTGCGACTGTGCAATGTGAGTGTAAGAGATAGTTCCGATTACATTTGAAAAACTGTCCATTCGATTAAGTGGAACTGCTAAGAGCATGTTGGAAGGCAAATTATCAAAGCGGCATAGCAAAAAAAGAGGGAAAATACAACATAAGTCACCCTAGCACCTCAGCAAACGTCTCATAATGCGAATATCTTTAGAAGAACAAAATGTGGATTAATTGAAGACTTTCTACTGTTGTGTGTAGTGAGTCAAATTGACCTGAAGAAATACATTGAAAAGTTACATGTGAAAAAAATATCCATATTCTTCATTGTCCCACAGTAGGGAAATTCAGGTGTTCCAACAACAAAATGACAGGCTAAATAAATAGCTTGTATATTTATACAAAAGGTAAAAAATTATTTTAAAAAGATTAAGAAACTATATAGTGAGGGAAAATGTACAGCTAAAGAAAAAATACTGCCCAGTTATAAATGGTGTATGGGATTCAAAGAAACATGCACCTGAGCAGGATCATTTTTATATTCAAGGAGATATTATATATATACAAAATGTGCCTGGATGTTTCTCCATAAACATGTACAAACATTCACAAGAAATTGAAAAACTGTGCAAATAATAACAAAAATGTAAGCACCTTTTTGAGTTTGAGTTTTTTGGGAGCATTTTGTTATCAAGTCTCATAACTGCTGGGAGGAAGGATCTGTAATAAAGACAAATGTGGCTCTCACAAAGCAAACTGTTACTCTTTTCTTTTTTTTTTGCAAAGCAAACTGTGTTTCTGCTCTGTCTTCTCAAACCCCCAGACGGTCGTGGCAGATGGCCGCTCCTACTGAGCCTGGTTCTGTTGGAGGTTTCTTCCTGTTAAAGGGGAGGTTTTCCTGTCCACTGTCGCTAAAAACTTGCTCAGTATGAAGGATTGCTGAGGCCTTGCTGTGGTTAGAGTCTGCATGAATGAGGCACAACCTCAAGTCAATGACTCAATGTAATTTGCTGGGACTCCGTAAATGGAAAACTTTTAAACAGATTGGTATGTTTGTATGATTGTATTGAAATGACTTTTCTTTTAAAGTGCCTTGAGATGACATCTGTTGTGATTCAGTGCTATATAAATAAACTGAATTGAAATTATATAGATTACACATAGTGTGACATTTCTTGTATTTTTTAATTCTTTATTTATTTATTGTAAGTTTCATGATCTTAACTTACAGATGTCCACAAGACAAGTCACTGACACCCTCCACAAAGAAGAGAAGGGGAAGTGCTTTATCCAAATATACTAAGAGAAAGTTGAAGGAAAGGAAAACGTTTGCTAGGCAAAGGTGCACCAGCAACAAAGACAACTGCAGCTTTGAGAGTATTATCAAGCAAAATAAATTCAAGAATTTGGAGGAGCTTCACAAAGAGTGGACTGAGGCTGAAGTCAGTGCATCAGGAGCCACTATGCACAGATGAATCCAACACATGGGTTACATGGCTTAATTTCTATCATTGTCCACAGGCTCGGGCCAGGCTCGGGTTTTAGCGGTCAGGTGAACAAGATGTTTAGTATTCATCTTGATTTACGTTGTTAACAAAGTATTTTTTTCTCCAAGTTCTAAGTGAATAAATGATGTTAAAACTTATAAATGACTAATTCTTGACAAAAAACAAAGCTTTGTTTGTGAATGGGTTTCTGTTGGTGTTAATAAATTCCCGAAAATGTCCAGGTTTTGCTCGAATTTACAGACCAATAATATTTATAATAAAGCGCTGCACTGGGCCACTAATATTATTCCAATATACCTGTCAAGATGTTGCATGTACACCGCATGCGTCATGATGTGAAAGACCCAGGCGTCAGAACACTCCTCTCAGATCAAAACAGAAAACATGCTCTGACTGCTGCACTGCGCTCTCAGACAGAAAATGCTGAAGTGTAAATGCTCTATTACCAGACATCCCAAGTCTCAAGTTGCAGAAGTCTCCTGCATTTATAAGCTTCTGTAAAAAATACAGATGATGCCTAGTATTAGGTCTAGTAATAATAACAATAATAAAGGATAAATTAATAGCAGAGGTCTGGTGCCAATTCCCAATTATAGCAAAAGCCTAGTAATGATAATAGGCCAACTGTAAATAATAATATAATAATAATAATAATAATAACAACAACAACATTGGGGGGATTGGGGGGGCACTGGGGCCCCGACTGCAATGAACCAGCTTTGGGGGGGCCCAGCTTGCAAAAGGTTAAGAACCCCTGCTCTAGATGATCCACTGGAACGAAGAAGGTGACAACCGCCACAAACTACCAGTCATGCTTCTAATTTTACTAAAAAAATTACTGTCATCATTAATGGTTCCATTCAATTCCTTTAAAAAAAAAATAATAAATCGATATTTTTATTTTGAAAATCTATACAATATGGGGAAATAAAATATTGCGATGTATCGGTGTATCGATATTTTCTTACAACCCTACTCAATGTATACTCAACCTATGTACAATGTACAACTGGGATGTTATCTTGTGTTTTCTTAGTTCCCGTTCCTTTCCTGTATCTTCAGCTTACCCTCTCCCTCTTAGCCTTTTTTCCCCACCTCTCTTCATCTTCTTTCTTCCCCATTATCTTTATTTTCCTGCTCTGTGTCCCTGGCGCATCAGGAAACCCCCCCAAAATAAAACACCAGAGTAATTTCTATTTCCTACACAGATTTCTTACACATATATCAAGCAGAGTTCTAAAGCAAAAGCCGTAATGCTCCACTTGTGTAAATCTGTTGGGGTTTTACTTGGTACTCAGACATCAATTCTGAGCTCCACACTGCTGGACAGGACACATGTAAAAAAAAAAAAAAAGGAAATGCACCTAAAATGTGAATATCCGACCCCTCCATAATTTCTAAGTGGAAGAATTTGCAAAATCACAGGCTGTTCACATACAGACCCTTTCCAAAAAAATAGAATATCATGGAAAGGTTTATTAATTTCCATAGTTCTATTCAAAACATTAAGCCTCCATAGATCATAAAACCTACGAAATCAGGAATACAAAAAATGTGAAAACTGTGCAGAAATCACCATTTACTTCTCAGTTTTTGCAGAAAAAAAGAAAGAAATTCAATTCAAATTCAAAAATACTTTATTGATCCCAGAGGGAAATTAAGTGTTGGTATAGCTCATATAGTTAATTCTTTAAGTAGTTGTTGTAGATGATGATGGCTGTGGGCAGGAAGGATTTCCTGTAGCGGTCTGTATTGCAGCTAAACTGAAGTACCTAGAATTCCTCAATAAGTCCAGTCTGCTCTGTCCCTTCTTGTAGATGATGTCACTGTTTAGTCTCCAGTCCAGTCTGTTGTCAAGGTGAACTCCGAGGTATTTATACTCCTCAACCACCTCCACTTCTTCTCCCATGATGGCAACAGTGTTTGACTTATCCCTGTTTCTTGTGAAATCTACAATCATCTCCTTTGTTTTGTTCACATTCAAGGTGAGACGATTGTTTCCACACCATGTCACAAAGCGGTCCACCAGCTCTCTGTATTCAGCTTCTTGTCCATCTCTGATACAACCGAGATCTGCAGATTCATCTGAGTATTTCTGCAGATGACAGGTCTCTGATTTGTACTGGAAGTCTGAGGTGTACAGAGTGAAAAGGAATGGTGAGAGTACAGTCCCTGTGGTGCTCCTGTGCTGCTGACCACCTGGTTTGTCACACAATTCTTCAGTCTCACAAACTGTGGTCTGTTTGTCTGGTAGTCAATGATCCAGGCTATTGTTGAAGGCTCCACCTGTGTCTCCAAGAGTTTCTGACAAAGCAAATCAGGCTGAATTGTGATGTGGGATGTCAGGGCAACAGGTCTTTAGTCATTGTTGACTGATGGGTGAGTTCTCTTTAGTACTGGAACAAGGCAGGATGTCTTCCAAAACACTGGAACCTTCTCCTGAGTTAGGTTAAGGTTGAAGAGGTGCTGCAGAATCCCACAGAGCTGCTCTGCAAAAGCCTTCAGGACTCTGGGGCTGACACCATCTGGACCTGCAGCCTTGTTCCGGTTCAGTTTCTCCACCTGCCTCTTCACCTGACTTTTGGAGACAGACAAGTGGGAGAGGGAGGCATTTCCTGACTTGGTTGAAGGCAAACTTGTGGAATCAGAAGAGTCCATGGCTGAGGTGAAGGATAAAACATCCGAGGTGTGACAGGAAAGCTGTTGATCAGAGGACAGTGGGATGTCTGTTTGGCTGAGAACAGGAGAGGGGGATGCTGAGCTAGTTCCTGAACTGATCAGGTTGAAGAATGTGTTCAGTTTATTGGCTCTGTCCAGACTTCCATCTATCCAATCCTTCCTGTCCTTAAAGCCTGTGATCTTTTTCATTCCTGACCAGAGATCTCTGATATTGTTCCTCTGTAGTTTGTTCTCCAGTTTCTTCCTGTATGCCTCCTTGCTATCTCTGATCTTGACCTTAAGTTGCTTCTGTGTACTCCTCAGTAATTCCCTGTCTCCCTCCCTGAAGGCTCTTTTTTTCTTGTTTACCAGTTTCTTCAGGTCACTGGTGATCCAGGGTTTGTTATTAAGGAAGCATTTCATTGTTCTGGTGGGGATGATGTTGTCTACACAGAAGTTTATATAGTCAGTCACACACTCAGTCATAGCATTGATATCCTCTCCATGTTCTTGGCAAAGAGTCATCCAGTCTGTGGTTGCAAAACAACCCTGCAGGGCTTCTTCAGCTTCCTGTGACCATTTTTTCACTGTTCGTTTTGTCACAGGTTACCTCTGAACAAGTGGTTTATATTCTGAACAGAGAAAAACAAGATTGTGATCTGATTGTCCCAGAGGAGGTCTTGGTTTGGATATGTATGCATCCTTTACATTTTGTATAAAACAAATCCAAGGTCCTGTTTTCTCTTGTGGAGTAGCTGACAAACTGTTGAAATGTTGGAAGTTTAGTAGAGAGTGAGGCATGATTAAAATCACCAGATATTGCCAGAAATGCGTTGGGGTGCTGGGTCTGTAGCTTAGCAACAACGGAACTGATGACATCACATGCATTGTCGGCAACGACTTAAGGTGGAATGTAAAATTACACTGGTGAACTGTCTGGGTAAATAATATGGACGAAAACGTACTGCCAAGAGTTCGATATCTGGGCTGCAGAGACGACACTTCACACTAACATGTCCTGGATGACACCATCTGTTGCTGACAAGCACTGCTACTCCACCTCCTTTTCTTTTCCTGCTCGTCTTCAGATCTCTGTCTGCTCATACAGTCAGGAAGCCTGGCAGAGAGACGGAGTCGGGGATATGATCCTGCAGCCACGTCTCAGTAAACCACATCCTGCATTCCCGGTACTCTGGCTGAGTCCTTTTAAGGGCTTGGAGTTCATCCATCTTGTTAGCCAGTGATCTCACGTTACCCATTATGATCGACGGAAGAGACGGCTTGAACTTCCTCTTTCTCTGTCTCCTTTTTGCTCCTGCTCTGCATCCACGTCTCCTCCTTATTAACTCATCAGGGATTTGTGGCTTCAGCTGAGGTATTATTTCATCTTTTGCGATGTTAATCAGCTGCTGCCGGCTGTAAACCACATTGTTGACATGGTTACCCATCATAACAAGTTATCAAAAAGTTTGCCTTAATCACTGCCTCGTGGGATTGCCAGGGAGTTATGGAAGCCCAGATTTCCTTGATCCTTGCTGTCAGCTCTTGTTTGTTTTTGGGTCTGGTGCTCCTCATTTTCCTCTTGATAATACCCCATAGATTCTCAATGGCGTTTAGGTCCGGCGAGTTGGCTGCCCAGTCAAGCACTGTGATGGCATGGGCATCAAACCAGGTTTTGGTGCTTCTGGTGGTATGGGCAGGGGCCAGGTCCTGCTGAAAGATTTTATCTGCATCTCTATACGGATCCTCAGCAGAAGGAATCGTGAAGTCCTCTAAAACATTTTGTTCGACTGATGCGGTGACCTTGGATTTAAGAAAGCAGTGTACGAACACCTGCACCAGATATTTTCCACTGGACCTTGAGCAGCTTGGTTTCTGTTCCTGACCCGTCTTCCTCCAAACCCTTAGACCTTGATTCCCTAATGAAAGGTACACTTTTTCTTTATCGGAAAAGAGGACCTTGGACCACTGGCCAACAGTCTAGTCCTTCTTCTCCTTGGCCCAGTTGAGGCGCTTCCTACATTTGCTCAGGCTCAGAAGTGATTTGACCCGAGGAACCCAAAATTTGTAGCCCATCCATTCTTTCTGGATCTTTGCCAGAGTCATGAATCTTCCCGGTTTGATAATCCGCTGAAGTCCACGGTGAGCTCTTCTGCTGATGCATCTTCTCCTGCCACATTTTGCCCTTCCACTAGACTTTCCATTGATATGCTTGGACAAAGCAAGCTGAACAGCCAGCCTCCTTACCTATGAACATGAAATGTTTCACCTTCAGCCGTTGACAACAATGCATGTGATGTCATCAGTTCTGTTGTTGCTAAGCTACAGACACAGCACCCCAATACAGTTGTGGCAATATCTGGTGATTTTAATCATGCCTCGCTCTCTACTACACTTCCAACATTTCAACAGTTTGTCAACTGCTCTACAAGAGAAAACAGGACCTTGGATTTGTTTTATGCAAATGTAAAGGATGCATACAGGTCCAAACCAAGACCTCCTCTGGGACAATCAGATCACAATCTTGTTTTTCTCTGTTCAGAGGTAACCTGTTACAAAGAAAACTGTAAGAAAATGGTCACAGGAAGCTGAAGAAGCCTTGCAGGGTTGTTTTGCAACCACAGACTGGATGACTCTTTGCCAAGCACATGGAGAGGACATCAATGCCATGACTGAGTGTGTGACTGACTATATAAAATTCTGTGTAGACAACATCATCCCCACCAGAACAGTGAGATGCTTCCCTAATAACAAACCCTGGATCACCAGTGACCTGAACGAACTGCGAAACAAGAAAAAAAGAGCCTTCAGGGAGGGAGACAGGGAATTACTGAGGACTATACAGAAGCAACTTAAGGTCAAGATCAGAGACAACAAGAAGGAATACAGGAAGAAGCTGGAGAACAAACTACAGAGGAACAATATCAGAGATGTCTGGTCAGGAATGAGAAAGATCACAGGCTTTAAGGAAAGAAAGGATTGGATATATGGAAGTCTGGACAGAGCCAATGAACTGAACACATTCCTCAACAGGTTCAGTTCAGGAACTAGCTCAGCATCCTCCTCTCCTTTTCCCAGCCAAACAGACATCCCACTCTCCTCTGATCAACAGCTTTCCTGTTACACCTCGGATGTTTTATCCTTCACCTCAGCCATGGACTCGTCCGATTCCACAAGTTTGACTTCAACCAAGTCAGGAAATGCTGCTACCCCCTTTGCCTCCCCCTCCCACTTGTCTGTCTCCAAAAGTCAGGTGAAGAGGCAGCTGGAGAAACTGAACCAGAACAAGGCTGCAAGTCCATATAGTGTCAGCCCCAGAGTCCTGAAGGCCTGTGCAAAGCAGCTCTGCGGGATTCTGCAGAACCTAGTCAATCTTGGCCTAACTCAGAAGAAGGTTCCAGTGTTTTGGAAGACATCCTGCCTTGCTCCAGTACCAAAGAGATCCTCTTCATGAGACTGTCATTCAACAACAGAGCGTCTTCAGTCGGAGGCTTCTTCAGTTTCGCTGCAATACAGACTGCTACAGGAAATCCTTCCTGCTCACAGCCATCATCATCTACAAAAACTCCTTAAAGAATTAATTATATGAGGTATACAAACACTTGGAGCATGGGTGTCCAAATCCGGGCCTCAAGGGCCGGTCTCCAGCCAGTTTTAGATGTGTCTCTGGTCCAACACAGCTGATTCAAATGGGCCAACTACCCCCTCAGCATGTCAAAGTTCTGCAGAGGCCTGCTAATGAGCCATCATTTGATTCAGGTGAGCTGAACCAGGAATCATCCAGGAGACCGGCAATTGAGGTCCGGAATTGGGCACCCTTGCTATGGAGGGTATCAACGATGTTCTTTTAGCCAGTTGTCAAGTCTGCAGTCTTCCCCAAACTGAACATAACTAAGACAATTGAACCAAAGTTAAACTATATTTTGATTGATTTGATGTGATCTTAATTTCTTTCTTTTTTTCTGCAAAAACGGAGAAGAAAATGGTGATTTTTTTCAAAGTATTCTAATTTTTTTGAATTCCTGTTTTCGTGGGTTTTATGAGCTGGACGTGCAAATTATGTACATATAAACAACTAAATACTTGAAATTGTTTATGTTGTGGGCCCTGAATCTATAATCTATGGAGGTTTAACGTTTTGAATGGAATTATGGAAATAAACTTTTCCATGATATTCAAATTTTTGGAAAGGGTCTGTATGTACTGCGATGGACTGGCAACATGTCCAGGGTGTACCCCGCATCTCGCCCCTTGACTGCTGGAGATAAGCACCAGCACCCCCCGCAACCCTGCATTAGGATGGACGGTACAGAAAAGGGATGGATGGTCTGTATGTATAAGAGTTTCCAGTAGAGGTATTTTAGTAAACAAGCTCCATGAACATTTAAGTCTTACAGTATTTACTGCATGCTTAAGACCTTTAAATATAGCTGAAAGTAAAAACTGCATACCTCATTTTCCATGCAGCACTGTAGCACTGATCCGGTTCCTTCCACATACCTTCCATAACTGCAAAAAATAATCACAAAATATTTAAAATATAGTCTTGCACATAAACAAAATACAAATTTTTTAGTTGTTTTTTGGAACAAATGAAAAAAACACTAAATCTAATAAAGCCATTTAGCAAAGTGTGAACTAGGCCTGTTACCACATTTTTATGAAAAAAGGAATAAAAAAATATTATTAAGGGAGGAAAGAAACAATGACAGGCAAAAAACAGACTATGATGTTCTAGTTGTTATTAAACAGATGGGTTTTTAGCCCTGATGTAAAGGAACTCAATGTTTCTGCAGTTTGTTCCATATTAGCATAAAACCTGAATGTTGCTTCTCCATCTTTAGTTCTGATTCTGGGGATACAGAGTAGACTTGAACCAGAAGACCTGAGTGGTAGGCTTGATACAGTGACAACAGATCATTAATGTATTTTGGTGCTAAGCCATTCAGCGATTCATAAACTAACCAAACTATTTTGAAGTCTATTCTCTGAGCTACCTGGAGCAAGTGCAAGGACTTTAAAACTGGGTTGATGTACTTTACTTTCCTGGTTCTAGTGAGGATGTGAGCAGCACTGTTCTGGATCAACGGCAGCTATCTAATTGACTTTTTAGGCAGACCTGTGAAGACACTGTTGCAGTAATCAATCTGACTAAAGACAAGCTCATGGATGAGTTTCTCTAGATTGTGTTGGGGCATTAGCTCCTTATTCCTCGAAATGTTCTTCAGGTGATAGAATACAGACTTTGTAGTTGTGATTTAAAAGAGTTTTGCAGTCGTCTGGAAGTTTGTTCCAGATTAGAGGAGCATAGAAACTGAAAGCTGCTTCTCCTTGTTTGGTTCTAATCCTAGGGATGTTGAGAAGACTGGAATTAGAGGACCTGAGTGGTCTGGGAGGGGTATAGTGACAGTAGATCTTCAATATATTTTGGTGCAAAGCCATTCAATGATTTATAAACTAGTAAAAGTATTTTGAAGTCTATTCTCTGAGCTACAGGGAGCCAGTGTAAGGACTTTAGAACTGGGGTGATGTGCTCTACTTTCCTGGTTTTATTGAGGAACACAAGCAGCAGCGTTCTGGATCAGCTGCAGCTGTCTGATTGACTTTGTAGGTAGACCTGTGAGGACGCCGATGCAGTAATCAATCCAGCTAAAGATAAACAGATGGATGAGTTTTTCTAGGTCCTGTTGTGGCATATCATTTATAATATTACTACTGTTTATTCTTCCTGTCCTATTTTTATATTCTCCTTTTGACTGTTTTTTTGCTCATTAACTTTCTTGGACTTTTTATGTTTTACTCTTCTTAATACTGTGAAGCACTTTGAGTCAGCTTATGGCTGTTGTAAATTGCTATACAAATAAAGATTGATTGATTGACATCAGTCCTTTTATCCTAGAAATGTTCTTCAGGTGATAGAAGGCTGACCTTGTTATTGCCTTTATGTGACCCTGGACATTCAAGTCTGAGTCCATAACTACACCTAGATTTCGGGCCTGATCAGTAGTTTCTAGCTGTGTTAACTGAAGCTGTGTGCTGACTGTTGTTCGTTCCAATTTAGGTCCAACAGTACCAGTTCAGTTTTGTTTCTGTTTAGCTGGAGAAAGTTAAGGCACATCCATCCACTGATTTGCTCGATGCATTTACTTCTGCATAGTTCTGCATCTGCATAGTTATGGTAGCTAATCTTATTGGTTGTTATAATCTGGGCTA
Organism: Valencia hispanica; assembly: GCA_963556495.2. Taxonomy (NCBI): domain Eukaryota; kingdom Metazoa; phylum Chordata; class Actinopteri; order Cyprinodontiformes; family Valenciidae; genus Valencia; species Valencia hispanica. The sequence goes on along the minus strand of OY747716.1, from coordinate 751,703 downwards.
GTGGGAACATGTAGATATTAAAAAAGAGGGACTCCAGGATGGAACCTTGGGGCACCACACATGTGATTTCTGTTCGTTCTGATGAAACGTTTAAGTAATAAGTCCCGATTCTTTAGGTAAGAGTCGAACCAGGTGTGCCAGAGAGTCCAACCCAGTTCTCCAGTCGTACTAGTAATATATCATGATCAACAGTGTCAAATGCTGCACTGAGGTCCAACAAAATCAGCACTGTGGTTCTACCACAGTTTGTATTTATGTGAATGTCATTGAAGACTTTGACAAGGGAAGTCTCAATACTCTGGTGAGCACGGAAACCAGAATGAAAAACATCAAAGCGGTTGGTCATTGTTAGGATGCTATTTAACTGATGAAACAGCTTTTTCAGTAATTTTACTGATGAATGAAAATTAGAAATTGGCCTGTAGTTCTGCATTAATATGTTGTCCAGATTCTTTTTTACCAGTAGTTTAATAACTGCTGTTTTTAAAGCCTGGGGGAAGACACCTGACAGGAGCGATGAGTTTAACTATTTGAATCAGATCAGACACAATGACAGGGACAACTATGTTAAGGAAAGCTGTGGGTAGGATATCAAGACAGCAAGAGGAGGAGCTTAATTGGTTAATGATTTCTTCTAGGTTTTTTTTGCTTAAAATCATGGAATTCTGATATTTTCTCTACATTCGTGTTTATTGGGTATAACATTGGTAGTCGGTTCGGTACTGCGGTACAGACTGACCATCTAACTGTTAGAATCTTTTCAGAGAAAAAGCTGCAAATTCATTGCAGGCCCTGATAGAGTTTACTTCAGGGGCTACTGTCACTGGGGGATTAGTTAGTCTAGCCACTGTGGAAAAACTGAGTCTGTGCATTATTGTTTCTGTTAATGATTTCAGAGCAGAAAGATTCCCTAGCATCTTTTCAAGTTAACTGATATCTGTTCAGTCTCTCTTTGTAGATCTCCCAGTGAACCTGGAGTCGAGTTTTCCGCCATTTTCTCTCGGCTCGTTGACACTCCCTTTTTTCACTACGTACCAGTGGATCGCTTGTCCACGGAGACTTTTTCTACCTGAGACTACTTTCATTTTAGTTGAAGTAATGGAATCAATGATGTCTGAAATTTTCACAAGGAAATTACCTACCAGCTTATTTACCGAGTTTGAGTTGGGAGATGAGGGGGATGTGGTGGAAGGGTAAATACGTTTAAAGGTTTCAACTGAACTGTCCCCAAGAGAAAACACTTTTTTACAGTTATCTCACTGTGGCTAGATATATTAGAGATGGTACTTTCAAAGAGAATACAGAAATGGTCAGATAATGCAATAAAGATGTCAGATATATTTAAACCTTTGCTGACAATTAGGTCCAGAGTGTGTCCTCGATTGTGTGTTGGTGGTTAGACATGCTGGGTCAGGCTGAAGTTATGAAGAGTGCCACCTAATGCAGTGTTTTTCAATCACTTTGCCGCGGCACACTAGTGTGCCCTGAGAGATCACCAGGTGTGCCATGGAAAATTATCCAATTTCACCTAATTGTTCTAAAAACATTTTTTTGAATACAAATGAATCATCTGCAAATAATATGCCATTGTCGAGTGTCTGTGCTGTGGTAGTGACTGGTAGCGTAATCATGTAATGATTCCTTATCACTAGATGGCAGCAGGTTGCGAATTGTATTGTATGTTAATACAAGAGATTTAGTGATGCATGAATGTGACAAGTAGCGGTGACAGCATTGTGGCTAGCAAGACTACGATGAAGGGGATGGAGAAGTTTTTGAAAAGGAAAAATGCTAACTCCGATCTGGGCCCTGGACAAAATTCGGACCCAGATGAAGGACCTAGTATGAGTGGAGGTCAAAAGAAGGCAAATACGGTGAGCATGAGGCAATACAGCAAGAATTACATTTCATTTGGATTTACTTTCACTGGGGATGCAACGACACCAACTCTGTTGTGCTTGGTTTGTGGTGAAAAGCTATCCAACAGTGCTATGGTACCAAGCAAGCTTAAACACCATCTCCAAACGAAACACCCTTTGGTTCAAAACAAGAATGCAGACTATTTTGTTCGCCTAAAAAAACAGACAGAGAAACTGAGAGCTATTGAGGAGGAGCTTCGTGTGTCTTTCTTCAATTCTCGCCAGGGTATCAGCTCTGTGTTCATCCAAACAGGCACAGGTTTCACACTAACTGTGCGTTCACACCGAACATGTTTGAGGTGTCATGGGTGTCAGGCTTACATGTAAAGTCAATACAGGAGCGCGCTGACATGCCTCAGGGTATCCACATCGCATCAGAAGCAGATGTACGTCACAAAAATGCATTTCTGCCTCATTCGCGCGTCAGATTCACGCGAATGAGGCGTTCGATGCGTGTCATTTATGTGGTGCATTTTGTGCATTTGCGCGCCACGAGCGTTTTTGCGTCTGCTGCTGAAGTTGGTCTGAACTTCGGCGTCAATTCACACCGCGACAACCAATCAGGAGCCTGGTGACGTGGTGTCACATGATGATGTGACCCAGTTCAAGGGGTGAAGTCTGGCCAAAGTCTTTCATTCAACATGGAGGAAAGACTCATCATCGCTGTGGCCACGTAGATAAAAAGAAGCTTTGACCGTTAGACTTATCTGAGAGTCCATCTCTAATCCCACATCCATCTTAACACCAAGGTTTGTGACCGAACGTTTAAGATGGGGAGAGAGGGAAGCAAGGTCATGATTGGGAGGAAGATAGAACCTAGGTTTAAAAGAATTACTTCAGTTTTTTGAGTGGGGTGTTCTACCCGTTAGGCGCCTTTTAGCTGAGGGGGTAGCGTTGTTTTGTGGCTTCTGTGCAAGACTGTTGGACCGAGGTAACACCGGGCTGCCAGGTTCTTCCTCCCTGCGTGTAGTCATCGGTAAAGTGGTCTCATTTCCATATCTAGTGTTTAATTCAAAATTAATCTGAAGATGGTATAATTTCGTCTCAATAGTTTTAATTCACTGGAGCAGTGTCTCAAAGTCCTCAGCAGAGCAAAACGCCATCCACAGTCCTTCAGAAAGTAATCCAAAAAAAGAGATCTGGTCTAATATAATGAAGTAACTAAGGAAAAAGCTAAGAAAAGAAAATAGGAAAAGAGAATAAGGCGAGAGATCAGGAGACGCTGCTCCTCCTTCAGCAGTCACCAAGGAGCAGTCTACAACACGCAGATTTCAGGCCTGACCAGTAGTTTCTAGCTGTTATAGCTGAAGCTGTGGCCTGACTCTTGTTATTTCCTCTTTAGGTCCAAAAATAATTACTTCAGTTTTGCTTCTGCTCAGCTGGAGAAAGTTATGGCAAATCCATTCATCCATAGTAGTCTTACAATTAGTGGAATGTAGATAATTTGAGTACAGTGACTGTGTCTTAAGTGATTGTAATATAAACAATAGGCCCCATCATCAAGCAATAGATATGACCGATGTGTAAATCTGACTAGACCAGGGCGTCCTCACACACTGAGTGATCATACATACTTTCTTTAGTCTGTTCTTTTATGACTATTTTATGGTTGTTAGCACTTTGAGATTATTAAATGTTAAGTGCATTACAAATGTATTATTATTATTACTACTACTGTATACTCGAATAGCTAAAGTATGGACCTTTTAGACATCACACGTGGTGCAAAGTGCAATTAATCAAATCTATTTGATATACTGCTGTCCTACCTAAATACACACCAACTGTATTATTATATATAATATTTTTTTATCAAAGCAAGAATGGTTTTAGTGAAATTTCAAATACATAAATAAAAAAAAGCAAGGTTCTGACCATTAAACCAGCTGAAGTGTAAATCTGCTAAGAATATCCAATACTTTCTCACAATCAAAAGCTTTCTTATATGCACTATAAAACTATACTTCCATTTGAATATAGCTTAGCCATAAATTTCACAATAACCAATAAAATTGCAGGTATAGGAGCGTTTCCACTAGATGAGTTTTGGGACATTTCTGACAGGGAAAGGCTGACAGGGGAAATCACTTGGCCTGTCATGTTTCCATAAAAAATTGGTCCTGTAAGGAATTTGATAAGACGTCTGCCTATCGCAACCATTTTGGTAGTGAGTGGCAATACTGATCAGCACCAAAAGGCACCCACAGCAGCAGAGAATAACAAGAGATTAACAATGGAGGAAGGAAGGATGGTTGCCACCTTTCTGGTTGCTATGTTGTTATCAACTGCTTCATCAGAAACTCTTCCAATTTTACTAAGTCGTTTGTTTGATGACTCCTGCTGATATCATTTTCCATTGAGTTACAACCAATCAGCATGAGTTAACCACAGCTCCCGCCCAGCAACTCTACTGGACCCTTTCCGAGTAAATAGCCCAAGGCTAGTACATGGCTGGTTATTTAAATGGCCCCGAAAACGGCAGTATCAGGCTGGCCCAGTGTAGTGGAGACATGCACATAGTATGAAGGCCTGGTAAAATTATTCTTAAGTTCCTACTTAGTTAAAAAAAAGAACTGTTTTGAGATTGGCAGTGCTCGGAATAACTTGTTAATGTTTTAATACAATAAGATAGGGGAGAAATATAAAAAGTAATGGAAACTTTAAAATGTTGAAATGTATCAAATTATGTGAAGACAGTTATTAAGCTTACCCTTTAGTAAAGCAGACAGATCTTCTGCTATGGGGCTGAACAATGTCTAAGATTGAACCATACCGCAACAGGGTTTTAGGCTTAAGGAGATAACGCTCCATGTCCACATTGATCTGTGGTTCTAAAAAATCTTGTATTTGTTGAATTGATAGGTTTTTGTTCTGATTAGTCTTCCTCTGAGCATCCGCTGGAGTTTCACGCTTGTACAGGACATCAGCGCTGGGGTTGTCTTCTGATGGCTGGCCAGTACTTGGACATTGAGATCTCAAGAACGAAGACAGTGTGGGAAACTCACTCTCAGGCACATGGGAGAAGGCACAACCCTAGAATGAGAATTTTTGTCAAATCTTTAGTGTATATATCCACAAAATACAAAACACACAGCTTCTACCAAGGAAATATACACCTTGTCAAACAAAAAATTTCATTAAGGTAATACATGACTACTATCAAAACTCTTTACAAACATGAGGCCAAGTCCTAAGTAAGAGGCTAAATATGCTTACCAAGTTGAAAACAGGAAACTGTCCAAAAATGTCTTCGTATTCTGAAACATTAAGAGTTCCTTTCAATGAACTACAGGCTGAGATCATATCCTGAAAGATGGCTTCAAACCATAATCATCCGTCCACCAAACTTTATACTCAACACAGTGCAGTCAGGCAGATGATATTCTCCAAGAAACTGCCAAACCCAGACTTTTTCACTGGATTACCATAGTGAGGCAGGAATCAATTTCTGAGTCGCTGTTGTTACCACTTATTATAACACCACAAAGCTGTGGAATATTTAGTTGCAAGGATATTTCATGACTGAACTTATTGCACATATGGCATCTTAAAGTGGTCCCACAATTGAGGTTAGAGTGTGTATGAAAGTGACCAATAATTTTCCAGATATCTGAAGCTCCCTGCTTTGATTCTCAGCCATGATTGTAGAGTTGAGCCTGGGCAGGGAGAGGAGGGGCTAGGTGTCTGCAGAGCCTCTGTTTGAAGTTGTGTACCCACTTGGGGAGATGAAAACAATCCAGTTTAGATTTAACTCTGTTAAGATACTCATTTGTGTCTAAATTAATTTTCAATATGATACTGAAATATCAATGTTCTTGACCGACCTAATATCCACAGTGAAAGACGGTGGTGGGAGCATTATTATCAGGTATTGTAGTCTGAATTGATGACCTACAAAAAGTTCTCTCATGATCAAGGTAATTCATATGTACCATGTTATACTGGATTTAAAAAAAGAGCTGTGTCATAAGGTAATTGGTAACGTAAGAATTTCTAAAGTTTCAAATCTTCTAGTGATTAGTTCCAGTAATAATCTAAAGGTCCAAAGAGCATAATTTCACCATAAACCACCCACAAACTAGATGCTGCTCACAAGATTCCTCAAAGAGTTAAAAGAAAAATCTGAAAAATTCTCACTCAATGAGGGCCTCAGAAAGAGCAGACCATTTCTTTTTAAAGAAAACAATTAATGAAGCCTACTGCAATCACCACAATGCCCGTTTACTAATTAAGATTCAACTGCAAAATAAAAAACTTGCTTGTTTAAAGTTTGTTGCAGAACATTTAGACAAGCCAATGAAACAATAGACGAACATAGTCTGGTCAAACCAGAAACCAAAGAAACCCACCAGAATGTAAAACCTCGCTTCTGTCAGTTTTAATGTACCATAATTTTCAGACTATACAGGTCCTTCTCAAAAGATTAGCATATTGTGATAAAGTTCATTCTTTTCCATAATGTAATGATACAAATTAAACTTTCATATATTTTAGATTCATTGCACATCAACTGAAATATTTCAGGTCTTTTATTGTTTTAAAACTGATGATTTTGGCATACAGCTCATGAAAACCCAAAATTCCTATCTCAAAAAATTAGCATATCATGAAAAGGTTCTCTAAACGAGCTATTAACCTAATCATCTGAATCAACTAATTAACTCTGAACACCTGCAAAAGATTCCTGAGGCTTTAAAAAACTCCCAGCCTGGTTCATTACTCAAAACCGCAATCATGGGTAAGACTGCTGACCTGACTGCTGCCCAGAAGGCCATCATTGACACCCTCAAGCAAAAGGGTAAGACACGGAAAGGAATTTCTGAACGAATAGGCTTTTCCCAGAGTGCTGTATCAAGGCACCTCAGTGGGAAGTCTGTGGGAAGGAAAAAGTGTGGCAGAAAACGCTGCACAACGAGAAGAGGTGACCGGACCCTGAGGAAGATTGTGAAGAAGGAGCGATTCCAGACCTTGGGGGACCTGCGGAAGCAGTGGACTGAGTCTGGAGTAGAAACATCCAGAGCCACCGTGCACAGGCGTGTGCAGGAAATGGGCTACAGGTGCCGCATTCCCCAGGTCAAGCCACTTTTGAACCAGAAACAGCAGCAGAAGTGCCTGACCCTGGCTACAGAGAAGCAGCACTGGACTGTTGCTCAGTGGTCCAAAGTACTTGCATCTCATTCCGAAATCAAGGTGCCAGAGTCTGGAGGAAGACTGGGGAGAAGGAAATGCCAAAATGCCTGAAGTCCAGTGTCAAGTACCCACAGTCAGTGATGGTCTGGGGTGCCATGTCAGCTGCTGGTGTTGGTCCACTGTGTTTTATCAAGGGCAGGGTCAATCCAGCTAGCTATCAGGAGATTTTGGAGCACTTCATGCTTCCATCTGCTGAAAAGCTTTATGGAGATGAAGATTTCATTTTTCAGCACCACCTGGCACCTGCTCACAGTGCCAAAACCACTGGTAAATGGTTTACTGACCATGGTATTACTGTGCTCAATTGGCCTGCCAACTCTCCTGACCTGAACCCCATAGAGAATCTGTGGGATATTGTGAAGTTGAGAGACGCAAGACCCAACACTCTGGATGAGCTTAAGGCCGCAATCGAAGCATCCTGGGCCTCCATAACACCTCAGCCGTGCCGCAGGCTGATTTCCTCCATGCCACGCCCCATTGAAGCAGTCATTTCTGCAAAAGGATTCCTGACCAAGTATTGAGTGCATGACTGAACATAATTATTTGAAGGTTGACTTCTTTTGTATTAAAAACACTTTTCTTTTATTGGTCGGATGAAATATGCTAATTTTTTGAGATAGGAATTTTGGGTTTTCATGAGCTGTATGTCAAAATCATCAGTTTTAAAACAATAATTGACCTGAAATATTTCAGTTGGTGTGCAATGAATCTAAAATATATGAAAGTTTAATTTTTATCATTACATTATGGAAAAGAATGAACTTTATCACAATATGCAAATTTTTTAAGAAGGACCTGTAAGTCTTAGAAACAGTGTCTTGCCCACGGCCAAAATTAAATGGATTAAAAGTTAAGCCAACAAAAGCAAATTATGGAAATCTCATAAAAATAAATACAACTTTGACTGAAAATAAATCTATTAAATGTGGTTTATTAAACATAAGATCTCTCTCCTCAAAGACTTTGTTAATAAATGACTTGATTTGTGATAATCACATTGATTTCCTTTGTCTCACAGAAACCTGGTTGCAGCAGGAGGATTATGTCAGTATAAATGAGTCAACTCCTTCCAGTCATTTAAATTTTCACATTCCTAGAAATACTGGGCGAGGAGGAGGAGTTGCAGCCATTTTCCGTTCTGATTTACTAATTAGTCCCAGACCAATTGATAGCTACAGTTCTTTTGAGCATCTAACCCTTAATTTTCCTCATCCAAGTTGCAAAACATTAAGACCATTTTTGTTTGTGGTTTTGTATCGTCCACCAGGCCCTTACTCTCAATTCTTGGATCAGATCTCACATTTTTTATCTGATATAGTATTAAATACTGATAGGGTTATTATAGTGGGGGACTTCAATATTCATGTGGATACTGAAAGTGATAGCCTAAATGCAGCCTTTAATGCTATTTAAGACTCAATTGGCTTTACTCAAAAAGTACAGGGATCGACCCACTCAGGTAAACACACTTTGGACCTTGTACTGACATACGGTATTGAGTGTGAGGAAATAACAGTCCACCCACATAACCCGGTCCTGTCTGACCACTTCTTGATAACTTTTGAATTTACTTTAACTGACCATCTTAAATCTGAAAGAAAATTTCATTATAGTAGAACTTTATCAGACAATGCTGTAACAATTTTTAAAGAATCTGTACCATTCTTACTTTCCTCAGTGTCTCAGAGTAACACAGTGGATGGCAGCAATTCTATCTCTAACCCTTCAGAAATTGATGGTCTGGTTCACAGCGTTACGTCGTCATTGTGTTTGGCATTAGATAGTGTTGCCCCATTAAAAAAGAAAGTGGCTAGCCATAGGAGGCTGACTCCTTGGTTTAACGCAGAGTTGCGTACTTTAAAGCAGAATACTAGGAAGTTGGAGAGAAAATGGCGCTTTACACATCTAGAGGATTCCTATTTAACCTGGAATAACAGTCTACTGCTGTATAAAAAGACCCTTCGACAAGCTAGAACAGCATATTTTTCATCATTAATAGAGGCGAATAAAAACAATCCTAGGTTTCTTTTTAGTACAGTTGCCAAACTTACACAGAGTCATAGCTCTGTTGAGCAAACTATTCCCCCGGCTCTTAGCAGTGATGATTTTATGAGATTCTTCATAAATAAAATAAATTTTATTAAAAATAAAATCATTGGCACCCTCCCAAACATGATTACTTCTTCCTCAGTAAATGAGTCAGTATCGGAAAGAACTGTAGAACCTCAGTATTGCTTAGGCTGTTTTGATTCAGTCGAGCTTTCGGAATTATCAAAAATATTAGCCTCATCTAAATCTTCAACTTGTATTTTGGACCCAATCTCAACCAAATTATTTAAAGAAGTGTTCCATTTGGTTCCTGGCCCCATTTTGGATATGATGAATCTATCCTTAGTAAACGGATACGTACCACAGGAATTTAAAATAGCTGTAATTAAACCTTTACTCAAGAAACCTTCCCTTGATCAAGATGACTTAGTGAATTACAGACCTATATCTAACCTTCCTTTCTTATCCAAAGTCCTTGAGAAAATAATTGCTAATCAAGTCTGTGAACATCTAAACAGTAACGAGCTGTTTGAAGAGTTTCAGTCAGGTTTTAGAGCTCATCATAGCACTGAAACAGCACTGGTGAAGGTTACTAATGATATTCTCATGGCCTCAGATAATGGACTGGTGTCTGTTCTGGTTTTGTTAGATCTCAGTGCTGCTTTTGACACAGTCGATCATAATATTCTCTTAGAAAGGCTTGAACATGTTGCAGGGATCAAAGGAACAGCACTAGGCTGGTTTAAATCATATTTGTCTGATAGATTCCAGTTTGTTCATCTAAATGATAAATCATCTTCACTCTCAAGGGTTACTTGTGGAGTTCCACAGGGTTCTGTCCTTGGACCAATTCTTTTCACCATATATATGCTTCCAATTGGTAGAATCATTAGACAGCATGGGATAAATTTCCACAGCTATGCCGATGATACACAACTATATTTATCCATTAATCCTGATGAACCCAGTCAGTTAGGTAGATTACAGGCATGTCTGGAAGACATAAAAGCATGGATGACCCTAAACTTTTTGCTTTTAAATTCTGACAAGACAGAAGTTGCTGTCTTTGGACCAGAAGTTCTTAAACAGAAACTGATTAGTCAATCACTTCATCTGGATGGCATTAAATTGTCCCCCAGTAATAACGTAAAGAACCTCGGCGTTATTTTTGACCAAGACTTGACATTTAAATCCCATATTAAACAGGTTTCTAGGATTTCTTTCTTTCACCTCCGGAATATTGCTAAAATTAGAAACATCCTGTCCAGGAGTGATGCTGAGAAACTAGTCCATGCATTTGTTACCTCAAGGCTGGACTACTGTAATTCTTTACTATCAGGAAGTCCACAAAATGCCATTAAAAGCCTTCAGTTGATCCAAAATGCGGCAGCAAGAGTTCTGATGAATATTAAAAAGAGAGATCACATTTCTCCTGTTTTAGCTTCCCTTCATTGGCTCCCTGTTAAATCCAGAATAGAATTTAAGATCCTTCTTCTTACATACAAAGCCCTTAATAATCAAGCTCCATCATACATCAGAGATCTAATTGTTCCATATGTTCCTAAAAGAGCACTTCGCTCTCAGACTGCAGGTTTACTTGTAGTTCCTAGGATCTCTAAAAGTAGAATGGGAGGCAGATCTTTTAGTTATCAGGCTCCTCTCCTGTGGAACCAGCTCCCAGCTTTAGTCCGTGAGGCAGACACTCTGTTTACTTTTAAGGCCAGGCTTAAAACTTTCCTTTTTGATAAAGCTTATAGTTAGAGTGGCTTAGGTCATCCTGAGCTATCTCTGTAGTTATGCTGCTATAGGCTTAGACTGCTGGAGGACAGACTTACCAATTTTCTTCACTCTGCTACTTCCTTTTCTCCTACGACTCTCCAGTTGTATTACAGTACATTCTGTTATTTCGACTGTTAACTTGGTTTTCTCTCAGTGTTTTTCTCCCCATCGAAGATACACCTGGTCTGGTATCCTGCTTGGCTGCAATGCCCTGTTGGACGGGGGTCATCGACTGGGATGATCCTCTCAGTAACTGAACATCCACTGTGTCCTGTTATCAACTTTTTACTTTCTGTAACATAGAAAGTTCTCTTATATCGGATCTTCTGTTCCTTCTGTGTTCTGCTCTGTCTTCTCAAACCCCCAGACGGTCGTGGCAGATGGCCGCTCCTACTGAGCCTGGTTCTGTTGGAGGTTTCTTCCTGTTAAAGGGGAGTTTTTCCTCTCCACTGTCGCTACATGCTTGCTCAGTATGAGGGATTGCTGAAGGATTGCTGTGGTTGGAAATCTGCCCAACCTCACGCCAATGACTGACACAATCTGCTGGGATTCCTTAAATAGGAAACTTTTTAACTGATTGGAATGTTTGTATAATTGTATTGAAATGACTTCTTGTTAAGTGCCTTGAGATGACATCTGTTGTGAATTGGCGCTATATAAATAAACTGAATTGAATTGAATTAAGTCGGCACTTTTTTCACACGCTTTGGACCCTGCGTGCTATACAACAATAGGGCTAATTTATAGATATTTTTACTGGCTAACGGCCTCCTGGGGGCACTATAGAAGGAAGCGCAAAAGTTAGGCAGACATGTGGGGAAAGATTATGCACCGAACAAGACACTACCGGCAGTTTTCATGCAAACACCCTCATCACTGGTAAGTTAGATACCGGTCGGAAATGATTAAAATGATTACAATCTAAATTGCTCTTCTTCAGCAGGGGGCCTCACTACTGCCTGTTTAAAGGCAGCAAGAAAGACCCCCGTCTGAAGGGAGCAATTCATCATGGTTAAAATCTCATCTGTAAAGATGCATAAAATTGTTAAAAAAAGGAAGTGGGAATCGGGTCCAAAACACATGTGGTGGGCCTCACTGAGGAGAAAACTTTATCAAGAATCTCAGCTTCTACCAGGACAAAACTGTCCAGTGTTTCCGCTGGTAAAGGTACACACTCAGATTTGTCTAAAACCATGTTACTTTGAGAGGATAAAATATTACATCTGATGGTGTCTAGCTTCCCTCTGAAGTGGTCTGCAAACTCATCACAAAGTGTTTAAGGAGGTTTTCTGAAATGCATTAGTAGCAGTTAAAACGTTTATCAATGGTGGAAAATAGAATTTTGGGATTATTTTTATGTTCTAATATGATTTTGGAAAAATATGCATTTCTTGAATTTCTTACTGCATTATTGTATGATTTGAGAAGTTCTGTGTATATTTGATGGTTTATTGTGGTTTTAATTTTCCTCCATTTTCTCTCTTAAGTTTTTTGAGGTTTTCATTTCTCCACGGCAATGCAACAATTGAGTGTAAACTTATAACTTGTAGTGGAGCAAGCAGGTCCAGATCGGACTGAAGCCTACTGTTAAAATGATTGACAATAAAATCACAGACGGCAGTTAAGAGTAGTAGTAGGAATCTTTTGAAAAACGGCAGCCACTTCAGGGGTTAAATGACTCTTCCTGACAGTTCTCACAGAGGTCTCCTGCTGGATAAAACTGGTGATGTTAAAAAACACACAGCAGTGGTCAGAGACAGCCAAGTCAACAACAGAGGACACACGCCATATGTGATGACCAAGTCCAGGGTGTGTCCTCTGTTGTAAGTTGGCTGCATGACATGTTGGCTAAAATCCATATAAGTCAGAATATTAAAAAAATCTGTAGTTAAAGAATATAAAAAGGTTATCCATATGTAGATTAAAATCACCAGCTAAAATGATCCTTTCAACGGAGCTTTGCAGAATTGATAAAAACTCAGAACATTCTTGAATAAAAAGTGCGCTATTTTGGGAGGCCAATAAATTCTGACACATAACATCTGAGGAACGCTAAAAACAGTTGCATTTTATTCAAAAGTAAAATAGCTATCAAATAAAACAGGTTTGGCAGAGTGTGTTGATTAGGCCTGGGGTGGTAATCGGATTACCGCCATATTGCGGTCACGTGACACACGTCTGAGCGTCTCACCTTCATCACCGCTCAAAAAAACAACATTAAAAAAACCCTGCACACTTGTGTGTGAGCGCAATTTTTTGTGATGCATAACAACATTTAATTTGTGTTTCTAGGCTTATCCTACGATCTGTGTAATGTTTTGTACTTTGGGATTTAATATGCACACATGAAAGCATAACATGTGTGACGCACAGCGTGTTAGAACTCCCGAAAGGGGAGCCACAGGTGAAAATAAAATGAGAAAGCAACCGTCCTGAGCAGGAGAGGTGCAGGCATTTTTGAGCGGTGGTTCCCGGACCTGGCCACAGCGAAGGCGCAGAGGGAATGTTCCAACCGGAAAATTGGGACCACCAACCCGTGGATGAATGCACAAATAAAATCAGTGCGTAAAAGTGCTGACGCAGGACCTACGGTGCGCTCCTCTCCTGAATAAGTTGTTGCGGGATGCGCTCTGCCTTCACCGCAGACAGAGTCGCCTTTGACACATAGGTGCGGTCGCAGTTTGGCCTCAAGGTATAGCTCGTTATGCACACAAGTCATGGCGTAGCGGCAGTTAGATATAAATATATATATGTTTACGGGTATATCGCAAAACCGCAGGAATTTGTTGATTACCGACCGCGATAAGAAAAAATCCAAACCGGCACAGCCCTAGTGTTGATGACCTTATAAAAGCAGTTCTGCCTCCCCTTTTGCTACTCCTCGTAGAATAGGTGAAGTTAAAATTGGATGGTGAGGCCTCTGTAAGAACAACAGGGGCATCTGCACTCAGTCATGTTTCTGTTAAAAATAAACAATGAAGATTTTGGTCTAAAATCAGATCGTTGATATTAAAAGTTCTGTTCAGCAGACAGCGAATATTCAAAAGTGCCATATTAATAGTGATCGTAGATGGAATGACTGTATGACTTACTAAACGTGGGACTTTTGGTAACTGTTTGATATTATTGGGGTTGCATTTGTTGGGTTTATGATTTTTAGTCCGCTCTCTGCTGATAAACACAGATATAAATGATGTAGGGCAAGGTCCAAGTTCAACAACTCCTCTCTGATTGGTCATCCCGTCATGCCTCTGTTGTATTCACAGAAGCCAGGAAATTACAAAACGACCTTCTTCGTTAATGTCATAGGGCGGCTCAGTTAATGTAAACTTATTCCTTTTGGAGTGAAAAAAAACATTCGGGGCTTGAGGAGAAATGTTCGAGGCTAGAGCCGGGAATTACCCTGGGCAAGCGACGCCACTGGTCCCATCTATAAATTAGAGTGCAAACAATTGGTTAGCCGCAAAAGGTCTGTCAAAGGACAAGACTCTAAGTTTATACACTTTCCCTATTTGTCTTCAAATTTGGACTGCATTGTGAATAACTGGATTGTGGCCATAGTAGGCTTCTATAAGCCAAACAGGACACATAGCAATTGCACCAAGAGAATAAGGCATAGAAACTTCCCGTTCCATGTCCAACATGTCCCCATGATTTCCAAAATTCAACCTTATTTTTGAACATATCCAAAAACTTTATACAGTTAGCTTCATAAAATGACTTTCAGTAACTTCAATCCCCAAATATGTTTCTTTTTCTGAAGTTATTCTAAAGGGTATATGGTTGAGTGCATCAAGTTTGTCAAAACTAATTGCATCAATTCACTCTTGCCCGAGTTTATTTTGTATCCTAAAAATGAACTAAATAAGTCTATTGTTTCCAACACTTTAGGGATTGAGTCCAATAGTCGAGTTATAAACATCAAAATACAATCAGCATACAGTGATCTCTTATTAGAGGTATATTGCAGCCATGTATTTCTTCTTGTGTCCAAATTGTTTTCTGCAGCTCTAACGCGAGGGCGATCAATAAAGGGTTCAATGCACATCCTTGCCTTGTGCCGAGAAATAATTTAAAGGGTTCTGAAAGGGTCTTATTTGTAAGTATCTTGGCACATGGATTACTATATAACAACTGAATCCAGGAGGTAAATTTAGACCCATTACCAAACTTCTTTAGCAAAGCATATAAATACGACCATTCAACACAGTCAAAGGCCTTTTCTGCATCAAGGCTCAAAATGTCTAGGTTTTTGTCTTGATCCCTAGAGGAGTAAATTATTTTTAAAAAGCAGCCTCAGGTTATGGAAAGCGGGTCTTGTTGAGATAAATCCAGTTTGATTCAGATGTACCAATTTGTCTATATGGGAACTAAGTCTCTTGGCTAAGGCCTTGGCCAGGATTTTCTTATCGGTGTTCAGTAGGGAAATCGGTCTATAAGGGCCCACCTGTTCAAAGTCAATTTCTTTCTTTGGAATAAGAACTACAGTCACTTCGTTGAGGGTGTGGGAGCACTACCTCTTCCATGGCTCTATTAAAAATCTTCAACAAATATGGAGTTAGTAAACTGCTAAACTTTTTATAGAACTAATTACATACAGCATCAGGTCCTGGGCTCTTCCCGTTTTCAGGGAGTGGATGGTATTAGTCAGTTCTTGACATGTTAAGTCTGCATTTAGAGACCTTCTGTTCCTTTGTGCTAGTGTGGGTCAGTTACATTTATGTAGAAAACCCTGCAAAATTTCAAGAGGTGCAGTGGACTGAGATGTATATAACTGTTTGTCACTAGTTCCATCACCATCTATTGAGGCAATTTTGTTCATAATTCACATGTATTGTCCCAAATGGGCTTTAGTGTCATTCCCAGATAGCACCCCCATCCGACCACCCCACCCCATATATGAAAATACAAAACCCACACAACAGGGAAAAAAAACATACACGCATCAGGCATCTAAACGATCTCAGGAAGTAGGACCTGCCTTCTTTCCTAAGCGACCATTTGAGCTTCCAACTATCCCTTGTCTTAAACTCCGACATGACATACTCTATGTATAGCTCCACTGAAAGATTGAACATAGACCCAGATGGTACTAAAACAGAAGGTGCATTATAATCAGCTGTAAAAAAAAACAATACAACTGTTCACAGCTGAAGCAACTTAAAGGGTGTGTAGTGGTCAGCCCTCTAACCTAAATGTAAGACTAGAATTTATAGCATCATTCACATATGTAACATTAATAATATAATCAGCCTTTAACCCAATACTGTCCATATTAGTTGTACAATATCTGCAGTCTTAGATAAACAAAAAAATAACTCACTCAAAGAGATAATGACTTCTAAGTGTCACCTGTACATCGATTACTCGAGCTCAGGCGGATCCATCTTAGTATTATATACCATTGTCTCGCGTGGAACAAAACCATGTGTGTCCTCCGTCGTCCGAGTTTCCGAGGTGACAGTCAACATCTTGTCATGCTTTTTCTGGGCCCATAAAAAACGACTCGGTACCGCCGTGGGACACATGTAATTTGGCTGGATAAAGAAGTCCATATTTGAGCCCCTTGCTTGTTGCAAACAAATCTATCAGAGGGCTTTTTTAACAGCTATCCATCTCTTCTCCTTATATTGTCACTTTTTGGAACAGTATAGTTAATAATATACCATGGAATAAAGTATGGCTTTTACCTCATAAATATATATTAACTAATAAAGTTAGAAAAAAATATTACATTCATATTACCCTGTTAAATTCATTTATTTA